>PGIR01000044.1:0-235304 GCA_002812735.1 Scedosporium dehoogii | reverse complement strand
TTTTTTTTAGAGGTCGTACAGCTCTCTCTCTCGGGGTCTGGAGCAGGGGGGAGAGTTTTCCATTTGGCAAATTTGGGTATTTTTTTCTTCAAGGGGAATATTTTGATATGGCTGGATCAAAAAGGCGTGTTGATATCAGCGGATTTCTTGTCTTGAAAGTAAAATGGCGTTGTGGCTCGCTTCTTTTGTTTTTTTAGACATGGGTGTTTCAAGAAGAGAAGTTGGGGTAGAACTTGATATTCAGACAACATGTAAAACGTCCAGAGTCAAGAAATGGTGTACTCGCAATTAATCCGAAAGGCCAACTAGGGGGAAAAAAAGAAAGACAAACGGCTTCAAAGAAGAGAGCTGGCATTGAACAGAATCGTAGCTAAATCCTCTACAAAGGACCAAAAAAATGCCAACCTAAACGACGCCCAAGGACCTAAAAGACTTCATCAACTTGAAGGGACCACCAATCTATAGAGGGAACAAGCTTAAAAAAAGACATAAACGACGCCTTAAACAGGGTGTGAAAGAACATCGATTCTTTTGAGTGTGAAAAGGGTTTTCGTATCACCAAATTTTGGAGGTCCCTCTCTTGTCATAAACATCAATCCACATGCTCCTTCAACAGAGAACAAGAAAAAAGAAAGACCGCAAAAAGAAGGGAAAAAAGAGAGAGAAAAGAATCCCCTTCCCCTTTCTAACCCTCAGAGGTATCCATCTTTTCCACATCCTCTTTCTGGACATCCCCATCGACTTCCACATCCTTGGCTAGGGCATCCTCGGCTGCGGCAGCCTCAGCGATGGCTTCGGCTTCCAATTGCTCCTTCGCCTTCGCCTTAGCCGCAGCAATGCGCTCCTCCTTCCAAGCCTCAATCTTGCCTCGCAGCTCATCGTCGGGAATCACTTGCTCAATAGTCAGGGGCTGGCGAGTGAAGGGGTCCGTAGGATCGGAGAGCAAGTGCTGGATAATCGTCGAGCGGTCCACCACCATCTTGGATGGTAGGATAACGGGGTCCTTCATGAGATCGCCGAGGATAGGGTCCTCGAAATCCGAGGGAATTTCTCCAAGATCGAGCTCCGCCTGCTCAGCCTCGAGTTTGGCCTCGACAAACTTCCCGCGCAGCTTGTCCCATTCTCGGATCTCCGCAGGGTTCTTCGTGGTCTTCTGTCGCAGAATGGTCGCCGCCTTCTCGAACGTGGCCGGGCGATAGGATCGTCCGTCCGTGGCCACGGCCATGATAAAGTCGGGGGACGAGCCGAGGTTGATGTAAATATCGACGAAATCGGAAAGAAGGGCACCGGGACGGAAGTGGTACTTCTCCGCGTTCTCGACCTTGAGCTCCCGCGCCTTTGGTCCGGCGAGGGTCTCGAGGTTGTAGTTCAACATGCTGGCCAGTCGCTGGACAATCTCGGGCATGGTAAAGGCATCGCGCAATGCCTTGGTAAACAGCTTCATCATTTCAAGCGTCTCATTGGCGAGCTGCATGTATGATGTCGCGGCCCCGGCGAGTTGTTGGATCTCTTCCTCCTTCTTCTGTTGGTCCTCGCGGGAAAGACCGCCGGCTCTCAACTCGGCCTCGAGCGTGTGAATCTTGGGGAATTTGCCCATTGCCTCATCAAGCACGTACGTGGCGTCGTTGAGGAGCAAATTGACAAATCGGATGAAAAACGGCCGATTCATTTTGCTCTCGTGGGTCAACTGACGGCTGTAGACGGAGTTGCCACGCCACACACACTTGATAACTTGAAAGATTTCATATCGTATATTAAACTTGTCGTAGAATTGGGTGTGGGCGCCCGTCGACTCGCACTCGATGTAAAACTTAATTAAGGCATGGAGCAGGTGGTCGTTGGCGAATTTGGAGTTGATCAGCTGGTCACCCAGCACGCCGTTCCGGTGGCCTGGCGCAGGCCAGGTTCCTGAGAATAGGAGTGAAACGAGGGATGACTTAAGATAGGGGTTCTTAATGTACTCAGAACACTGCAAGAATGCAATGGAGAGAGCGATGATCTCGTCACCAACGGCCAATGGTAGGATAGTAGGAAGGTATCTGTTTTGGGGACTCCATGTCAGCCGAGCTCCGATTCATGAAGCGCCCGTCACGTTCTCTCCTTAAATACATACCTGTACGCGAACTTGAAGTTCTCAACCACGTTCTGGAGAGCGTACTCTGGAAGACAGGAAAAGGCCTCCGGTTCTGTCTCGGGCAGGGGTAGACTAGGGAAAATTCAAATCGGATGAGCATGTGGGACGGGAAAACACGATACACGCGGCATTGGTAGCAGGAGTTGGGGATAAGGATAGGTAGGAGAGAAATATCACGAACTGCAGAGTCTTGTCGGGTGTGTAGTCTGTCTGACTGGCAACCCTCAACAGCCAAACAGCAACATAGCGCATGAAGCGTAGCGACACTTCCTGCATCTTGGTATCTCGCAAGATACCCTCGAGGGAAAATTTAACCCGCATAGCCAGCTCTAGAGCATCCGTGTGCTTTCTTAGGGTGACTTCGAAGAGCTGGAGCTGCACGGGGTTCTAGAATGCCAAGTTTGGTTAGTCAAAATCCGGAGGCTAGATCGAGTAGCATAAAACCGAGACACGTACATTCCCAATCTTTGGCCTCTCGGCTTCCATGGAGGCGAGGTGTCGTTCATAAATCTTGATGTCTCTCTCAAGAGTCTTGACCTTCGATACGCAGCCTTCTAAGCCGTAATGGTGGGCAGCCAATGCCAAGAAGAATACCTCAGAAATAAAGTGAGGAGAGCCGGGGAGAGTGTTTCCGTAGAAAGCGTCCGACTTGGCTTGGTCGGCGTTGAGCTTCGTCTCGTCCTTGATATCAAGCTTGGGATTTTGACGGAAATAGTCGACATTTATGCGGTCCATCTTGGAAAAGGAGTTGTCCATGAAGGGCTCGCAAAGTTTATCTAGAACTCGGGTGACATTGAGCATAAAGCCGTCGGAGGAGACCTCATTAGGGTCAACGCGCATGGCCCGGCGCTTGTGGTTGACGTTGAGGATATACGCAAACCAGTCGAGAATACGACTACGGGTGTCACGGCTCGCTCGCACAAAGGCGTTCGTGATGGTAAAGAGGTCACTCTGGTGGAGGGCAAGTACCTGCCGCATCGAATCCTGTGAAAGGCCGATTGAACCCCGATCCATAGTCCTAGGTGCTGAGAAGAATGTCTGCATAGATTCCTTATTGACGGGAGAAATCTTGAAGAAGGGACCCAGGATAGTATGCGTCTCGATACCACGTGCTGATTGCGCCATCTGGAAGCTGGGGTGTTGAGCCAGGAGATTGAGAAGCGTGGGGACTCGGCAGTACAAGAGGAGGGCCTAGAGGTTTGACCGCGTTAGTAAATGACAGCCGGCCTAACCCCCCCCCACAGTCAACGTACCCGAACATATGGCTGGTAGTTCGTTTCCATGTTCATAGTGGACAGTTTGTTGCTAATGCTTATCATGGCCTGGGTAAAGACATTGGGAAGCGCGTCATCGTCAGGGAAACGGCTCACAGCTTCCTGAAGAAACTCGTCGTCGATTCCCTCGGGGTGGGTGGGCTCTTTTAGGAGATGAGGCATGAGGCCCTGGTTCTGCGGGACGGATTCGCGTCTGAGAGAGGGAGTGGTGTTAGCAGGATACAACAGACTGCGAAGCGTAATACGGCTCAAAAATACACCTACCCAAACAGATCAGGGACCGTCAAGGCGAAGAGACAGTTGCTGATACACAGTCTCTTCGCCTCATTAAGCACTTCCATCTTCTCCTCAGTCACATCCCTAGGTGGGGCGTTTCTATGCGATTGTGCTCTCGACCAGCACGGCAGCAAGTAGCTCAGTAGAGACTTGTTTTTAGGCCATTGCGACGCAGCTTCCATGATGGCGGAGTCAAAGTTGGCGGCCGAGAGCTTGAGAGGGTCGCCGGCATCGCTAAGTTCCTGGCTGAGATTCGGCAGGAACATGAGGTGGTCGACAGCCTTGGTCGAGTCGACGGTGGCGCGGAGGATATCTGTGAGCACCCTGTCGGAAAAGTCTTCAATCGAGACCGGAGTCGGAGTATGAGGTTTCCTTTGCTGAGCCATGCGTACCTCTGCGCGCTCGAGATCGGGTGGGACACGTCGCTTTTGGGATGAGGAGGAGGGCGAGGGCGTGGGGGGTTTTACGCCGCCAACGGAAGTAGGTGGATTTGTGGAGGACTGAGGGGCGGCGGGTGTGCTCGCGGGACGGGAGGGCGTTGGGGTAGGCTTCTCGGATTGAGGCGTCGAGCTACCAGAAGCATCGGTAGGCTTTGAGGACGATCCGAGCTTCGCAAGTCGTCGGAGACGGATCTACAGCCGGAGGGTTAGCATATAGAGTACAGTCTGAGAGGTTTGGAGATCAAAGAAGGCAGAAGGGAAGCAGGCCCGTACTTTCTCCATTGCCTCTCGATCGGGGGCCTCAGGCGGACCCTCTCCAGGAGGAGGGGCTGGAGGGGGTGGATTATCAGCAGGATCCATAGTCGAAATGAGTTCGCAGGGACAAGATGAGTTGCGGAAAAGCCCAAAATGAGATCAAAAAACAGAAAGAGAGAAGTGATGGGCTGCTGATAAGGAGGGAGGAGGGTTCGTTGTGATGTTGGAAGGTGGATGTCGATGGAAACTGTTCGTCACAAGGTGAGATAATCCGGCCGGAGATAATAACCTAGCATTACTATTGGGAGCTTCCAAGCCAAAAGTCCAGGCAGCTTTTAGTGGGGATGGTGCAATGAGAGAGCCTAGCCAGGCCAGCAGGAATAAGCTTGGGCCAGGCTGGGGATGGATCTTGGTTTTGGTGGAAGGCCTGATTAATCAGCACCTTCTCTTTATTTCTCATTGTCCTCTCACAAGAGCACCTTCCTCCCACAAGAATCAGGACTTTATCTACACTTCCCACGGTGAGTGGGAGCTTCCATTCCATGCTACTGAAATGTTAAAAACTTGTGTGTCCCAGTTTGGATACTAGGGGGCTCTTTTTCTTGTTTCTTGTTTCTTGTTTGTTTGTCATCGTCAATTATTGCCAGCACTGAACTTGAAGCACCTCAATGTTTGATTGTACATGAATCAATCATATCTGCTTCAGACGGTTGTTCTGAAGAAGTCATTCGTCTTTCAAGCACTGGCTTGATCGGGCCATTGTTGCCACCCAGGCATCTACATTTCCTCTCGGCAGGTCGAAGTTGCCTCTCGCACACATCAAGAACTAGAGGAAACTTCTCGAATTAGATTATATGACTCTTCGCCCCTTTCATGAGTGTGTAAGTTGGCAGGGGGCGTTGCCTGAATGTGTAGGGGCAAGCAAAGTTCATGCCCAAGGCCAAGTCGGTGTGAGACGAGCTTTTGACACAGATATCATGGTCTTGGTCAAGTCTGAAGTTGCAACTGCCTAAGGTTTATCGGACACTTGCCTGAGCACCCCAACTACAGAACCAAGTGCCCGTCTGCCTGTTTGGAGAGCTCTCGATCAAATTGGCCCCCTCAGGCAGCTTTTGATCCGAGGCGGAACTCCGCCCCGAGGCAAGAGATTCTGCCAGTGTTGTAGATCCAATTTTCTGCCTCTCATCTAGAGCCTATAGAGTCGTGGAGTTTGACAAACTCCTGCCGTACATGGCCATTTCCTTGGTAGATCCGATGATTGCTCTGAATGCCCAGACGCTGAAGGCCATTGAAGCGACCCTGGAACGGCGCCATTTTCTAAAAATAAGATGGCGTTAGCAGAAGGATTTCATTGGTGCATGGAGGCTCTCTCTGTCTCGTTTGAAATAGGTCATTCCGGCCGGTTGCCAGGGTCGGGAAGGATTGCCTCGAAGACAAGCCTCTCTGCCATGCGACCTTGGGAAAGATGTCTTGGACTATTATAATGGAAAAGAAATAGTGTAAAGGGGTTCTTCGAGAGTTTATTTGGAATCGGACTTTGCAGGGGCTTCCCTAAAATAGAAGACCTTCTATGAGCGTGGTAAACGAAGGATCAATTGATCAATGATTGATGTGTCAAACAAGGGTCCCTTCAAAACGTAAGAAACAGTATTGTACCTTAGTTCGTATTCGTACTGGTCTCGTCCTTCCATTAGGGGGGGCGCAGCGCTAGAGCCGTTCTCTTGCGCCTTAACCCATCCCGCTGATCCACAGCCTTCTAAATCGTAGTCATTCAACTATCATTTGTCCTAGGCAAGCAGAGCAGCTATCTCAATCCCAGGTTCAGAGGAAGTGAGGTGGTTGACCATCCTTCCAACCAGACTGCTTCATTAATGGTGTTCCCCAGGCCATCTGTGCACACAAGACCAGATCTTGTAGGGCTGAAATAGTGGAGATGGAGTGGAGAAATGGGGCTCCAGACGGGTTACTTTTAGTGGATTGTAAGGGACCAGGCCTGGCGAGATCCCATTTTGCCTTGCGGCTCAGGCTCCCAGATCAGCTTTGATATCGACTCAACAGCAGACGCCACTTGAAAGACTCTATCAAGCCAAAAACCTGCGATTAGAGATCAATTGATCTCAATATTGATTGTTGATATTTGAACAACCTACGAAGTGAAGTCCTACGGAGACACTCGATAGCTTGCGCTCTCAGCGCCGAGCAGTCTCTCCCTGTCCCAACACCTTCTACCATTATTCGATTGATGCCCGGATTATCAGGATCGACTTTCCTCTCTCTCAGCCACTCCGCTCTCTGCTTCTCCCCTCACCCCCGGCTCTCTCGACACAACATTAAACACTCTCATGATCCTTCGTAAATCATCCCCTCGAAAGGCTCCAATGCATATCTGAGTTGTCACCCACCACATAAACCAAGCCAAAAGGGTAGTGGATGACAATTCCATTACGACACCCGCCACCGTCCGGGAGTAGCCTCGGCGTCTTTTCTGGCTATATCCTTGCCCCGTCTCATCTCACAGTGATATTGCATGCTGACATGCATACCCTCATCTCGCCCCCATGAACCAAAAGCGGGGGTGAAGGAGGGAGTGACAGGCCACAAATCCTATCCAGGCTTCCTGACTTGTTGGAAAACGAGCGTGTGGAGTGCCGGATTGAAGGGTGGGTGGTTTCGGGGTCCTTGTGTGGAATGACATGCTGGTCCGCCTTCTTGGCTTGCCTCAGCTCCAGCCCTGTCGATGGTCATCTTGGGTGGTTGGGTCGATTGATATCACGGTCTGCGGCTTCCTGCTGCTCGGCGCCGGATTAGCGTCTCATGGCTGCATGCCCCCCCACCCCCCCCCCCCCCCCCCTTTTTTTTCCCCCGTACCCAACAGAGCCCTTCGTCTTGTTGCCAACTACGGACCCTCACACCTAGGGCATCAAGGTCCACGCTACACTATGCGACGAGAAGGCAAGTGAATAACGAAGCGGCGCCGGTGTCGTGTGCCAGACCAAACACGCGTCGCGATCGTTGGATCTGTCACTACCGGTATCGCTCATCCGAATCAAAGTCACACACCCCGGCAGCGATGCCCTACGAAATGCTTCGCGTAATTCCCCACGCCAAATAATTCTAAAATAAAGCACCGCGCAACAATCTCCCGGGCCAAGTTGGGCCGCGCAAGGTTTTCCATTTTAAGACGGCGGATGGAGGGTCGCACGCAGTTTCCATAGGATTATCATGGCTCTTGTCTTCGGAAAACGGTTATTTTTGCAGCTCTGAAGGATCAAATGCTGCTGCCAGAGCTCCTTTAACCGCCTGCCCGACGTTTTGGTCCACCCCCCTGCAGATCAACTTGCGCAGCCCTATGACAGACCGCCACGGCAAACAACGTAGACGCCAAGGCCGGCCGGCGCGTAGCTCCAATCTAGTCCAGAATTAGAATCTTGCGAATATTTTCGCATTCCTGCCATGTCCTGTGCAAGATATTTTGCACGGCGCTTTCACGCATTTCTGTCCTCCTGTCGGAAATGAGCATTCCAGCCACCCCGCATAAGGCGAGACCCTGTCCGCGAACCGGGCCGGGGGGTGGTGGAGGGGAGGCGGCATGCCTTGAAACAAGGGCTCCTAGCGGTTAGGAACTGGAATGGAGGGGCAGGAAGCTTCCTCTACGGATGAGAGCTAAGACCCCCTCCCCGGTTGGAACCATGGGGGGTGGCTGCGTGGCAGGATGCATGTAAGACGAGTAGGAAGCATCTCTTTGAGGGAGCACCGTTGTCCGGGTCACACCACTTGGGTGAGAAAGGGATAGCTGTCGCATGCAATGCATATTATTAGCAGGCAGCAGAGCAGCGAGTGACATTTTGTGCTCACCTTGGCATCAGGTTCTCGTAGATCCATGATATATTATATGAAGGAGCTTCTCCCCCCCTTCTCCAATCGGTTCCTTGACTAGCCTCTTTGTCTTCCCTCTTTCTGCCCAGCTGTTTCACAGAGCTCATTACACCTATACCTAGGCTCCTCAATTTTTCTTCTTTTCTTTTTTTCTTCCTCCTGTAATTCAGAAACATATCGAAAAAGGCCAAAAAAAAAAGCTCCCTTCACAATGGCTCCCCAATACGCCGCTCCCCGCCGCTCCCACTCGGCGGCCCCCCGATCCCGATCCCGCTCTCGTTCCCGTTCACGTTCCCGCTCCCGATCCCACCACCGCCACCGCTCCAACTCCCCCAACTCTCGCCGCTTCGACCCAACCAAGAATCCGCAAGAGCTCCTCGCCGAGTTCTGGACCCGCTTCCACTCCAAAAAGCAAGGCAAAGTAACCTCCATCTTCCCCCGCACACTCTACGCCTCCCTGCTACCGGGCACCCACGCCAAGGAGGCCCTCGCCGCGGGAGACGACGTCGTGCCCCCGACTCCCGGCGGCGCGGATACGCCTACTCGCAATGCGGCTGAGAGCTATGAGGCTGCGGCAAGGGAATGTCGCGAGAGGGTGAGGAGGGCCGTGGCGGAGTGTAAGCGGACCAATGAGAAGTTTACCGATCCGGATTTCGATATCGAGAGCGATCCCATGGATAATTGTCTGTATGGGTTGTATCGCTGGTGGGAGGAGATTGACTGGTTCATGTGGGCCGGGAAGAACGCCGAGGATAACAATCACTGGCCTCCTTCTTCCGCTGCAGCTGCCGCGGCGGCGGGATTGGCCCGCTTCGGTCGCAGTGACGATGACGCCGGAAACCGACCGCGCGGTCGTCCCCGCGATCCTCCCCCGCCCAAGGAGAGGAACTCCGGTCCTCCTCAGCGCCTTCATCCTCCCGCCTCCGCACTAAGGGACGAATCCCCCAACAAACCGCGCGACAACGACGAAGACGGCGTCCGCTGGGGCTTCATGATCGGCCCGGGCTCCGTCCACCGCGTCTCCTGGATCTTCGAAAAGCCGCAATTCACCGTCAACGGCTACTCCTCCTCCGACATCATGCAGGGCCGCAACGGCGACTGCTGGTGGCTCGCGGCCGTCGCCACCATCGCCCACCGCAAGGACCTCATGGATCGCGTGTGCGTGGCGCGCGACGAAGAGTGCGGTGTCTACGGGTTCTGCTTCTTCCGCGACGGCGAGTGGGTCTCGACCATCGTCGATGATAACTTGTTTCTCACCAAGCCGGATTTCGATTATTATCGCGACATTTATGACCCTGCGGGGAAGAGGGCCCTGAGGCATAGACAGAGGTATCAGACCGGCTCGGAGGCGCTGTACTTTGCGCGCTGCGACGACGAGAATGAGACGTGGTTGCCCCTGTTGGAGAAGGCGTATGCCAAGGTCCATTGCGATTATGCCGCCATCGAGGGCGGTTGGTCTTCTGAGGGCGTGGAGGATATGACGGGCGGCGTTGGCACGACCATCGCCTCGTCCAAGATCTTGTCCAAGGATAACTTGTGGAAGGAGCTTACTAACTCGGAGGGAGAGTTTGTCTTTGCGCTGTCTGCTATGGGCACCGGCTGGGACTCGACGAGGAATGGTCTTGCTTTGGGGCATGCCTATTCCATTCTCCACGCTACCGAGCAAGAGGGCAAGGACGGTACTCGTGTCCGTCTCGTGAAAATCCGGTAAGTTCTACTCTCTCTTCCCAAGGAAGAAAAGACCCCAAGAAAACATGGTACTAATATTCGAACAGAAACCCCTGGGGCCAACGCGACTCCTACGGCCTCGGTGAATGGACCGGCCGCTGGTCCGACGGCTCCAAAGAATGGACTCCCGAATGGCTCGACAAACTCCAGCACACCTTCGGCGACGACGGCGTCTTCTGGATGTCCTTCGACGACATGCTCGACACATTCAAATGGATCCACCGCACCCGCCTCTTCGACTCCTCCTGGACCGTCGTCCACCGCTGGACCTCCGCCAACATCTCCTGGGTCACGGGCTACCTGCGCACCAAGTTCCGCATCGAGGTCAAGAGCGCCGGCTTGGTCGTCGTCGTGCTCACCCAGCTCGACGATCGGTACTTCGTCGGCTTGGAGGGCCCGTATTATTTCGAGCTGCATTTCGTGCTGCAGAAGGTCGGGAGCGAGAAGGGGGAGCATGTTTGCCGCGTTAGGCAGGTTCATAAGTGGGAGAATAGGAGCATTTCTTGCGAGGTGGACCTCGAGGCGGGCGTTTATGAGGTGATTCCGAAGATTACGGCGTCGAGGCACGGCGGGAAGGAGACTGTTGAGGAGATGGTGGTTAAGTATGCGGATAAGAATCCGCAGAAGGTCAGGCAGGTGGGTATGCAGTATGATTTGGCCCATGCGAAGCCGGGCGTTGTTGATCACGATCTCGATATCGAGAAGAAGAAGAAGGAAGAAAAGGAGCGCGAGGAGAAGAAGAAGGCTCGCGAGAAGGCCAAGAAGGCTAGGGATAAGGCCAAGGCGAAGAAGCAAAAGGAGAAGGAGAAGTTGAAGGCTAAGAAGCTCAAGGAGCGCGAGAGGCGCAAGAAGCAGAAGGAGAAGGAGAGGGAGAAGAGGAAGAGGCAGAAGGCTAAGGCACGTCGTGCGAAGGACAGGGCTCGTCGGGCTAAGGAGAGGGAGCAGAAGAAGAAGCAGAAGGAGGCCGAGCAGGCAGAAGAGAAGAAGGCCGAGGAGGAGGCCCCCGCTCCGGCTGAAGTCGCTGCCGAAGGTGCCACGGTTCCTGCCGAGCAGCCCGCCGCTGAAGTCGTCGCCGTCTCTGAACAGCCTAAGGAGACTACCGAAACCACGGCCCCCAAGGATGGCCCCGCCGATTCCACTGAGACCAAGGAAGAATCCTCTGAGCAAGCCACATCCCCCAAGGCTAAAGAATCTGACGCCTCCTGGTCCGAAATCTCCAAGCCCGAAGCCCCCTCACCACCCCCGGCCGTTATTACCGACGTTTCCGACGACGACGTCTCAGAGTCCGAGTCCGAACCAGAGTCCGAAACCGAAACAGAAGAGGAAGACGATGACGATGACGACGATGAGAAATATGAGGCCGAGGAAGAAGCCTACGAAGACGAGGTAGAAGCCGAGAAGGAACTCGAAGAAGAAGAGAGGAAGAAGAAGGAAGAAGAGGAGCAGGAGCGAAACAACTTCCAGCTCGATGCCGATAAGCCGTTGCCGTGGAACCCCGTCTGCGTCATGGGGCTGAGGGTATATGCCAAGGATTCGGAGGTGTCTGTTACGCTTGTTGAGATGAAGGATGATGAAGAGGGGACGGCGTTGACGACTGCTGGGGAGCCCGCTGGTGCTACGTCTTGAGGATGAAATAAGGGTGTGATTTTGTTTTGCTTTCTCTTCTCTTTATTCCTGTTTTCCCGTTTTCTTCTTAACGCCAGTGTTTGTTCCATAGCTATGACCTAGTAAACTCTCCTCAGATATGTCGCATAATGTACGAATTCCCAACTTCGCCTGCTTTAATCCTCTTCCCACTTCAAGGAGCCAAACCTATCTTGTAGACTCTTCTCCAATCGCCCTTCGTCCTCGCAATAGTGCGCGAGATTGATCGCCTTGAGTGCCCATTTCTTACACTCCTCGTCCTTGCCGACGGAGTACAAGTCGACCGCATGGTTCCAGGACATGGTAGCCAGCCACTCCAACTCCTCGTCCGGGAATCTCGAGTCCGTCTTAGAGTAAGTGTTAGACCAGGATGGAGGTTGCAGGAGTTTTGAGAAGGGGGTTGAAATGAGGCATTGGTACTTACAGTCAAAGCTTCCCTCACAAGCTGCAACGCCTCATCCGCCAACTGAAAAGCCATACCCCCCTCAAGCGGCAACACCATCTGGAAAAGACACCGGATATACTTAGCCACCTTCTCAACCCCTAACCCCTCCAGCGCCCAGAGCTGGTTGATTATAGCCCGCATGGTAGAGAACAATGCTGCAAAACTACGTGTCAGGAGTCCACATCGCATCGAGGGAGAAGCCCAACTCACCTTGCGACGGCACCCCAGACGCCCTCAACAAACAATCTGCCATAGCCTTAAACGCAACTCCATCCCCACACCCCTCCCCCCTTCTCACGACCTCTCTCAAATCATCCCACTGCCCCACCTCCACGGCCCCTTCGAAATCAAACACGAGCAAAGTCGCCAACTTGGCCTGCAAGTCCTCGTAAACTTTCTGGTTCAGGTCATCCTTCCGCACCTTCTCGAGCTCGGCCTCGAAGAGAAAGACGTGCCCGCGCATGGAAGAGTACAGCTGCCGCTTTTCCTCGAGGACGTCCTCGCGCCGGGCGGTGGAAACGAGCGCCGCCGCGATGACGAAGTGGCAGCACATGGCCTCGAGGACGAGGTCTTTGGCATTCTCGAGGGGTATGTCGGGCGGATAGTGTTCCATAATGGAGAGGCAGGCGTTGAAGATCCGGATGGTGTACTTCATCTCCCAGGTTTCGCAGTGTTGGATGCCGATGTTGTAGGCGTTCTGGTGGAACCAGTCTAGCTCTTGTACGGTGAAGAGCTTATGGTCTTTCTCATCGCGGGGGTCCTTCTTTATCGCCGAAACCGCTATATATATCATATCGGTCAGCGGATGTCTTCTATCTGAGTGGAGGCTCCTCTTTAACTTGCCCGCCTCTAACATTCGACATATCCCGTCCGCCGCCGCCTCAACGCCCACAACCTCCTTCCCACTCTCAGGATCCAACCCCAAAACCAACAGTCGCATAGTGCACCGAATTAACGCTGGAAGATGCACAGGGCTCGCCGACCCGAAATCGTGATTCTCAACCAGACTTTTCATTGCCTCGGCAGCAAAGTACCTGCTCCCGACACTCTGCGCGTCGAGGATGCACGCGTAGAGAAACTCGTGGCACCTCAGGTCGGTATTACTCAGAGTCGCGAGACAGTCGGATGCGAGCTCACGATCGTCGTTCCGGATGGCGACTTTGAACATGAGGTATCGAGTCATGGGTTCCCTTTGAATGGGTTCCGGCATGGCGAGGTATAGCTGTTTTGCATTTTCGAATTGGTTGCGCATCAGTCCGCAGAGTATGCGCTTTCTGTTTCAGAGCTTTAGAGAGCAGTCTTCCTACCTACTCCCGAGGAGGAGGGTGGGACGCACCTTGCAACCTTAGCGAGATTCTGTGGACCAGCCGGATGAAAAACCTCATGCATCGCCAAGCGACACCACTGATCCGCCATCTCCAACTGCTCATCCGCGAACAACGCCTCGACTCGCTTCTAGATGAGCTACATTGCGTGTCAGTAGAGTTCCTATAGAGGCATAGAAAATGTCCAGCCCTTGCCATAACCCACCGATTGCGCCGTCGCCGCAGCAGTCGGCTGTATAGGAACCTCCAACCCCTCCCGCACCCTCTCAAGCAAATCCCCCAGCTCAACAACATTCTCCGAAGCAGCCGCGCGACTCGTCCCCATCCACACCCTCATCACCACCGCCTTCTCAACCCACTCCCCTTTCCCCGCCCCCAACACCCTCCTCACGATCAACTCATCAGCAACACTACACCCCAACACGGCACTCCTCTCATAAAGCCTCCGAACCTGCGCCATCATAAACCGAAAATGCGCCTCCGTAAAATTAAAACTCTTCACCATCCGCCTCAAGATGTCCGCGTACGCCAGCGCATCAAACTCCTCGTCAGGAACGCTCATGAGTAACTCGAGTCTCAGGAGCAGCACGACTGGCTTGTTATCGCCGACCTCGGCCTCGACGTACATGACCATGTCTCGGGCCCTGCGCAGGTCCTCGGGCTTGTTCGTGCTCACGAGGGCCTGCACGAGGGCTTGTAGGACAGTCAAGCGCAGCTCGATGCCGGTGCGGGAGAGGTTTTCGAGATCTTGGCCGTCGATGACGTTGTAGGCTCGCTCGAGCCACTTGGCGGCTAGCTCGAATTCTTCCTTTTGGAGAAGTGAGCGGCCGATTTCGAAGAGGGCGTCGCAGAGATTCTCGGCGTGGCGGGGGTCGAGGGATTTTAGGGTGTCTCCGGCCTTGCGGTACATGTGTTCGGCAACATCAAGTCGATCTTCTTTCCAGGACTAACATGGAAGAAAGTAAAAGTCAGCACCGAGATTAAGTCCGCGGGAGGGGAGGTTGAGAGTGTGCGTGATAGTGGAAACTCACCAGCACCGTCCTCAGCACGAAGTACTCAGTCTCCATCCCCTTAAACTCCCCCTCATACTCCTTAGGACACTTCCCCTCCTTCACCTCCCTAATATAATCTACAGCCTTCTGCAAGCATCCCAAAGCCAACTCGAGCTCCTGTCCCCCACCCTCGATACAACTCCTCGCAGCCTTGAGAGCCAGTCTCAGCAAGTACATCAAGTCCTCCACCGCCGCAGCCGCAGCTTCAGACCTTTTCTTCTTTTTCTTCTCCCCATCGACTCCTACGGACCGCCTAGTAATATCAATAAGCAAGAAAGCAAAAACCCGACAACGCAACAGCAGCGACTTCTTCATATCTACAGCAGCGCCCGTTCCCGCTGATGGCGTATCGTTGGCAGAAATCTCGCGGCGGAGCCTCGTACAGAGATTCCACAGCGAAATCGCCTCGCATTCTAGCTCGTGGACCGTCTGGGTTTCCCGCGCGTCCGGCTGCTGTTGTTGTGGTCTCTTCTGCGCAAACGCCTTCACCGTGCGCAGGTGGATGGTTACGTCGTCTAGTAGTACCTCGATGGCTGCGCTGTCTGTTGAAGTAGGGAGGCGGCCTGCGAGGTCGGTGCAGAAGGCGAGGAGGGAAGCAACCTGCGCCATGGCGAGAAGAAGGGGCCAAAGAGCCTTGAATGGCTCAGATATTAGCTTTAACAGAAAGGGCCGGGGCTCTCTTTCTCTACTCTTTCCAATCCACAGACGACCTGGTCTCCTGCTCAGAAGAGAGAGAGAGAGAGAGAGAGAGAGAGAGAGAGAGAGAGAGAGAGAGAGATGAAATAAAATCAAATGTCATAAGTCCCGGTGCGTAGGAGGTACGGATTGCACATACAATGTATCGTTGCACTTGATCCTTGGGTATGTCAGCAAGACGGAGAATGGTCCATATGGGAAGGAGCCTTCCATCCGCCATCCCCTACCATCCCCTAGCTTCACTCTAGACTCGAGCCTGGTGAACGCCGATCGGTCCAAGTAGCCCAAGATAGTTGGTTTACTATCGAGCGTCCTTGGGTGGAACATACTGGGATGCGGGGTTCATAATGGATTCCATCTGTACAAGGAAGCAAGACCAAGTAACCATGAAAAATCAGAGTTGATAATCGTACCTTTCTAACCAAGTTCCCTCTCAGGCATGAGTAGAAATGCACATCCTCATCCTCTCTATCTCTCCCTTTCTCTCATACACAACGAGCCACCCTCTATATATGTCCAGTCCAATCCATTCCCGCATCGAGACATCCTCCCAAGCCGTGAAAAAAAAAGCATCAACCGAGAATATCTCGATGCAACTGTATGTTTCCCTGATCACCTAAAGAGGCGAGGAAATTGAGAGGAGGAAAAAAAGGAACAAGAATCAATAAAGTAAAACAAGTGGAGTTTTGCAATAAAAAAGACAAGTAACACGCTCACGCCGATTGTGTTTTGCCAGGCTTTCTTTTTTCCTTGGCCCTTCCTAATTCAAAGAACCACAAGAAACCCGAAATAAAAAGACAAGAGAACCCATCCAAAGAGAAACTATCCAAGAGCCCGTTCCCTACCCATTGTTTTTGTAATGTTTCTGGTTGTTGTTATGGTGTAGTTTTTGCAATGAGAAAAGGGAAATCCCAAAGACCTCGCTGGATCCAGACGTCGTCTTGGCGCTGGAGTGCTGTCCGCCGTATGCGATGGATGTATCGGGTATCGACACCAGCAGTAACGTTGAGTTATAGCAAAAGAGCAAAAGAGATGACCACTTGATAAAACGTGGTACACCACTTGCTCGAACCTTCAACCGTGGCTGAAGGCACATAACATATATAAGTGAGCCTAAGTAAAATCTCTAGGGCTCGGGATCAAGAGGCAGAAAGTTGCCCACAATGATCGTAGGTCTACATCGAATTCAAGTCAGTAAACTCGAAACCTCTTCTTCCGTTGGCCCGAGAGAAACACTTACAATTTATGCTCATCACGTTTAATCATAAACGAAAACGAGCACTCGACAAGCGTCGGCATATCCGACCTGTCATCCGGAATCTTCAACGTACACGCCGTAAGAAGGCTGTCATGGTGCGGGTCGAAGGCGATCGTCTGGAACTCCTCCCAGTACCGAACACACGATTCCTCGGTCAGAATCTCATGAAGCGCAAGCCGGCCCTACCCAAACAAGGTTAGAAAGGAGGATGAGAGAGAGAGAGAGAGGCTAAAAAATCGCGTTCCAGGACAACTCACATTTCTAAGGCGCTCGACAGGCACACCAATCAACTCCGCCATCTCCTTATTCCCCCTAAAAATCTCTCCCGTCCGCCTCCACAAGCACGACGGCACCGCCATGCTCGCAAACACGCGATCGTACTCCATGAGCTGCTTCTCGAACCACATCTCGACGATGACGAGCTCCATGTCCGTCAGCGCTGACGCCCTCTCGCGGAACTTTGGCCTAAACTGCCCCAGCGTGCGGAGGATCTTCTGCTTCGACGACGCGCTGATGTTGCGATCGAGATAGGCGCCCAGCCGCGAGTAGCCCTTGATGTAATTGAAGGGCTTGAGGAGGCCCGCGTCGTACTTGGCCTTGAGGAGCCGCTGCATGCGCTCCTCGGGCGTCGCGTTGCCTGAGGGGTCCGCCGCTTGGAGGTAGTACTCGCGCCGCGCCCGGTCGTCGCCGGCGGGCATAGCTCCGCCTGCAGTCATAGGCGGTCGGTGACCGGAAGCTTGTTGTTGGTCAGCGGATTGCGGAGGCAGGAGGGCTGCCTGCTGTCGTTGTTGGGGTGAGATTCCGGCGGCACCGGCGAGGCCGGCTGCGCTGTTGTTGCGGAGCCCCGTGATCATATCCGCGGCCGACTGGCTTAGTCTGGGGTTGTTGGTCGCTGAGGTGCCTGCTAACGCCTCGGCTAGCTGCCCGCCGTCATCGAGCAGGCTGGTGTGGAGGAAGTTGTCTAGCAGATTGAACTCGTCCGTCACCTCGGGCGCAATCATGTAATTGCCGTGATAGGGGAGGCCATTGAGGTGGCTTTGCGCTGCTAACCACGTGTCATGGAAACCGGCGACTGTTGCGATGGCGGCAGAAGAAAGAAAGAATGCCTTGTATGTTAGAGAGTGTTGATTGAATCTTGGACACTTTTTATTCTCTTTTGAGGTGGGAAAACAAGTAACAGGTGGTAGGGGAGTGTTGTTTTGGAGGGGGGTGTGCGGGTGGTGTGGGTTAAGGCTTCGGAGGAAGGGGTACATAGGAAGGTATTAGTGAAGCATGGATCAGGCGAGGGAGAGAATACACCGCAAAACCGTAAGAGGTTACGGTTACACGCCAAGAGAAAACGTAATGCCCAATCGTACAAGAGGGAAATGAGTAAAAGGAAAGAAACGGCATAAGAAAAATAAGAAAAATAAGAAAAAAGGGAGCAAGACCCACACTGTCCTAAATTACCGCCTCCCAGCAGGTTCCCATGCAGTCTCGCATGCGGCGATTGTTGTACAAGATGGTGAAGCGAGGCCCCGCCAAGCACATCATCCCCGAAGGAACCGGAGCCCTGCCTCTGGCGGCCGTCTAAGGACGCCGGACGAGGGGCAGCGGAGTCAAATGCGGGCGGTACCGGTACGGTGCCTCTCGTCTGTTGCTGCTGCTGCTGTTGTTGTTGTGTTGCTGCGCCGGACACAGAAGTTCGGCGCTCGGTATCGTCCATGACTGAAGACCCAGCGACGCTTTTTGACTTTCTCGAGTCAGCATCGCGAGGCTCGTCGCGGCAGAGGTGGCTAATATTGCGCTTGATACACCTTGTACAAGGCCGTTCCTAGATTTCCCAACGAAAATGAGTTAAATGCCTCAGTTCTTCTCGAAAATGGCAGCGGGGTTCAGGGAAACAAGGATATGAGAATGTGAGACGGGACGAGGAAGAAAGGAACACAATGGGAAGGAAAGAGGTGGGGATGATGGGGATGATGGAAAGAATGTAAGAGAGTCCGGAAGCGAGAGGCGAATGTGACGGAAGGGAGGGGTCTCAATAAGGCAAGTTGAGGCATCTTACATACAAGGTCGCAAGTCATATGCTGAATAGATCGGAACGAAACACAAATTACCCAAAGTCAGCCAAAAAGAACCAAAACACGGATGAAAAAGAATGTCCCATCTAGAGCCCAAGGTCATATCTGCAGAAGTTGTGTTCCCGGCCCCGGCCGCTTCATTCGCCGAGCAAAAGCTGCAGTGCAGGCCGGAGCCGGAGTGACTACGAGAGCTGATGGTGCCTGTCCTCGGACTCGGATACGAACAGGTGGCTGATCTGATAAGGGGGGAAAACTCACGGAACGGCGGCAGTATATGCAAGCTATAATGTTGTGAACAGTCTAGTGTCAGCGCAGTTCAGCACACATACTCACTCGTCGCGAAAGGTAATGAGAGGGAAGGTTTCTTTCGCGAATCGACTTATACAGATCCATGATCCACATTCCCAAAACTCACAAGTTTACCACCAAGTCCACCATTCTTCATGTACCTGTCCCACTAGGGTCAAGGAGCAAGATCGTGGTCGCGAAAGCAAGTATATCGGCATCCGACCTAGAGCCTTGGGCCCAAAGTCTCACAGGTTGGGCTGCCACGACAAGGGGAATTTTGAAATTGAGAAGGGCAGGAAAAGGGCAAAAAGGGGTCACAGCATGCATTCGTGTAACGGGAAGCAACAGAAGGGTGTGGTCACATCAGGTAGGGAGCCATATAAAACGCGGCGAACTACACGAAGGGAGGGGCGTGGAGAGAGCAGCGGGAAGAGGACGAAAGGAAAATAAGAAGAAGGAAAGAAAAGAAAAAAATTTGGGGGCAGAAATAAGACAGCATGCGCCAAGAGGAAGATCCTTCTTACCATGATTAACCTTCCTCCGCTTCTTCTGTCCGCGCTCAGTGTGAACGGACCCCGCAGCCTTGGACTGCGCATCTCCAGCCTTGGAACCAGCCGTGCTATCCCTGCGCTGTTCCCTAGCATCGAGGTCGCGCTGGCGCAGTTTCTCGTCGGGACTCTTCCCGTGTTGGTGTTGTTGGCGGGCGGCCGCCGTGTCTACCACCGCTTGGCTTCCCATGGAGGCGGCGGCGTTCTGGTGACTCATTGGGCGCTCGTGGCCCCGGTTTCCATTGGGTATATCTCTTTCGTCTTTTTTCTTCTTCTTTTGCCGGGGTGGGTTACGCAGGTAGGGGCCGGGATTCGCAGATCATTTGAGGTCGCCGGTGTCTACAGTTGGAGGGGGGAGAATGCGCGCGTGGTTGGAGGAGGGGTGTATCGGAAGCACGACGGGGGGTTCGACGAGGGAGAGAGAGAGGGAGAGGGAGGCGCCGGGCCAAGAGCGGTAGGTGAAAGGACGAGCTGTTCGGGTGTCTGCAGGAACGGGCAGGAAAAGAAGGACCGGGACCGGGGGCAGGAACCAGTTATCGTCTTGCGAAACGGGGGTGGGCGACGGGAGTAGAAGAGCGACGAGGGATTCGTTCACCGGTGTGTATGCGTATTCTCGTTTCGGCGTGGGCGCAAAGATAATAAAAAAAAAAAAGAGGTCGAAGCTTGCTCTCGGCGTAATGTTGTCCGACGCTTTAAATTCCGCTTTCTAAGGTTTCAAACTTCTCGTGTGCCGGTCGCTACATAAAATATATACAAGGCGCAGGCGCAAAATTTCCGTTGTACGAAGTTGCAGTGCGTGTTCTTTATCCGTTTCTTTTTTGTCTTCCCTTGCCTTTGAAAAAGAAAAAGTTGTGGGTACCGAAAGGACGGGGAGGATTTCTTTTCGTTCAAGTTTCCTCCTTTGTTCGCGTGTCTCTGCGGTTTTGCGGCTCGCGCCGACGCCGAGCATCCAATGATCCGAGGGAAAACAGGACGATCACAAGGCTGCCCTGTGTCCCCCCCCGTTATCGATAAATGATGGCGGCGGGGATGGTGGTGGGTGGCGGGCAGGGGTTCGAAGGAGGGAGGGGGGCTTCGATGGGAGGACTCAATTTGAAAAACGGGGCGATTTCGCGTGGGGAATGTTCTAGTGTAGCGCAGTCGGAGAAGGCAAACTGAGCTGAGAGTTTGAAGTAGAGAGATCAAATGATGGCGATGACGACGGGGCTCAAGATTCGCTTGCCTGAGGAAGACAAGGATTTTTTGCGACTTTTTTCGGAGGAAGGTACGAAGTACGGAAGGACCCTGAGCTGACTGAACAACGTTGAGATCTAAATGTGGCAATCAATGCAAAGGTCGCTCGCTCCTGTCCTACTGCTCACTCTTGTTGCTGCTGCCGCCGCTTGTCGTCGGTCGGATCAAACTGCTATTTTTAATCCCGGTTAATAAATTTCTCTTTTTTTTGTTCTTCGTCCTTTTTTCTCTTGTCCCGCTCCGGTCGGTCTGCCTGGCGCTGAGGGTTATTAGAGGAGAGGGGATTGGATGATCGGACGACTTGGGCCGACTGGACGTTGGACGTGTTGTCGGCGTGGGAACAGTGGGAACAGTGGGACGTGGACCGAAGGGAAGGGAACCAATGCACTTCAGGATGTGCGCACGAGTTCATTCCCAGTTGGGATTTCAATCGATCGATTTTCCTTCCAAGCCATCACCGCCGCAAGGGTTTCCAATCAAAGGAAAACATCAAAATCCCATGTGGAAAGAGACCGAGCTGGGTTGGTGCAAGAGTCGAGAGGAGGGGTACCGAGTACTTCGAGCACTTCGGGACCGAGGACGAGATTGTGGCTTTTTCCCCGCAACCTCGTGTCATGTGCTGTGGTAGATTGTACATAGGAATGGGCTGGATTTCGATGTACATCATCGTACTTTTGGTGCTTCGTACTTCGCAGATTGCTTTCGCACACTGACCAGCACTAAAATGACATCAATTGAAGAGACCGAACGATTGAGAAGACACTACGAAGGACACTATGAGTACGCACGAAGCACACTCATTTCAGGAAGACGGTCAAGATTGCGGCCGGGCTTTGGACTCTGAGTATCTGGCTGATATCAACAGAGTCCTACATGTATGCAGCCATTGATAGCATCAATCCCGTCTCAAATCACCTCAAGTCGGCCAGAAAAATGTAAGAGGGATTTGATACACAAGTGGCAACATCAATTGATCGAATTCCACGTCGAAGAAGAGTCCAAACGGTCTCCAGCCATTGATCCAATCCCCCATTTTCATCTCAGACCGCCATCTCAAAAGTCAACGTCAGCCAGAGCAAAAGCATTCGATCATTTGATATCAACCGATCAGCAGACTCGAACCTCAGCCCACACACCTCTTTCTGACCCGCATGGGACGAATCCACTTCAACCTTGATCAAACGGGCAGCTTTAAGAGGTTACCCTTACTCAGTGCTCTTTTTTAGATCGCTCCGCTCCGATGCCTCGAATCCTTCGCCCATCGCCAAGCTCCGTTCCCCAAGATCCTTTTTCCAACCACCCCGGGACCAGTGCTCAATGCGAGGAAGAGACCCTTACGGTTTTTTTATAACATCAAACCGGACGATTTTTTAGAAATCCTACAAAAAGCACGGCGCACCTGCAAGGACGGACCACCTGCATCTCATCAATCGATCCCTCCCCCCCTTTCCACCCCTATCAATGCTATTAATGCCGAGGATAACAGTCCCTCGAGATCCCCCGATTGGACTCGGAGCTTCTCCCTGCCTCCCCTACGGATCCGATGATGAATGAACGATGTGCCGCAGGACCCCTACCCGCCTCCCCCTCCCTCTTTCGGGATAAAGAAAAAATATCTCTAAGTGAGAGTGTGAGAGTGTGTGATGTACGAACTATGTTGGTGTGCGTCACTTATGAGCCTGCTAACCAACGGAACGGGTGAAAGGGAGGTTGGGAACCGCAGCGGTAAAAGAAATACCTCGGTGTACATTCGATCTGCCCGCTCCGCGAACGAGAGAATCCCAATTGCCAATTCCAATCCCAAATCACGGATATCCGAGAGCTTTGTGCACTAACCCGAGGCTAAGACCGAAGCGACAGGTGCCATTAATTTTACCAGTCAAGGGAGCCAAAAAACAACATGCCATTTGAGATTATGATTCCATCTTCCGGCTCTCCTGTCGCTAGCATTACGGGGTATTCGAAGGCTCTTCGGACCGTGCCACAGCCCCGAGCCTGACCGACTCCGCCATCGTCTCCATCTCAGGAGTGGGAACAGGATCAGTGTCAAGAACTCACGTGTATTGTCGATATCGTCTGTACACCTTTCAATCAACAATCAACTCCCGTAGCGTGTAGATGCAATCTTCCGTAAAAGCCATATCCGTAAAAATCAAAAATCATAAATCATACTCCTATCCAAAAACGCAACAAATCCATTTAAATCTCAACGAAAAACGACCTCTCCCCGTCCCTCGGCACAACCCTCGCCCTCCTCATAATCGGATCCTCACATGCCAACCGTATCCTCTCAGGCGTAGCCGGACTCCTCAGTCTCAACAGCCCGTCATCATCGCCCTCCACACCCTCTTTAATACCGCCCTGCTTCCCCTTCCCCTTGCTCCACGTCCCTACGTCGCGCACCGTCTTGGCCACCACACCATACTGCGCCCTCGCCGCCTTCAGCGCATCCCGAATAGCAAAGAACACCGCGCTCCCCATAAAAAGCGGCGGCTCCCCCACGCCCCTCGACCGCTGAATCGTCCTCAGCTCCTCCCACTCCACGCCCTTGAGTAGACTAACGTTGAACTCCTGCGGTATGTCGCGGAAACCGGGGATCTTGTACGTGCCCGGTCCTCGCGTGAAGAGGCTGCCCGCCATCGGACCCTTGCCGCCCAGCCACAGCGACTCCTCCATCGTAAAGAGTCCCAACCCTTGAACAAAGGCGCCCTGGATCTGACCGTAATCGATGGAGGGATTGATCGACCGCCCGACGTCCATCTTAATGTCGGCCCGGACGCACGTCCACGTCCCCGTGAGCGTGTCGATCTCCACCTCCGCGGCCGCCACGCCCTGAGTAAAGTAGAAGAACATCTTGCCGCGGTTCTCGCCCCAGACGTACCCGATCTCCGGCGTCTTGTAGAACCCTTGCGCCGAGAGGTTCACCCGGTCGAAGTAGGCCGCGTGGGCGAGTTGCTTCATCGTGGCCTTCGGCCCGAGCTTCTCGCGGTAGGGGGCGAGCCTCTCGTTGAGCTGCTTGCAGGCATTGTAGATCGCGTATCCGTTCATGTCGGAGGACGCAGAGGCTGCGGTCGAAGATGCGTTGGCGACAGTGTTCGTCGCCGTTTCGGATATGAAGACCGAGTCGAGAGGGACCCCGAGCGCCTGCGCCGCAATCTGAGTCATCTTAGTGTGAAGACCTTGTCCCATCTCGATGCCTCCGTGGGCAACGAGGATCGATCCATCGTGGTAGATATGCACAAGCGCCCCAGCCTGGTTCAAGAAGAGCGCTGTGAACGAGATGCCAAATTTGGTAGGAATCAGTGAAAGCCCCCGTTTCCTCCACTTCGATTCCTTATTAAACTTGGTAACGGCCTCCCGCCTGCGCTCGTATTCCGATTCCTCTCGGACCTGCTTATACATTAGGGGCACATGCCAATCCTTGATCGTCTGGTTGAAGTGCGTCTGGTCATCCCGCTTGTAAAAGTTGATCTCCCGGAACTTTTCAACGGGGATGCCGAGGCGGTCGGCGACTTCTTCCACGTACGTCTCGGCGATGAACATGCCCTGTGGCCCACCGAATCCCCGAAACGCCGTGTTAGACATGGTGTTCGTCCGGCAGAGGTGTCCGCGAACATGGACGTTTGGAATGAGATAGCAGCCATCCGAGTGAGACATGGCTCGCTCGCAAACGGCCATGCTGAGATCGGATGACCATCCGGCATTATTGTAAACATCGGCGACGAGAGCCTGGATCTTGTAGTCTTTGTTCACGCCAACCGTCCACCGTCCGTAGAACGGGTGCCTCTGGCCCGAGGTAACCATATCCTCTTCCCGCGTGAGCATGCATCGCACCGGCCGTTTCGTCTTCTTGGCGGCGAGGGCACACGCTGCGCTCAGCGGCACAGACCTCGTCTCCTTGCCGCCGAAGCCCCCTCCAAGTCGCTTAACTCGGACGACGACCTTATTACACTGGACGCCGCACACCTGAGAGACGAAGACTTGTCTGCGTAGAGCGTTAGTTGTTTAGGCTAATCAAGACAGAAGATATATTCGGTATCTGGTGTACTAACGTTTCGTTGGCGTTTTGCGTGCTCGAAAATACCTCCAGCTCACCACCCTCGGGCTTAGGCACCACCAAACACGCCTGCGTCTCAAGATAAAAGTGTTCCTGCCCACCAATCCTCGCCGTCCCACTAAAGACGTAGTCGCAGTTCTTGAGCGCGCCTTCGGCGTCCCCCTTTTTGATATACCTATCATAGGGGTAGAGACTATTCTTTTCGATCGCTTCCTCGATGGACAGGATGGCAGGCAGTTCCTCGTACTCGACCTTGACAGCCCTCGCCGCCTCTTGGGCTTTCAGCACAGAAGTGGCTAGCACCATCGCGATAGGTTGCCCAGTGGTGTAGACGTATTCCTCGGCAAAGAAGACTTCGTCAAAATTGGGCGCGCCCCACTTGTTGGCCTTGGGATCCGGAAGGTCATCCTTATCAACGTAGTCGACGACGCCGGGCATATCCAAAGCGGGAGAGTAGTCGATAGAGACTATGCGTGCGTGTGGCTTCTTCGACAGTACGTAGCATCCATAGAGCTCGTTCCTGAGAGGTGGCGTATCGTCCGTGTACTGTGCCTCACCTGTCGTCTGTTTCAAGGCGGCGAGGTGGGGGTTCTTCTTACCGACAACCTCTTGTTCGTAAGACGCAGCAGTGGACTCGTCAACCATACCCGTTGATATATCCCGCTCTAGTTCCTCGACGGCTTCCCCATCGGCCCTCCTTCCGCGCCCCTCAACCCTCGAGTCCATGTCGCTGAGCGCATCGTGATAGAAGCGGTAGAAGAACCCCAAGGCCAAGGCCTTTCGGTAAGAGGCCATACCGCCCGGGACTCCAAAGGGTAAGTTAAAGTGGGTCTCGAGAGCACTCATGGTACCCTCCAGAGTCTCTAGCTCGGCAAGGCGCTTTCCAATGAGATATTCCTGCGCAGTCTTGGCTGCAACCGTCATCGCCGCCATTCCACCGTAAATCAAATCGCATTCCCTCACGAAACCACTCGAATCGACTAACACTCGAAGTGCTGCCGTAACGATAGCGATGTCGTCGTCCTTCCTCTTGGCCTGTTTATAAGCCCGGAAATACTCACCGCGTTCATGAGTAAGGGGGATACGTATCGATGCGATGATGGCGTCAGGTGCAAGCGAAGTCTTTCTGTACCCAGTAAAGAAGGAGTTCATAGGAATGTCTACCTCCTTGCCGAGTGACTTTGCCACCAAAACAGCATTCGCAGCCCTCAAGACAGGGTTCAGGTCGGAAATGGGAGAAGCAGTCACCAGGTTCCCTGCCGGAGTACCGACATTGCGGATCTGCCTCCCAGCAAAGTACTTGAGCTGCTTGTGAATCGCCTCAAAGACCTGGGCCCGCTCCTTGCCATAGTATTTAATCACTTCCAGAGATATCGCCTCGAGATCCGTTAGAGCAATGTTGCCCCCAATCTCGACGTGGTCGTCGTGGAAAGCATACTGCCGGAGGTCGGGGATGTCGCCTACATAGATGGATACGGGGTATTGAAGCGCCTTGAACTTGATTTCGATCTGAGTCTCGGTGCTGCCGCCGATAATCTTGGCCGCCGGATAGACGGCTTTAATCTGGAGGAGCTGGTCGAGCGTGACAGGCCGACACCAACGTTTTCTCTTATTCCCAAAGGCCAGGGGTTTCATCTGATATTTCTTCAGATGCGGAGGGAAAATGAGCTCGGTATCTCGGTCGTACTTGATAAAGTCGGGCCGCATAAACTTGTTCTTGACTGGTCCATCCGGCAGGTCTTTGTTCTTGCAGCAGCCGCTGCCCCCGTTTGGTGTCTTCTCCATGCAGCATCCACCTCCTCCATTGGCCGTGGCCTTCCCACAAGGACTACCTATCCCCGTAAACGAATGTGCCGCGTCTAGGATGGGCCTATACCCCGTACACCGGCACAAGTTTCCGTCAAAGGCTTCCTCTACTTCAACCCCGGTCGGATCTGGGTTATTTCGTACCAGAGCGTACAAGCTCATGACGATACCCGGTGTGCAGAAACCGCATTGGCTTCCGTTACCGATGGCGACCCGCTGTTGTACGGCGTGAGGTTTCTCAGAAGTTCCGAGGCCTTCGATCGTGATGACATGTTTGCCGTCGACGCTTACGAGGGGGGCGAGGCAGGCGTTTACGCTCGCATGGTAGATTTTTTTCGTCGTGTGGTTATATTGGCTTATGACGACGGTACACGCACCGCATCCTCCTTCGCCGCAGCCCCTAGTTGGGGTTAATCAGATTAGCATGGGTTAAGCAGGCGTAGCTTATCAGTGGCGAGGGCGAGTGGGTGGTTGGAGATGTTAGCCCTACAGCTTGGTCCCTGTCAGCCCAATTCCTCGCAAATACTCCAGAAGAGTTATCTCCGGATCAACCTCTTCCAAGACTACTCGTGTGCCGTTCAGGTAGAAAGTAAGCTTGTCATCAAAGTCGGCGGTCAAGGCGGCGAGGCGGCCCAAGTCGGAAACCTCCGAGGTGGCGATAGGAGCCATGTCGACCGAAGATCAGTGCCGGATTATAAACAACTAGCTCGAGGTTGGGCCATGCAGGAAGAAGAGAAGAAAACTACAATATTAGAAGAGAGATGATACCACGGGAAATAATGAAGTAAGGGAGAAAAATGAAGAAAGAGGAGTGGGAGAATGGATGGGATCAATGGAATGAACGAGATACGTCGGTCCCGCCGGAGTCGCTGGAGATATTCTTATCAGTATCAAAAGGGCAGGGGCGGTGGAGCCCGGCGATTGCCGCTAAGGCACGGCGGCGTTGAAGCTATGAAAGCAGCTAAAGTTGCCAAACTGGGACGGAGCGAGCTAGGCAAACACGGCGTTTTGTGGGGTAGCTGCAGCTGGCCCGAACAAGCTCTGGCGGGGAAGCAGTGCGTGTCGGTGTCCTTGCTGCACTTAAGCATAAAGCGCAGAAGCTTTGAATGGTCAGAATTGATCCGTTGATCTCAAATTCTTGGTTTCTTGGTCAATCTACTCCGTACGAAGCATCCCTGCCAGTCGATGAGTTTGGCCACTGCTTGGATGCCTCCCACCAATCAAGTGTCCCTCCATCAATTGATACGTCATCTGCTGAGTGCTGAGAGCTGAGAGAACGGATGCAGTGGGAGAAGAGCACATACCCAAAATTTGTCCGATTCGTACAACTAAGAAACGCCTACACATATTAGGATTTGGCATGCTCAACGCATCAATGATGCCTAAGGCATGTGCCAAGTCCACAGATTACTGTATGGCGAAAGACGGCCGGTGGTGGACGAGAAGATCATCCCCGCCCTCACATCTACATACGCTGCCCGTGGGACATATATATTGTCTCGAATGTCCTGTCGTCTAGCTTGTCGCTCAAGATGTGGCCCCCCGGGTCATTAGAACCACTCAGATTGCTCCATGATGAATGGCCCCAGCCCGAGTCTGTTCTAGTCGACAGAACCCCGAACCTTGACTTCTGGGACTGGGATATCAGTCTTCTCGCTAATCGGCTTCAGTATCTTTACCTCGTTGATAATCTTCAAGTCCAGATACTCGTCGCTAGTGTGGCCGACCAAGGGGGAGCGAATGAACCACTTCTCGTCATCGGCAAATACTGCGGTTAGGCCAACGTTGTACGAGCCGTGAAGTATTCGTTGTTCTAGAGAGCATGGCATGGCAACCTCTCTGGGTGGTGTTCCTTAACCTACACTGGTATCTCGGTCCATTTGGCCTGGATGAGCAGAAGCCACTGACTTTGTGGTTGCCAAGGCTCTCTATTCGTGTCTAGAGATATGTGCCCATTATTGCTTCTTCCCGTGCCACCAACTGCCGTTACAGCGCATGGAGCATTGATGTTTTGCCAGCCTCTCGGCTGATCCTCTGAGCGCTTGTGTCTCGAACGCGACTTGAGCAGCCGCCCAAGCGACCCCTCAATCTTGGCTTCACAGCTTTAACGTACGGGATAAATGCGTACAAGAAACGAGCTGCCCGGGTCGCATCATGGGAAATAAATACTCCGCACGAGTATTTTTTCCGGATTTTCTCAAAACCTTTCAAGCTCAAATACTGTTTCTCTCATTTTTCGCAATCCGTGTAACTTAAGAGGAAAGGCTCTTTGTTTTGAACTTCTATTTTGAGTTGAGGGCTAATAATTATCGAGACCATGACTTACGCCTTCTACAACACCATCAACGGCGAGAACCGCACCGGCGCCAACACCCACCGAGGTGTCGACGCCCGCACTGAACAGGAACTCTGGGAAGCCCCCATTGCCAGCGTTGATGACCTCGATGAGGCCATTGCCGCGGCCGAGAAGGCTCTGAAGACATGGTCACGCTCGACAACAGAGGAGCGGAAGGAGGTTCTTACCAAGATGGCGGAGAAGCTGAAGGAGCACGCTGCCGAGATTGAGGAGATCGTCAAGCTCGAGACGGGGAAGTCTGTCAGTTAACACCGGGCGCAAAATTTCCCTCTAGGTTGGATGGGAATAGAACGAATTTTAGATCTAATACGGGTTTGACGTCTAGGCCCTCATGGCCCATATTGAGGTTGCCAACAGCGCCGACCAATGTCTCTACTATGGTAAAGAAGAGCCCATTCTCAGTTCCCCAGTACTTCCGCTAAATCATGCATATTCAATTCCGTAGCCGAAAACTACCTCGAGGACGAAGTAGTCCACGAAGACGACACCGTCAAAATCGTCCAAACCCACGTTCCCCTAGGCATAGTCGGCGCCATCTCCCCCTGGAACTTCCCCCTAATCCTCAGCAGCCTCAAAGTAATCTCGTCCCTCATCACCGGCAACTGCGTCATCGTCAAGCCCTCCCCTTTCACGCCCTACTCCACCATGAAGGCCGCCGAGCTCTGGCAACCCCTCCTGCCCCCCGGCGTCCTCCAATGCCTCAACGGCGGCGCCGACCTCGGGGCGGCCATGACGTCGCACCCGGGCATCGCCAAGATTACCTTCACGGGCACCATCGCGACGGGGAAGCGCGTCATGGCGAGCTGTGCCAAGACGCTCAAGCGCCTGACGCTCGAGTTGGCGGGGAACGATGCGGCTATCGTGTGTGAGGACGTGGATGTTCCCAAGGTCGCGGGGTTGACCGCGGCGGGAGCCTTTTTCAATGGTGGGCAGGTGTGCGTGGCGACGAAGAGGGTGTATGTGCATGAGTCGATTTATGATGAGTTTTTGAAGGAGTATGTGGAGTATGTTAAGAGCAATATTTTGATCGCGGAGGATGCGACCATGACGACGTTTGTGCCCATGTCGAATAAGGCGCAGTTTGATATTGTGAAGAATATCATCGAGGACTGCAAGAAGAACAACTACAACATTGTCGAGGGAGGGAACGTTCGCGACAGGGGATTCTGGATCGAACCTACCGTTGTCGCCAAGCCGCCCGAGGATTCGCTCCTTGTGCAAGAGGAGCAGTTCGGTACGATAATAGCCCCGAAAGCTTACCTGCCGGTATTGTGAACCGCCTGCTTTACTAACATGGTGTTTCTGTTCCCCTTCCAGGTCCTATTATTCCTATCCTTTCATACAGCGACATCGACGATGCCCTCAAGCGAGCTAACCTCGCTAACGCTGGTCTCGGCGCCACGGTCTACTCCAAGGATCTCAAGCGCGCCGAGGACATCGCCCGTAGACTCGAGGCCGGGTCCGTATGGATTAACGGCCACGAGAGGCCACATCCGGCCGGCTACTTTTCGGGCCTCAAGGACAGCGGATACGGAGGAGAGATGGGCAAGCAGGGATTGTTGTCGTACTCGTACACCAAGACACTTCACTTCAACAAGTGATTGATGAGGGAGGGGTGATCTTGGGAATCATAGTGCAGAATGAAATTGAGTCACAGTGGCCATTTGATGTAGTTTACTAGCCGAACGTTGGAATACCGAGGTGTAAAGTTGAGTAAAGTTGAGTTGTCAAAGTCAAACGAGTCACTCTCCGACTCCGACTCTGATGTGTAAGAAAGTAAAGTCTATCACCTGTCCTCCTTTGCATGTGTCGGCTGTTACCACCTGCTGCAACCACCACCACCGAAACCGGCAAGTCGCAATTTACGCCATCGCGACACTTGGATAGAATCGGCCATTTCGGGTAGTTTACGTCGATGAGTCTTTCACCCACCCTCACAAGCTTCCCCATCCATCCTGTGCATTTACCGACCAGTAACGCTCTTCTGTCGTTTCGTTCTTGGTTAAGTGAGAGAGGGGAAAGGGCGCAAAAAATAAGTGGATCAATTGGATCGATTCCATTACAAAAGAGGCGGCCCTCCCGCTTTTACTCTACCATTGCCAATCGCAGAGAGACCCGAACCCCATGTCTTCACGACTCCGGCCAATCTCAGTCCTCCGGTTCACTTCCAAACCTGTAAAAGCAGTCTTCGGCAGGCCATTTTCAACGACCATGGCGACGACTGAAAAGCTAAAGCCCGCAAAGAGGGTGACTGGTCAGAGGCAAGATGTATGGTGAGTTTTCGACTTATTTTTTTTTTCTGATTTTTCTATATGTAGTTTGAATTGATTGTGTATATCTACTCGTTTATTCGTGCATTTACTTATTCCCTCTCGCGCAGGTCCTTCGTCAATGAAGCAGCCGCGGCCTCACCGAAGCAACCCATCATAAACATGGGCCAAGGCTTCTTCGGCTACAACCCGCCGGACTTCATTCTCGACGCAGCTCGAGAGGCCCTCTCGCGCGTCGAGTGCAACCAGTACAGTCCCACCAAGGGTCGGCCCAGGCTAAAGAAGGCCATTGCCGATGCGTACTCGCCGTTTTGGGGCAGGAAGATTAACCCCGATACGGAGGTGACGATCACGACGGGGGCAAATGAGGGCATGTTGAGTGCTTTTATGGCGTTTATCGAGGAGGGGGATGAGGTTATTATCTTTGAGCCCTTCTTTGATCAGTGAGTGAGCCGGAGAGGGATCTGTGAGTGAGGGGGTAGGAGGTGAGATCAATGCTAACAATTGCGACAGATATATCAGCAACATTGAAATGCCGGGCGGCAAGATCGTCTATGTTCCCATGAGCCCTCCTAAAGACGGCGCTACAGTGACCTCATCGGCGGCCAACTGGACGATTGACTTTGATGCGCTTGAGCGTGCCATCACCCCTAGGACTAAGATGATTGTTCTCAACACGCCCCGTAAGCGGCAAAACCCCTTCTGTCTAGCAAAGCATATCATCAAACGTAATACTGACCCCGCTTAAGACAACCCTGTCGGGAAGATTTACTCCCGAGAAGAGCTTGAGCGTATCGGCGACCTCTGCGTCAAGAACCAGATCATCATTCTCTCCGACGAAGTCTACGACCGCCTCTTCTACGTCCCCTTCACCCGCATCGCGACCCTCTCCCCCGAGATCGAGAAGCTCACCCTCACCGTCGGCTCCGCGGGCAAGAACTTTTACGCCACCGGCTGGCGAGTAGGCTGGCTCATCGGCCCCGCCGACCTCCTCCAATACGTCTCCGCCGCCCACACCCGAATCTGCTACTCCTCCGTCTCCCCCCTCCAAGAAGCCTGCGCCGTCGGCTTCGAACAAGCCGACGCGCACAACTTCTGGGCCGAGTCCATCGCCGAGATGAAGGGCAAGATGGACCGCTTCAACGAGGTCTTCAAGGAGCTCGACCTCCCTTACTCCGAGCCCGAGGGCGGCTACTTCGTGCTCGTCAACATGAGCAAGGTGAAGCTGCCGAAGGATTACCCGTTCCCGCCGCACGTGGCGAGCCGGCCGAGGGATTTTAAGCTGGCGTGGTTCTTGATTCAGGAGTTGGGGGTGGCGGCGATTCCGCCGACGGAGTTTTATACGGATGAGAATGCGTGGATTGCGGAGGATTATATTCGCTTTGCGGTTTGTAAACCTGATGAGGTTTTGGAGCAGGCGAAGGAGAGGTTACGGGGTTTGAAAAAGTTTATGGAGTGACGGGGAGGGATCTGAGTTTCAATGTAAGTAGGATGCTATAGGGTTAGAGGGTAGAGGCGGCATGGAGGGCCGGTTTATAGACAAAAGAGAAGATGTTGGGTTTCCCACCGGTACGTGAACCGACCCCTGTCATATGTTATAGGACGACAGTATAAGAGTAGAGTATGAGACTCTAATAGAGCAAGAGGCACATGTTGGCTGGTATGCTTCCCGCAATCCTCCCCTTGCCTCCATCTTGAGAGTCAACTTCCCCCCAATCAAAAGGAACACGGGATTTTATGAGAGATGATCCACACCGACAATCCAACTCGCCCAACCGATCTCTCCGCCACGCTCTCCCGCCCATCATCTCTCCACATGTTCTTACGATGTTGCCCTACCCACTAACTCCAAGCTCAAATCTCACTCAAGGCCTCAATCCAGTCAGTCTCTCGCTTCTGCTAGAGCATTGACACCGCTCTCAATTTAGACCCACTTCCGAAGGGGGCCGTTCAAGCAACTAAGAGTCCTCATTGGTCTAGTGGTAAGGATACCTGCTTGTCAAACGACAATTCGCAGGTGGCCAGGGTTCGATTCCCTGATGGGGAGCTTCATTTTTTTTTGTTCTTTATTAGATATGGTTTTTCTTATTTCTATTTTTTCTTCTTTTTAACGAGAGGCTAGCATGGGAAGACTTTGTAAAATTGTCCAACTTTCATCTTCTCGCCAGAGTCCGCGCTATCTTATCGGGGATGTGTCGATTCCCGGATCAACTCTCGCTCCCAGTCTCTCCTTGGACCGGCATATGGATGTCAGAATTGATCTCTACAACTCGAGACTTATACAAACAAACATGAGTGTCGCTTGCATTCAGAATCATAACCTCATTCTCTAACGAGATTACTATTACCCTCCCCTCATTAAAGTCGATCGGACGTAGGCTCTCTCTCTCCATCGTCGTTGATAGAACCACGTAGATGCCCCATCTCCATCTCCCATCACATGAATCAAAAAATACCATTATTCTTTCCTATTAACCTCATCCCCCTTCAGTAAATCCCCGGCAAAACAGCCCACTTCTTCCCAACCTTCTCCTCCCCAAACCTCTCCACATACCACCACTTCCCCTTCACAGCCCTCGGGAACATAGTAGCAACCTCATTCACCAAAAACGCCCTAGCAGGAACGCACCCCCACCCGGCCGCGATCCAAAACCCCAACCACTCGATCCACTCGCACAGATAATGCGGATACAGCATATACTTGAACAAACCCGCCTGAGGGATCCTGTAATGCTTCGCCACGGCATTCTTAACCTTCCCGTCCTTCCCCTGCTCTTTGGCCAGTTTGTCCTGCCGCCGTTGTTCGGCCCTACGGATCTCGCGCAGCTCCTCGTCGTGGAAAAAATTGCCCGCGAGCCCAAAGTAGAAGATGCCGATGCCGATGACGAAACGCGCCGTGGCGAAGGGGCCGGTGGAGAGCCAGGCTTCTTCGGTCGTGGGGCCGTAGGCGGCGAGCCAGCAGCCTAGGGAGGTGGCGTTGCAGATTTGGAAGGTGATGGCTGCGGCCCAGACGAGGACGTGGATGGGGGACATGGAGGGTTGGAGGTAGGGGAAGAGGACGGCGCGGTAGCTGTAGTGGATGACCTGGATTGTGAGAGAGGACTGTTAGAAGAGACGAGGAATACGAGAGGGGAGGAGGAGGAGGAGGAGGAAGGGGGCAAAGCGTACGAAGAGACCTGCGAGCACTCTATTCTGCCAGGGAAGATCGGTGATGCCGTGCTGGGCCGGCAATGTCTTCATTATGTAGAGGAGGGTGAGGAAGCCCGGTGATTCCATGGTGAACCAGGCGATGCGGCCGGGGATGTTGAAGCGGCTTGCTACGGAGGTCTTGCCCATGCCGTACCAGTTGACGAGCCATTGGAGATTGCCGAGCTTTGCGCGAGTCTGGGTGTCAGTTGTATAGGACGGGAAGGCCTAGGGCATAGGTTTGCCCGGGGAAGGGGAAGGGGAATCATCGCGTACGACGGGGTAGAAGAGCTGCCAGGCTCCGACGAGAGTCTCCCACTTCTCTCGCGTCGGCGGCATCCATCCTTGAATGAGCGACATTGTCCTGGCGGGATCGATTGCTTGTAGAAGAGAAGGGGAATTCGAGACAATAGAAGCAGGATCTTTCCTGCGGTGTTGTCGATTCTCCTGGTCCAGCTATGCCGCGTGCTCGGATCCGTAATCGCCGACGAGGGTCAATAGGATTATTCGCGGGGTGCAGAAACGAATATCAAGAAAAAGTCAAGAGGGGAAAAAAAAGGAGAATGAAAATACAACGTTACGAAACAATTTACAGGAAAAAAAAATACCGATCACAAGAGCTACAGCAAAAGGAGGAAATGGAACCACCCTGACAGAACCAAGAATCCCCCAATTGCGAGGCGGGCGGGAACTCGTGATGTCAGTCCCCTCAATAGTTTATCTCACGAAGCGATGCCGTTCCAGCTGCGACAACGGAACAAGGCAAAAAACGGCAGAGTGACCTCCAAACCTCAATGTCTCGTTCGTCATTCGTCGGCGGAATATTTATATATTTATTATGTCCTCGATCGGGAAGGCGGTGGAAGATGCCGGATCCTGTCAATGCAAGTTTAATTTGCTTCCCGCCACCAATCACGAGCTTGGAGACACTCGAGCTTGGTCGATTTTCCCCAGATGAATGATGGAAGGACAGTCCAGAGCCGACGAAACACGACAAGCGATTGGGAAGGAAATTGCTTCATCTGGTGTAAAGCTTTGAATATCAATGTGAGAGGAGACGGCATCACAGAAAGTATCGCTGATCAAGTTAACTAGATTGCACCGCTTCGCTGCCCTTCGACTCAACTCCATAATGCATATTATATTCATCTCAATAACATATCCGTATCCATCCATGCCCATGCCCAGCTTTCCCTCTCCAAGCCAATCCCGAACCTAAATCCCCCAAAAACCAGAAAAAAAAAGAGACAAAAAAAATAAGTTAAGCTTATTATAAACGAGAAGAGAAGATAAAAGGAGGGGCAGAGAGCGGGAAACCAAAAAGAAGCCAGAGTGACCATCATGCAATTCATGAATTCATACCGCTCATCCTCCTTCCACCCGCTTCACAAACCCAACAAGGACCAACCATCCCGCACAACTCCCCATGCAACCTCTTCCTCCCCGCATGTCCTCCTCCTCCCTCACCCCTCGGCCAATCCCGCCTCAGCAACCTCTTCCAAAGCCGCTTCACCCGCTCGCGTATCCTGTCCTACATGACCACGCAATCGCGGTCTCTCGACGCGCTCGAGCTACTGCTGGCGATAGCCGACGGCGGCACGGGCCGTCTTTGAATCGGCCCTTGTAGTGGGCGAGAAGGGCCATTGCTCCCCGCCACGGCGGCGCTGGAGCGGCGAGGGCCAGCATAAGGCTCCTGCTGCTGTGGGACGCCCACGCCCGGCATGCTGCTGGGGTGGCTAGGGTGCCCGACCGGCGGGCGAAACGGCGTGTCGTTGGCCGACTCATCATATGAAGGCGGCGCGTCGTCGGCGCTGGTGTCTCCCGGTCGGTGAACGGGAGGCCTGCCGACGGGGGTTCCTGGAGGAGGGACCAAAGGTCGTACGACTTGCTGAGAAGGCCTTGTCGTCGTGGTGGCGCCGCTGGGTCGCCGGAGGCCAGAGGTCCGGTTAGGGATAGCTGGTAGACTCATCCGGTTCGAGAACGGTTCCGGCCTGTGTCTTCCCTGCTGCTCCATGACACGCTCAGAGAACCTTCGTTCCTGCTGCCGCCTGGCTTCTTGCTCTTGTCGGTGCCTCTCGTCCTCTTCCTCCTGCAGCTGCAAAGCCATAGCGTAATCCTGATCCTCCTGCTCGAGATTCGGAGATCGCTGTGGTTCGTCGTGCCGCCCCCGGCTGCCACGACCGCGCACTGTCGTCCAACCCTCTTGGTTGTCCGACGACGCACCGGGAGGAGGCCAGTCGCCTTCACCTGTGCTGCCGGGAAAAGCCCCAGGCACGTTCTGACCGCCTCTACTGGTCTCAGTGCCGCCGACGACGCGGAAGTCGCCCGAGTAGAACTCAACATCTCCATTAACGTTACCCAGAGATTCCCACACCACCTCTTGATGGCCCGCGTACCCTGCATCAGTCACCAGAGTGAGGAGCCCCAGCGTCTCCGGGTGCTTATAGAGGGTAGAGAAATGATCGTTCCTGAACAAGATGGCCACCATACCGGGCTCCATCGCCTTTCTAAGAACCTCGAGCCCCCATGGCGTGAGCTGCGTCGCTGAGCCATGAAGGAATGTCTTGATAATTAATATGTCCTCGTAAAGCACTTGTTCCTCTGGCGTGAGACCTGAGGAATTCGGATTCTCCAGTTTCTCGTTGAGCTCCTCTTCCAGGAACAAGAGATGCTGCGCCTCCTCATATGACGTGGCGCGTCGTTTGAGCGAGTCGTACACGAGTTCGCTCGAGCTAGGAAGCCATCCGTGAACTAGAGGGATAGCAAAGGTGGCGTACAATTCCATTTCCTTCGTCGCTTCGAACACTCCAGGTATACACTGATCCCTCTCGTATGCGGGAACATGTGATAGGTACGTGGTTTTTATACGCTCAGCAACCTCTTCGGATGCGATAAAGCGAGGATTCACATTCATGCCGGTGTCGAGCCCCTTCAAAAAGTTATAGAGGTCCGTCATGTCGGGGAGCTCGCCGCTGCCTTGCCGGGGTATAGATATGAGCTCGTCGACGACCGCGTCAAGTAGTAGTGATATACTAATTTGTTCGCGAGATTTGAGGACCTGGATGATGGGGGTGTCCTCGCTTTCAGGGGGGTGAGTTAAAACGAGAGCGTTGACGAGGGCAACCAAAGGACAGGGGCCGTTGGCGTTCTGGACTAATATGGGAGACGTTCTGGGGTTCTGACTGGCTCTGTGATCGTACCAGTTTATCGACTTAATGTGATACATCTCTGTCGCTTCCCTTCCCGCAGCCCGCGGAGGGGGTCTAGGTGGCGGCGCATATGCCTGTGCTTGGTTCGTTGTCGGCTCTGGGGATGGAGCTACTGATTTGCCCGAGGAAGTTCCTCGCGACGGCGTTGCGCTCGAAGCTAACAGGTCTTGGGGTGTGTTGCTGTCCCTGGCACTGGAGTCATTAAAGATCATATCCCACTCCTCAGATGGCTCCTCCGTCCTGATTTCTGGCACAGCAGGCGCCTTGCCAGTATCGGCTGGACTGCGTTTGAGACCATCATCCCAAACATTCTTTTCTGAATCTACCTGGTCGTCGTCGATCTTGCTCGGGCTGGAAATGGGTTGCTTGGGCGGACGCGGAGGTTCATCGGCCCATATTAAAAGATCCTCGCTGTCGTTCGCAGGAGCTGTTATAGTGGGCTGACTAGACAAAGAAGCTCCAGCGGGTTGTTGCGTGGGTTCGTCCATAGCCCAGGGGTCCTTAGTTCCATCTAGGCCCTGGCCTATTGCCACGCTGGAGCCGGTGTTGGTAGACGGTATAGTGTCCCATGGGTTGTTGTTGGGCTCGTTTAGTGACAACCTGTCGAACGCACCACTAGGCGCCGACGTATTTGTGCTACTACCCGTCTTCTCCTCTGCCATCTTTCTCAGAAAGGGATTGGTCTCGCTTCCGTGCGAGCTGGAAGGTGCGAATGTTTGCGGCGCATCGAGGTGGCTAGGTCCAGCCTGTGGTCGCCCTAGTTCGGCATCATCCCATATATTCTGGTCCTGCACAACACCAGGACCGCCAGGTCGGAGGGATGCAGGCGCATTTCCGGTCGTAGCGTTCTGCAAAGGAGCTCGTGGGGGTAGAGGCAAATTGGAGTCGAAGGTCGCCCAAGGATCTATTTCTGTACCTGGTTGTCGTTGCTGCTGGCGCTGATCATCGGGCCCGGTACGGGGACCTTCCCCAGCGGTATCCCTTTCCCCACCCATCCCAGGTCAAGCAAAGCGGAAAGAATGTCAATGTTGAAGAAGATCGATATTATGAATCGGATGCCACAAAGGTTCTTCGTATAGATATCGCTGTATAGTATAATTGTGAACTCGTGGTGGCAGTGGGGGCAGGTGGATCGTTTGAAGGAGGGGTAAACAGAGGTCGAAGTTGAGAGGTCGTAAGTCGCACGTCTCTAGTTAAAGGCAGCAAGGTCTGTTCAAAATCCTAGCTCACAAGTCAGAAATATTGACGCAAAGGGGGCCAAAAAAAAAAGCTGAGGAAAGTCCATCCATACCTTTTGCTCTCCAAGGTGCTGTTACTTGACAACACGGCTTTCACCAGGCAGAGTGGCAATCGGCTAAGCTCCCTCTCTCCCAAGAGGGTAAATTTCGTCTCTTTCAGAGCTATTCTAAGCTTCTCCAAGCTTCGCTTCCACTAAATGAATGCCAGGAAACTATCCACGCTTGCATGTTCCGCCTCGCCCGAGCCGTGTTTCGTGTAGGATCTGCCTTGAGGAGGCAAAGGTGGCGGGTGTCGAGGATTACGCTTGCGCCGAAATGAGTAGCCAGTAGGGAAGACGAGTTATATGTTTGTTTTCAATTTTGAGGCTAAATGTGTGTAAAGTTTAGGAACAATATTCGAGCAGGGAGGCGAAATGTCTAGGTCTCTGTTGCCTGGTGTTGCGTGTCCACGGTTGAGCGGACAAGCTAGGCTGCGTGGAAGGATCCGGTCGTCGTTGCTCTCTTAGCGGCTGTTGTTGGTAGATCAGTGGTGCTGCGAGGATCCGTGTCGTATTCCCCAGAGCTGTCGTCATCAATTAAGACGGCTGAGTCAGCAGCTGGAACCCCAAATTGGTCGTCCATTTGTCGTCACTCTGAGTGGCCTGCGGGCAGATGTGGCGATACCTGTGCCACGAAACAACGGCAACCACAACAAGCAAGATATCAAAGGAGCAGGATGGTAGAAGACACTATCACATCAAATTTACAGTTTACAGAAGAGGTCGACATTAATTTTCCCGGTCCCGAAACAAGAAACGACATGAAGAAATAACGGAAACCTCAGACTATATACAATGCCATGCAATGCCAGTGTCGTTACAGTGTCGTTAAACTTGTAGAACGGCTGCCCTGCAAGCGCAAAGGAAAAGACTCTAAGACGCTAGGAAGAAACTAAATTACACATTGATCTTTCGTGTGATTACCCTCCTCTCCTCTCCCCCGTAAAGGAAAAACCACCACCCCCCCAAGTACTACCTCCTCACACCAAGCTTCTCCAACCGCTTACACCCCGGCATCTCATAAGCCTTCGCCTTCTCCATCTTCTCCTCATCCTGGAAAAGCCACCCATTCGCCTCGTCAATAAGTCTCTGCTTCGTCCTCAGCTCCGTGTCGCATTCCGTCCTCAACACCCTCAGCAGATTCGACTCCGCCGTCTTGTCCAGCTGCGAGAGCTTGCTATTCGAATACGAGTCGATATCAGCCGGGTTCACAAAATAGTTGACCTTGAAGTTGGGCGTCTGGCGTTTCGAAGTGTACGGCGGCATGGGGTTGTCGAAGACCATCCGGGGGCCGGCGGGTTGTTTTGTCGCCGAGCTGTTACCGGAGATGAGGGATGAGATGAGCGGAATGATGAAGAAGAAGAGGATGGGGAGAAGACCGAGGAGGGTCTGGAGCATGCTGCCGCCTTCGTCTTGGTCGTTGGCTTCACGCGGTCGCCGCCGGGGGCGAGCTCCACCGAACTGATGAACTCGGATACCAGGACCGCCGCCGAAATTGAAGACAAATTGAGGACCCGTATCGAACGCTACCAGAACAGTTAGCAAACCACAACATGAACAGATTCGTATTCTCGCAGGTTCCTCCAGTAAAACTCACCTCCAAAAGGTCCACCACCAAACCCACCACCAAAGAACCGCTGAAACATCTCCTCCGGCGTCATCTCCTCCTGCCACCCGCCCCCACCGCCGGGGAACCCACCACCACCCGGCCCCGCCGCCCCCGAAGGATGCCTCCTCGCAAATCCCGCGAAGGGATTTTGTTGCTGCTGCTGCGCGCTCGCGAACCGACTATCAGGATCCGTCCCAAACTTATCAAACTTCTCCCTCTTCTCCTTGTCGCCCAGGACGCCAAAGGCCCTGCTGACCATCTTGAACGCCTCGTCGGCGTGTTCGTGGCAGTTTTTATCCGGGTGCGTCAGCAGCGACAGTCTCCTGTAGGCCTTTTTGATATCGGAATCCGTTGCCGTCGTCCGGATGGTTTCGAGCTCGAGGATGTCGTAGAAGGCCGTGGGGCTACAGCGGCGGATGCGCAGGACGGCGGCTTTTTGTTCGGGCGTGCAGCGTCGCTGGGCCCCGCCGCCCGTGTCGGCGCCGGATGCGGTCGCGCTCATTGTGGGTTGGTTTTTTTTTAGAGGTTGAGAGCTTCTGTTGAGCTCGATGTGGATGGGATTCGGATGGGGGGCGTGTTCGAGATACTCTGTGTCACGCAATCATGTAGTTTCCGAAATCGAAATACTGGCTATGCTTGAATGTTCGGCCTTGATGGTGTGGATAGCGGGCGTTGGCTTCGACGTGGTGTGGGATATATTTTGGTTGTCCAGGATGCTTATGGCTATCTGGCGAGATCAAATGTTCGAGGGGAAATCTCCGAGGGATTTGTAAGGGGGACCTGGTAGCACGAATCCAGCACGAGGTGAAAACGACAGCGTGGGAAATTCGTCAGGACGACAAAGAAGGGCCTTCGAATGACATAGAGAGAAAGAGGATAACGGTGAGGGCTTAGGAAACGACCTCGAGATACCCGCGATAGTTGCGCGTTAGAAAAAGTGCCGTGTCCGTAGCGGCAGCGACGATGTGTTCAAATTCGATAATGCACAGGCGGTCATTGCTGGAATTGCTGCGACTCTCTGGGGTGAACTAGATTTTGCAACTGCAACTACGCACGGGCAAGACATGGGCACGCTGCATCAAATCGGCTGCTTAGTCAGAGCTCCTCTTCAAAGCTCATGCATGTAGACATCATATCACCAAATAGAGAAAAAGCTTCACTTGAGCTCTCAACTTTTCAGAACTCCATGAATAGCAATTGCAATTCGTTCCAAACAGAATAAATTATCAGAACTTATACACTTTCACGATGGCATCGAAAGAGCCAGCGGAGGTTCAGCAGACCCCCCAAGAAAAGATTACATCCACCCTCCAAAACTGGGGCAGTAAGTCACCTCATGTGAACCAGCTCCCTCACATATCTAGGTTAAGAGACTCCCAAATATACTAACTTCAATCCCCTCTTCCCCCCCTCTCTCAAAGCCTCTTCCCTCCCTCCAACAGGCTTAGCAACCCTCGTCGTCGCCCTCCACGGGCGTCCCCTTCAACCCCTACCCCTTCTTTTCGCTCCCGTCCTCCTCTTCTCTAGTTACGTCAACCTCGCCGGCTTCCCCACCGACAGCGCGGGCATCACGGCCGCCTGGAGCGGTCTCTACGTTCTTCTAGCTCTTCGCAGGCGCCAGCCACTGCGTAACAAGTTCTCCCTTAGGGGTGTGGTGCGCGGGTGTGCCATTGGCTTGGGTACTATGAACTTTGCGTCCGGGGCGTGGGTGTATGCGCATGGGGATAGGAAGGCGGATAAGGAAGAGAGGATACAGAGGAATAGGTGGGGTGAGAATTGAGATTATGAGATGAAATGGGAGTTTCGCTGGAAAGGGGGACGCCCAATCGTCTCCTGGATGTTTGTTCTATGTATGTGTATCAAAAGGTGTATTAAAAGTACTTGTATAATAGGATGACGGGATAGAAGGCAGACTCCATTAGAGATGTATATATATATATATGACTGATGTTCAGAGATCCGTGGATGGGCGTCATACATTCAGCGCTCTCGACCAGGAACAACACTCAGATCTACAAACTGTGGGATTGGCATCATGATAGGGACGGGTGCGAGAAAAGAAAAACCTCCACTTGCGGAAGGTTCACGTCCGTTGCGTCGATAGTATTTAAAGGTCATCTCTCGTCTCTGTTGTACAGTACAGGAAAATGCAAACTCCTAAGTAAAACGCCGTGGTCACGCCATCGCCGGGCTGACCATCTCCTCTAAGGTGCCTCAACACTTGAGTACACCTTTTTAAAAACCAATTGATGCTCCCTCTGCGGAATTTTCTTGGATGACCTTAAACATCGAGTCGACTAAAAGAGAAGGAAAATAGAAAAAAGGTAGGAAAATGTAGGAAAGACGAAAGGAAAAGAGAACAAGATGACGAAAAGAGATCGGTCGATCGCTGCCTTTATCGTGGGCAATACGTAATCCTCGACCGTAAAGGACTCGTCAACTTCTCGAGTTTGGGTCTCCAGGTGTCCGTCCGCTCTATTGTTGAAAAATAAAACGTTTGCCGCCGATGCTTTTGTTTTTGTGGTTCACAAGTGCGCCACTATTCTCTTCTCCTCTATTTCAAAACGCCCCAAATGCGGAATGAAGATGCGAAATCCGACGAAAGTCGCGGGTATCATGGCTTTAGTTCAGAAAGCCCCAATCCTCTCCGAGAAGAAAAAAGTTCATGACATGACAAAAAAGGAAAAAGAAGAGGAAAAAAGAGAAAAACAAACAAAGACAGAGAACATGGATACTGGGAAGTTGTCGGTTAGTTACCCTTCATGACGTTCGGCCCATAGCGTTTCCAAACTCGTACCCAGTGAGCAGCCAGATGAGTGTGCCAAGGAAGGCGAAGACGAGGGTTCGAAAAAAAGTCCTGCGGCGAGGTATATGGTCGGAAGTAGGCTCCTTGAAGAACGAGGTCGGCTCGGTGTCTGTAAGATAGGCGATATCCGCCCCCCGCGGCTTCGGATCGGCGTACAAATGGTACTCGGAGAGGATGGTAGGAGTGTCCCAGCCGTACAGCCTTCGAATGACACCCACAACACAGCCGGTACGATGCTGCCGCGGATGTTAGCCTCAGAAATGACCAGCCAATGCCAAATGAATGGAGAGAACGCACCCTGCCGTGATTACAATGGACGAGAACTGGGTGATTGCTCTCGTCCAGGACAAGTTGCAGGACATTCATCATCATCTGGGCCGGGATGGCCTGCTTCTTGGTGCCCTTCATGTCGATGACATACTGCTTGATGCCATTGGTCCTTAAAAAGGTCGTGTAGGTGGTATCTTCAACCTCTCGTTGAACAAGAGTCCTACAAAAACAGTCAGTCCCCCCGTTTTCCCAAATGAAAATTGAAGCAAAATCAGCGTCAAAGGCGTTTCTAATTATACGTACACTACCGTTTTCAATTTCAAGTCTTTGATGAAGTCGTACGAGTCGGGAGCAGGCCAAGCACTCCTGTAAATACCAGTGCTGACAATTCCAAAGTTGGCGAGCTGTCCTTCGACTTCGGGGATGGGCGTAGTGGATTCCGACAGGCTGGGAGTGGCGGAGCTCTCGGCGTTCTTCCGGTAATCCGAGTCATCGGAGCCAACGACAGCTTCATTGGAGCCAACGGAAACTCCATCGTCGCCGAACTGCTCGGAGACGTGAGAGGTATTGGTGGCAGGGTGGGTGGTGGCGGCCTTGTTGTCGAAATGGGTGTCGAGTTTCTTGAGCTCCATAGAAGTGTCCATGTCATCTATCTTTGAGCTCCTCCTTGAACGAAGATCGTTCTGGTCAAATGTGCGATTTGACATTGTCGTTTCGACAGCCGCCTCCATGTTCTGCTTTTTCGAGGATAATTCGCAGTTGGATCTATGTTGGAGGTTGATGTGCGGAGATCTCCAAAGGTGTGGTTGGAGAAAGGGGGAAAGAAGTTCGTAGACCTGATCTTTGAACATGGATGAGATAAAATCAGGAGGAAGAAGACAGCTCTTGTGATTGAGTAAATAGAAGGTGGTCAAAGGGTTGGTGAGGAGATCAAGGAAGTTCTTTCCTCAGACCAAGTAAAGCTCCAGTTCACAGGTGGATTCTGGGACTAGCAGAGCAGGTAACCAGGTGATCAATTAAGAAGAAGGAGCGAATCGGGAGTGTAATAATGGGGAAGGCAAAGGTCAACGTTGAAGTTGAAGCTTTAAATAGAAATGATGGCTGGTTGCGGTGCAGCTGTTGAAACAGCAGCACCAACAAAAGGCAGGTGTGAATGTCTGCAACCCGAGGGAAAGGTGCACACAATGGGGTATTTAGATTGATATTCCAATATTCCAGTGACCGGAAACTGGCCTGTTAAGCGACCTGGATCCAGGAAGAAACTAATCACTTCGAATTCGCCATTTTGGGAGACGAACAAGCGTGTTGTTTTGCAGTTTGGGACTGCTCGGTGAAGAAAATGGAAGTCGTTCGCGTGTAAGTCGTAAGTCGCACAGGTTGCAGTGATATCCTCGAAAGGAAACCCTGCTTCTCCGTGGGGGGATTTCGTGGGAGAAACGAGGTCTGGAGAGTTGATGGACTCTGATGGCGGGGGCCAGGACTCTAATAGCCCAAAGGCACAAGGGATCAATTGAGTAGGATCAGGGTGTGTGTGGCTACTTGTAGGATGATTTTAGGGGTTTTTGGCTCCCCCGGCTTTTTTTTTTTTTGTGATGCCTCAACCAAGCTCAATCACACTTTTGCTGCGGTCCCGCTTTCGCCTCGTTCTGAACCAGCTGGCAGAGCGATGTCCAGTCCCATTTGTCCCAATTACTATTGCTGGCAATTCTGTAGCGTACGAAATGTACGTCTTGGTGTAGAAGTACATGAGAGTTTCTCCAGGGTGGCGTCAGGGATTCGGCCGACCATGGAAGTGGACTTGTCAGGAGCGAAGTACACTACGAAGTACACTAACTACCAACATCAGTAACCTCAGCACACTACTTCGTACATTACATTTGATCCCTACTGATTTGCCTCAAGCTGGCCTGGCAGTTCGACTTGGCGGTCTAAGCTCCACTAGTCCGAAGAGTCCCAGTGATACTTGTACTTGGTCGATGGTCGTTGATAATAGTGCCAGAGGGTGAGCATGAACTCGTTAGAAAGACACGCCAGCAGTCCTAGCTCAAAGCGGCTCTTGATTTCCCACCCGAAGTCTACAGAGTCTACGAAGTAGTACCATATATTAGTTCGAGGCACATGTTGCTTCATGTGCCAGTACTTTTAAGGAGAACTCGGAATCGACAAAACCTGTTAAGATGAGAAGGCATGAAAGGTGCTGGGTAGCAAGTCGGTTAAAAATGCCCGTGATGTCAGATGTAATAATACAAGGCGGATCATATGTGGGATAGACAAGTATTTGGCTTGATACGATTCGCCCCCCGCCTTGGCTGGGTCTCAAGTCTGGTCTAGCTCAGACTGCCCTGGCAATGAATGGAGCATATCTTCCGTCAGTTGAAGCGACTACCCTCAGGCTACTACGAAGTAGACAAGTCCAATGTCGTCGTTTGCGGATGAGGGAGCACATGTCCAGCGTCCTTCATACTTGACTTCAACCGATTTGAGGTTTACTCGACGAAGTACTTCGTACATCGATCACGGGTCATCTGGGTGGCATGTACAAGTGAATGTACCTTCTTAGCTTGAGCACTGTCCAAACGACAATTGTACCTCGTACACTAGACCTTCACTGACGGCTGACAATGGAAATCAGCCTTCCAATCCAGCGAGCTGGAAATCCCAGATGATCACTACCATCACACACAGCAGCATTAAGCAAGAAGACGCAAGAGTCGGATGAAGACGGGGATCAGGACTTCTCATCCCACCCGCCCCAGCACACGCGCAGATGCATGCTGCGACCTGCAGGAAGGGACCAGCTCCAGATGGAGCGAAACCTTTTTCAGCATCAGCATAGATCTGAAAAGGGAACAAAAAAGCGTGAGCTCATTCGCTACAGCTAGAAAAGTTTACATTGACCTGGAATGGGGGGGAGAACGAGACTAGCAACGTGTATCTGTAGGACTCAGACCATCATCCACCATAGCTCTAGCCAAGAACTCGGCAAGACTCGAGCTTGTTGAGCAGAGTTTACTTTCAGGGCCCCTCGTTCACGACTTGGGAGGCTGGAAAGCGAGAGAAGCTTCACAAGTTAGAACACGAAGCTGCAACGGGAATGCGTCGCTCTCGGACGTTAGAAAAGCAGGGCCGACGAGGCAAATGTATCGATCCATATCGATGGGGATTGATGCCCGGAAACCATTGAAGCCATCCCACGCGGAGCTGAGGTTTCATGACCGAGGCCCCACAATTTATTCTTGACGCTGTTGCTATTACGAAGTATCGAAATACCAACGCTTGACTGGAACTAGCCGACGATACTTCGTACTTCGTCCCCCATCATTCCTTGGAGTGAGGTGTACGTGGTTTACTAATTACACTAGATGGACTGACACTGTGGGTTCCTGTGGAATGAAAGCCGCCTGTTTATCCTCTTTGATTTGCGATCCTCGCTGGAACATTGAATTAGTGGCAGGATCACTGATCGAGAAAATCCGCCCAAAAGCCTTAATGCACTAAAACATTGAAACTTTCCGAGCGGCGGAAAACGGGGGTCCCTGAAGTCCGGACCCTTTCGTGCGACGGATTGTGCGGGATGTGCTCCATGCAGACCTGCTGCATGGAACGGTTATTGGAACCGCAACCCCAATTTCGATGAATCCATGTCAAATCTCATGTTTCCACCAGGAGACCTGGGCGCTGGAGGCTGGGGGGGCAGACATATGCTCGCAACCCATGTCTCTTTTTTTAGGCTGTCCAGTTGTTGTGTCGTGCGAGCTCTTTCCTTCCCAGGTGTACTTCGTACAGAGGTACGTACCTAGTTTGCCTGTGTTTTCTCTTGTTTCGCTCTTTTGCTGTCGCCGTTCGGAGTGGGCATTCGGCGATAATTTCTGGGGAATCCGATGCTGCCGAGCTCTTCCACTTAAAGATCGATCAACTCCTATTTTTTCCTTCTTTTTCGGTTCTCTTTTTTCCCTTCCTGCAGACTAAAGAGAATTACTCATCCTTCACTACTCCTGTGCATCCACGTGTACCAACAAATGTCAGAGGATCTACGAAGTAAACAAGTTGAAGCATGTAACATTTGTTGACACAAAGTACACTCTCTACTTCGTAATATTGCGTGTAATAGGTGCGCTCCCCCATCATACAACCACGCAATGTAGCTCACCACAAATCTGGACGTCTTCGGACATGGAGCCTCGCAATTGGAGGATGTAGATTATACTGGCGAACTGCTTTGCATTCGCCCACGAATAGACACAAGGCGATCGTCTCCTTCATACGGAGTACGTAGCCGCCATAGCCGTAAATTGTTGTCCATCACCCTGATGAGCACGGGGTGTGGCGAGAAACTTCCAAGATGTTCGCCCTGGCTCAGAATTCCCATTCCCACTGTGATCCAAGGTTGTGGGAATGTCTACTCTAGCCTGGAACCTTAAGGGCATATTGGCGAGTTTAGTTGCACTTTGAACTTTTGACAAAGCTCAAAAACGCAGGGAGGCAGAATGCTCAAAGGGACATTACCTATCAATCACTGGTTGGGAATCGAGCACACGACTTCGTAGGCCCTCGCATTGGACAGTTTGCGAAAAGTCAAATCCCCTGCAAATACTCCGTACCTTTGTACTCTTACGTCTAAGTACTAAACTCCCTAGAAACTGGCGGGAGTTACTACGTCCGCCGCTATTGTCTCTTAATCCCTTCTCCTCCGGATCCGAAGGGAACCCATCTTGAAGTTCAGTCATCGGGACGGATATAAGAACGAATGACGTCAAAACATCGCGTTACGCTGCGCACAACTCAAAGTGGGTGAACAAAGTCCGGAGACATCAGCGAATTGACGCGGGTCGCGTTGCGGGCTTCTCCGATTGGGTCCTATAATGGCCCCTTTGGGAAATCGAGGTGGCAAAGGGAAGACGAAAGACATGCCGCTTACCCTATATTCTTCCATATTATTCTCTTGCTCTCCTTCCAGCCTGGTGCCCTCCTGAACTTACTCCGTAGAAACAATGACGACTCGCGTCGCGTCGACGGCCTCCTGGTGTGATCCTTCGATGCGGATCATCGATGCGTAAGTGAGTCACGGGCAGCGAGGAAGGTTGCCAGTTTACGACCCGGTAGATGATGTCGTAGTGTGATGTCGGTTATGCAATGTGATCCGGGAGGACACGAGCACCCAGATGTGGACAGACAATTTATGTCTTTCTCACGCTGACCAGGGGACTCGTTGGCCTTGTCAATAATCCAGCCCCAGACAAAAGAACATTGCGGGCGCCTGCCACTGAGGGTCCCTGCAGCTCAGGCACCGTGTCGTATCTTGGGCTGCATCAATGTGCTCACTTTCATGCTGTACCACACCAAGAGAACAACCCAACACCTTCCATGGATCATGATGTTCCCCACAACCGGCGAGGAACGCCCCATTGTCGACGACATTGGGCTCGGGTGTTTAAAGCCCACACCTCGCCCGCTTAATTTCGATCTATCGATGAGGGGATTTAATGCAAAATTACATGTGATGCCGCTTGCTGCAGATGACGCCGCCCCCGAGAAACAAAGAAAGAACAAAAAGAACGCCTGTCTCCATTCCATCCCAAAACATCATTGAAACAAGTGTGGTCTATGTGTCGGTTAGTAATACAAAAACAAAAAAAGGTCTGCCGAGCTCGTCCGTTGCTATTTGATGCGTATTTCACGCCAATGCATCCCAGAGCCGATGACCAAGCATCACGACAACGGTCCATAGCCCTTCCTCAAAGCACCCTGGACATAGCACCGAACTCGTCCACAGCTTCAGCGAGAGGTGGCCCACGGCGCCAATCTCGGCGACGCAAAGCAGCAACCCCATGATATTGCCAAAGGACATACCCTCAGCAAGGCGGAGGACAGCGTCCTTCGACAGGAGCAAGGTAAGCAAGGCACTCATGCCAATGCTGGCCCGCATAATCTGCATACTATGCTCGTTCGGGTTTTGCGCAGCATAGAGCCAAAGTCCGATGAGGACCACAAGGAACGCCGCATCCGTCCCCCGGGAACCGCGTCTCGGAGGAGCACCTCCGGATGCAGCGGCGCCTTTTCCGCGACTTTTCCGACCGGCGCTGTTCGGAGAGGACCGGGCGTTCGCGGCATCCTCTTCCTCTTGGCTGAGAGAGAAACTACTACTCAACATATCCGCGAGGGAACTCCGTGGGTCGGCACCGGCGTTTTCATGTGAGAAGAACGACGGCGGCGCAAAGTCGACGTGGTTGCCGCTGTTGCTCGACTTTTTCTTACTGCCGAACATGCTGCTCCCGCCGAAGCGTGCTGTGAAAATTTCCCTATCCTGTTTGATCGTCTGCGTGGCTGGCGGGGCCGGGTTAACGAGTCGTTGGGCCGGCGCTTTCGGCGCGGGGGGAACTTTAGCCCAGAATGCTCTTTGGGGCTTGTCGGCTAGGCTTGGAGGTGCGCCGAAGGGCTGGGCCTTTGTGATGCCTGGGCCGCGAAGTGCTGGCGCCGGTAAGCTTGTGGGTGTCCAATCCATTTCTTCGGAGTAGGCCGGCTGGACGGGCTTTCGGGGCGGTGTTCTAGGTGAGAAAGGGCTTAGCTGTGGTGATGGCGGGAGCTCGGCAATGCTGCCCGGACTATCGAGTCCGGGGATCTTCCCAGTTACACGACTCGGGGTGTTCAAGATGTCATCGAGGACGTCGGAAAGATTTTGTGTCGTCGTAGAAGACTTTTCTTTGTTCGCCCTGGTCCGAGTAATCTTCGGCCGTAGCGTGGTCATTTCGGCCGACGCAAATAGGGGAGTAGTATCTAGCCTTACACTCTTTCGAGCAAGTACATAGACCTAAGACGAAACAGGGTTAGATCTAGACACCGACGCAGTACTTTCCATGGGAATGATATAAACTCACATAGGAAACCAGACCTGCCACAAAGGCATGGATGGCAAGTTGGGCATTCGCCTGCTCAGCGCGCTCAACATCGAGCTGGACAATCTTGGGAAACAAGTACCTTGCTACGGCCAAAATCGTCTGGAAAGCGTACCACTTAGGCAATCCGAGGATAGGCCTAGAGAACCCCCTGACGATCTCGGGGAACTTGGGGTTCCACCAAATTCCGAGCACCGTCATTTGAAGGGATAGGCGGATCAAGCTCTCGGTCGACGGAAGCAACCGACTAGTCAAGTTCCACGCTCGCACCAAATATCTTCCCTGCGCCTCTGCGGGGAGATCACTCGTCAGGAGGTCCGCCGTCGCCGAGAGATGCCAGAGGAGTTGGCACACGAACGCGCCATACCATAACCATCTGCCCAAGGAATCGGTAAGGAACATCATCGTCCTCCGCCTCGGCGACGTCCTATTCGCTCTGCTCCGCTCCATAGCCGTGCGCAGAAAGTCCGTCTTGGCGATGTACCCAGCGGCGTTGAGTTTAGCGAGGACTTTTGGTTCGCAATCGGCGCACATCTGGGGATACCGCTCCTCGAGGTCCTGTCGGAACTTGTAGTATTTCTTCTCGAGCGCGGCATAGTCCGGGTGGTCGGGGTCATCGGGGAGGTACTGCGCTAGGGACGCCGTGTAGAGGTGTTGGTTCTTTAGGCATTTTGCGCAAAAGATGTCTTGCGCGGATTCGGGAGACTGGGGTGTTCCTGATCGTTGAAATGCGTAGGCGTGGGATTGCGATGCGGTGGTCGTCGCGACAGGCGGATCCGTAATCTCGCCGTTCTGCAAGAAGAAATGTCAGTATCTGTATTTGGGCGCAAGCCTTGAGACATGCGCATGGACGCGGGTTTATGGCGTGCGTACCTCGTCTAAATAGTTTGTCGCATCGCAGTGCGGGCAGAGAAACTCGCTTTGGCGGGTATACTGGATGCCCGAGAGACGGTTGCAGTAGAAGCAGCGCAAGTTATGCAACCTCCTAAATCGAGCCATATTGCCTTTGCTATCATAGCCGGGGAGTCTCGGGTTGTCGCATGGGTTGATGGAGGGGCTTTATCGGTCTGCCTTGTTAGGCTGCAGGAGCTGGGACCTTTCTCGAGGGTTCTTGATGGAGACAGGTCGTTGGGATTGAGGCTGCCGAAAAAAAAAGTTGGAGCCAAATCTGAATGCGGTTGCTAGGGTGTCTAGAAGTCAATATTGGTGAAGAAGGCGTCAAAGGGGGGAAGCAGCAAAATGTGGGGCAGGAACCAAAAAAGTGTGCTGGTACGTACCTCCAGTTGCCTGTCACTGTCAGTCTGTGCCAGTGTTGAATTGGTCGGTCACATCAAATCAGTGCACACCCAAGCACCTTGAGCAAACTGTGTGGATCTCCACTACTGACACGGTAGCTTCCCGCATCAAGCAATCCAAGACCAGCAGCAAAGCATTGAGAATCATCAACAGCCATTCTTCTCAGTTTCTTCGATGGCACATGGAGATGCCTCCTTGAGAGGGCTCAATTAGTCTTCAGGCTAAGACTGAGCAAAAAATCACGGCATTTGCCATTGCCAAGGTCCTGATATTTCGCTGCACATTGCATTGTCTTCGTCTTGCCAACTGTCTCCCTCTTACTGAATTCAAATGGCAATCTCATTTTCAGTGGGCATCATCGCCCTCGTTGGAAGCATCACAATAGCAGCAACTCTTCTCAATAATCCTGGCCTTACACCAGGTGTATGCGCCTTGATCCTACTTCTATACATCCAAGCGCTCCAATTTCCGGTTAGCGTTGGGGTCTTGAGCGCTGTTGGCGGCATTCTATCAGCCTCCTTCCTCGCAGCTTTTCGTACTCATCCTCTGGAGACGGTCCTCGTTTCAGCTGGCCTCACGGTTTTGACACTTATACTATTCATCGAGGTAGGCTTTATCGCTGTATCCTGTCTCATTTATTTTCCTTCTCTTGTGTCTCTAATATGACCTGAAATAGGTTCGCCATGTGCAACTTAGGAGGAGGAGAGTGAGGAATCCTCGGTCTATCGCCCGGATCCTCAGCAAGGCCAAAAAGTTCGGCCTGAAGGCACCGCCGCTGTATATTCTTGCGGTCCTCGGTTCGGGGGGCCATACCAAGGAGATGCTCCTCATGATGGAGCACAGCTTTCCAAGATCCAGGACTATGCACCGCCGCTACCTAGTCACAAGTGGAGATCACATCTCTTTGAAGCACCTCGAGGCTTTCGAGGAGAAAATCAGAGAGGAAGCAGAGTCCCCGGGCAATTACGACACTTCTATCGTCACGAGAGCTCGTCGTGTTCACCAGCCTCTTTACACAGTCCCATGGTCGGCACTCCACTCTATCCTCGACATCTTCCCAGTGTTGCTCTCTCGGCCAGAGGTAGCTGCTTCCGATAAGGATATGAGATACCCAGATATAATTGTTACAAATGGACCGGCAACCGGCTTCTTTGTGGCGTTGTTGGCCCACCTTCTCAAGATGTTCCATCTCGTGCCAGAGGATAAGATGCAGATCCTGTTTATCGAGTCTTGGGCACGTATCGAATCACTGAGTCTGACGGGAAAGCTCTTGTGCTACACTGGTATTCCGGACTTGGCTTTGGTCCAGCATGAAGCTGTAGCGAACAAGTACGGCTTATTGAACGCGGGTTGGCTGGTACTGCCGCAATCGCGGCGTCATCGGGTAGTACAGTAGATTTGCATGAGTCTATATGAGTTACACTGAGATTAGGCGTAATTGTACATGTTAGCGCAGAGCTTCCCACACTCCACAGCAACGTGACTTGATCTAGCAGTTCAGAGGTCTTCGGCCACACCAGGTGTCGCCCCCGGCTCGGTCGCCTCACCCTCGGCTGCTGCGGTCGGCGCGGCTTCGGGACCCGCCCGCAGAGCGCGGAATCTTTCAGCCTCCGTCGCTGCCCATGTCTTCCACCTCTCAAACTCCTTGCCCTCGAGCTCGTGTCCGATCTCCAGCCTAGTCTTGCCGAAGTAGGCACCGACGTATTGGGCCTCCTCCTTGGCTATCCTCTTCTCGATCTCCTCTTCTTGTCGGAGCTCGTAGAATTCCTTTCGTGCCTTGTCGTATGCCTCTTCCTTGGGCATTCCGCTGTCCATGAGCCAGAGTTGACGTTGGACGACGCTACATCACGTATTAGCATATCATGGCATGACACCTGTGGGAGAGCCAGGGGAAAAAAAATTCGGCTCGAGACATACCATTCGCCGCTTAGGGCCATTCCCGGTTGCCTAACACCCTTGCTCCAGTCCAACAGACGCGAATCCTTGCCATCCAATTCGAGAATAATGCGAGGGCGCGCAAGTTCCCACGGGTGGTCCTTGTAGAAGGCCTGTCGTAGGCGGTCCTCGGGGAACTCGATCCGCTGCGGTCGGTAAACGTTCTTCGGGCGCCTCTGCTTCTTGTTCGGGGTCCTGAGCTGTACGGCGGCAGGCCTCGTTATCGTCTCGGCGGGGGGGATGTTGTAGAGCACGGGATACCACGGAGGCTCCTGGACTTGGTATTTTGGCATGACCCTCGACTGAAGTTCTGCCGTCACCATCTGGTAGACCTTGGCAGGTCTTATTTGGCGACCCATTGTGGACAACCGTGCGCTATAACTGAATTGAGCTCGGCGACACGAATTGGAGGATATCCCAGGAATTTCCGTGTCGATCCAGTTGGGTTCTGGACCTTTTCGTGGTTGCTGGTGAGCTCGTTCGAGAAGAAGCGTGCAATGTCAAAAACTTGAAGATGCGTCGGGCGGTTTTCCGATGTATAGCCGGAAACAAACCCAGCAGGAACTCTATGTTGCACCCACCCCCACCGTCCATTATTTGTACCTACTCGTACTCGGTACTGTGAAAAAAGATTCTTTGCAATCCGAACCTCGTCGCTTTCTTGCAACTGGGCTTCGCAAGAACCACAACCAATCCTTCAAATTCGAGCCTGCAGCTTCCTTTTCCTTTCCTACGTGGCTAGCCCGTTCACACAAACATGTTGCTGAGCTCATGAGAGTCCCTAGCCGTTTAGATGGGCCGATATGCGTCGCCATCCTTTCCGCTCGACCCGCGGTCTCGTCTCCTTCATCCAGCAGACATGTTCGGCAATGTCGCGACAATTCCTCCTCCCGAAGCTACCAGACAGCACACAATGCAACTCCATCTAGAGTCGTGCCGCCGCCGAAGCGGAATACCTGTGCCAAGACAACCGCATGGCTTCGATCGACCTTTCTGTCACCACTATCTCCCCCATCTTCCTCCAAACCCCCTTCGACCGAGCGAGGAATTTCTAGCTCAGCTCGCCATCACGCCCCGGCAAGCGCTGCTGCTATCCGATCCCCTCCCCCCTCGCCGCCGGTAGACATCAGCGCCGCTCGTCAATTCAGCAAGGATGAGCTCCTCTCCCTGGTCACCCAGCAAGATGTCGGCCCCGTCCAAGAGTACCTCGACTTCCATCAGGATCCATATCTCAGACGCTATGCTCAATCAGATGGCCCGCATCTAAGAGTGTCGACTCGGGATGAAGACTCACAGTACCCGAGTCGAGATCAAGCGACCCACGGAAACAAAGAAATTGAGCATGCTTCTGATCAGCTTCTATGGGTCGTCCGCAATCGACTACGTCACCCATCCCGAGTCAGTCTCGACACTGTGTATAGACATTACCTGAAGGTGCCCGAGCCGAGGATGCTGCACATCTCGGCGCCTCTACGACGGCTTCTACTGCGCGCCCTTGGAACGCCCGACCGGAGGGATTCAAAATCGATGCTGAGGTATTTTGCGGCCATCTCGGATGTGAAGAACTGCGGCCTCACTCTAAGACTTCCGGAGTGGAACTACGCGCTGGCTTTTGCAAGTAAATATGTCCGGAGGATAACAGAGGCCGAGGCTGAGACCACACTGAAGCTATGGAGCGAGATGGAACGACAAGGCGGCGTCAAAGGCAACGAAGTTACCTTCAACATCCTCTTTGACGTCGCCTCTAAGTCTGGGAATTTTGCCCTAGCCGATATGGTTTACAAAGAGATGGAGGCGCGGCAGATTACATTCAACCGCTACCACCACGTCAGCTTGATTCATTACTTTGGCCTCAAAATGGACGGCGACGGGGTTCGCGCAGCGTATCGAGAGATGGTGAACGCAGGCGAGGTTATCGATACGGTTGTTCTTAACTGCGTTATATCCGGACTGCTCAAGGCAGGGGAGGAGTCGGCTGCAGAGGAGGTTTACCAGCGGATGAAGACCGACGGCACAGAGGGTCTCCCAGGACCACCTTACCGGGATTACGTTCCCAACAAGATGGTGACAAAGGTCCTGATGCTGCTCGGCAAGGTCGGCAAGGAGCACCCTCCCCTACGGCTCAAATTCCAACAGCTCGCGCCTCTCGCACCGGATCTGCAGACGTACCGTGTACTCGTTAACCACTTTTCCCTCAAGACGGGCGACCTCGCCAAGGTAGCCCAGTACCTCGACGAGATGAAGTGGTTCCAGGTACCCCTCCACGCCTCCATCTTCCTCGCCCTCTTCAAGGGCTTCGCCATGCACGGCGGCTTCGCGGGCGCGACGTGGAGCGACAAGCGCCTCCGCAGCGTGTTCTCCGCGCTGCTCGATGCTCTGGACCAGGAGGTCGCCGACCTCCACATCGAGATGTGGCTGGCCATGTGGATACTGCGGGCGTTTAAGAAATGCACGACGCCGAATGAGACGAGCGAGACGTACAATGTTCTGCTGGAGCGTATGGATCTTAGCGAGTCACAGGAAGGGTTTATGGAAGACTTTCTTTGCGATTTATTGAGCGATAAGGATTTATCGGTGTACAAAAGGTCGATGCCATAGGATAGCGGCTGGCAGAAAAAATGGATTTAGAGGCTGTTATATATATAGGGATGCGTTAGTACCATGTATAGACTATAATTTACAATACCTAGGTTCTCCTGTCTGTATAACTTTTCGGTTTGGTCACTGTGGAAGATCATCATCCCTGTACGAAGGCAACTGTTGCTGTGGATTGCTTCGTAGTGCCCACTTATATCATACCACAGATGTCACGAGATATTCATTTTCTCCTTCAGAGCCGACAAACGCCATGGCCGTGTGCAAAAGCGAGAATGAGACAAAAGAGAAAACGGAGTCTATTCAGTTATGTACACGTTTTCCACCATCGATGCGCAAGCACTCTATCCCACATCTAAATAGCGCTCATCCGAGTTCCCGATTCGATCCAACGAGAGCTCAGATCAAGCCATTGGAGCCCAATTCGACAGCGAAGACAGCTTAAGCCTTGGGCTTGTAGGTTTGCCAGACTAAACAGTCAGGATTAGTTACCGTTTCCGTCCCATGGCCCCGGTGGTCGTCGTAGAAAGAGCCTAATCGGCGAGGAAGAGGGAATAAAGAAAACTTCGATCACGTACCAGCAATGCCGAAGGGAGCGGCGAAGAAAACACCACAGGCGCCCCAGAAGGCGTAGGGGAAGACCTTGGACTTGGGGTTGAAGGGAAGGTTGCTGCGGGGACCCTCGGGGTAGTGGTAGGGCGAGGAGAGGCGGGCGCGGGTGGTGGAAAAGGCCCTGCGGGCGACGACGCGGCTGGCGTTGGCGTACATTGTGTCCGGTTTTTCTGCGAAAGGGGAAAAAAAGCTATGGACAGATTCTTCGGGTCAGATATTTGGAGATTGGATCGATTGAGCGCGTGCGAGATCGAGAGCTTGGATCGTACCTTTGCGGCTTTCGTTGAAGGGAAGGGAGTGGAGATGATCGATGGTTTTGCTGATTCTGAATGAGTGGTCTGAGGTTTGTCAATTCGGAAATGTTAGATTTCGGTAAAGCCTCGGTTTAGCTTGGGCGTTCACCGCCTTTAAATGGGGTGAGCTTTGAGGTTTTCTGCCGCGCTTCTGATACCGCGATCCAATTGTTACTCACAATCCGCGGAGCTATCACCTGTTGCGGATTACTCAGCTCCCGATACGACCGACTTCATGTTAAACTTCACAGCCATTGTTCAAGTGTTTCAATCACGAATCTGCAGCTCGGAATATCACAACTGTCGGTGACTTCAATCCAAAAAGGTAGTGTAACATTGTAAGCGCGTAGTATCCGAGTCGCTAATCTTTATGACATTTCATATCTTACACCCGCCAACTAGCCGCTACGTAAAAGAGAGACAGTCTCTTTCTTGTTACACCTTGCACCCCACTGTAGCAGCGACTATTCATCCACAGGGGGGAAGAAAAAGAGGAAGAGAACGAGGGCAAATATGAGAAAAATGAAAAGTGAAAAGAAGGAATAGGGGACAAGAAAGATTGTACCGAGGTCAGGGCGGTCCATCTCGAGTCCGTCCGTCTGCCCTACTCATCCACTCAGGTGTTTTTTTGCCAGTCCCATGATTGTGCCCCAGAGATTCATTTAAGCAGGAGGGTGAGGGCATAGACATTTGCCCTAGCGATACCGACATGGATTCATTGGTGAACTTCGGTCAGGAACGCATAATTGACGATTTAGACTATGGGGATATCTTGACTGCTGGCTGAAGGAAAGTGCGATGCCCAGTTCTTCTTAAGTGTTGCTCCTTCCCTTCGAGTGTTGTGATTAGAGAGAGGACACCCCGTATTAATCGCTCTTGCTGTTACAATTGTACATGTCAATTACCCCATAACTCTATTTTTACTCTGACATTTCAGGTTTGTTTTGTTTTCTCTTTCGACTTCCTCTCACATACACACACCAGACTCTTGACAACCCCCATCATCTCCTCATCTAGCCTCTGCTCTACATCTGTGAGTAGAGGTGTACTGAGTTGATATCACAAAGAGTCTATTTTTTGATCTATCGAGGCATATCGCCTGCATGCTTTCTACTGTTGTCTGCACACGCGCACAACAGCACGCAGGTCCACTCTGCCCTCCACAGACTTATGATTGACCACCACGATTTGGCTCGGGTGGCCCTTCTGAGGGGTACTCTAGGCCTGTTCCCACCCGGAGGCTCTCTGCCGCTAGATGTTGACCCCTCCTGGTTTTCACCCGGCATCAAAGACCTGCTCCTCGTCAGCGTGGACATTGAGGCAAAGCCGGACAAGGCTACGTATCGAAGCGAACTTGGGTATACATTTCATTGCGGCGTGTCGGTCCTCGACCTACGCTCCGTATGTGAATATGCCCAATCTCTATCCAGCGCTCGCTCCACACCTGGCACGTCCGAACCAGAACCGCCCCAAATTGACTCGCATCATTTTACGGTTGGAGAGGAGAACGAATGGAACAGGAAGTATCTGAACAGGGCCGATCGCTTCGCTAATGGGCGAGAGAGCCATGTGTTGGCCTCCTTTACTGACCGTATTCATGGCATCCTAGGCGGCAAGGCTTTCATTCTCGTCACACACTCGGGAGCTAGCGACTATAAACACTGGAATTCTTACAATCTCAAGATTCGTCCGCTCTGGACTGTTGACACGAGCAGTATCGCCCAGTACCTCTACCCGCTGGAATTCACTACTCCCCCGTCATTAGGATCGCTCCTGTACTTTTTTCGAATTCGCCATAGCTCCCGGGAGTTACATGTCGCTGGGTATGATGCACTCTATACCTTGAAGGTTCTCCTCAAGATGATCTCCGTCACCGTCAGTCGCAGCCCGCTCTCAGTAGACCGATCAGGCTTCGACTGGACTGCCGTTCGGCAAGCGGTGTGTGATATCGGCGGCTTTGATCTCTATACCAACTCCGAGGCCGAGACTGCTCACCCAGTGATGCTGGATGAGGACCAAATCCCCCAGTTCCGTCGCGGAAAGAAGATGAGGAAGAGAGCCAAGTCTTTGAAACTCAAGCAGCAGGAGACCAACCCTCGATTTAAAGCCGGTGCATCATTGTCCACGGATGCGGGAAAGCAGCTAAGGCGTCCTCCATCCCAAGTGAGGAGGAGCTTCCGACTAGCGATGCAAAAAGCAGTTCACTCTTCGTCTCACGCCCTCCAGTCACTAGTTGGTCGCTACCGCGTTCGGCTACGAGGGGAGGCGGCGGGAACCTTCTGGGTTAATCTACGCCCCACCACCGCCAAGCAGGAACATGGTGCAGGTGGTAACGTAAGTGTGTCCCAAGCCGGTGGCTGCGATGGCCTCACTGTAGTAGGTTCCCAAATCGAGTCGATGGTGACATGTCCCGTCGCAGGCAAGGAGGAAACAAGCGCGACGCCGGCGGCTGTTATCTCTGAGGCGGACTTGGGGAGAGAGCCTAGAGAGCTTTCATCCTCGTGTCTAGTACTCGGCGCTTCTCCCCCCGAGAAAATTGCACTTCGGGGCACCCCTATCCCCGAGAACCAAGGCACAAGCGAAAAATGGGGAAGTCCTCACGCTAGCGATGCTCCCCAGTTTCGCCAGTCGGGTCAACAAGGTGTCACAGAGGAATGTGGCGAGCTCGCATCCAATTGCATAGATGATCAGTAGGAGGATTTGTCTATGGCTTCGGAGTCAGCAGCACCTTCGGGAACCCACGCCCAAACCTTGAAAGCCGCAGGTGCCTTCCCCGGAATACTACGGCTCACGCTACGACCCAAGGGGGGGTTGACGCGGGCGGCAACTCCTCGTCCGAGATACGATTCACGTGAAATTCAGCTATGTGATGTCAATCAGGCTGCGCCGGGCTCCAGCACAGTAGCAACTGCATGTAGCGGACATCCTGGCATGAAAGACGCAGTGGTCCCTGTGTCCGGGGCGGTTCAGCGACACAATGCGATCAAAGACAGAATCGTTTCCCACGGTGAGAAGTATGACCTATCTGTTCAATCGACGGACAAAGAACATGGCCGCTCGAGCAGCCTACCGCCACGAGATCAGCGACACCGATATTGTCTCACCTATAGTGATTTACCTGATCTCGGTGACTGCGATTCTAACCAACTTGATTCTGCTGAGACTCTGGCTGGACCTGCGGCTGATAGCCATGTGCAGAGTGTATCCAACGCTCCCGGTCATGTTTGGCTCGCCCCTCCTGGGGTTGCTGTGCCCTACCTCAATGCATTGGCCGAAGTTGGAAATGTTCACAAGAGTCAAACTCCAGGGATGGGGCTTATCAACAGGCTTCGAAGGAGGGACAAGCTGCAGAAGAGAGCTGCTGCTGCTAGTACTGCTCTAGGGGTGTTCATTCCAACCACGGATCAGTAGGAACCTGCTCTAGTTGGTAGCCGTATTTTTGGGCTCTCGAGCCGGGACAGAACTCGGAGACGAAGGAGATCCTCCGACTCGGCAGTGTTTGCGCCATGACGCTCTTTTCGGGATGCCGACACGCGGTAGAGAACGATGGCCGCTTAAACTCGGACTATTAACGTTCAAGTTCTTCCTATACTTGCAATATCTACTCGGAGAGATGCACTGGGTTTTAGCCATAGCAGGCCGAGACTTGTAGGGCCGGACCCTTCCCTCGGCGGAAAAGACGGATCAAACGGAAGAGGCTTCCAAACTCTTTAGGATCGATTCGTGGTGCCTTCGGATCTTTACTACCAGTGGGCTTGGTGTCCGGGGGATTGATGTCATTGCCTGGTCTTGGAAGGAATTTGATTCGCTTGGCATACATCCACATAGCACCGACTTAGTTCAGGCTCTTCTCCAGAAATCACTCAAGAAACACAACGCGGAATGACTTATTGGGTGCATTATGTCAACTCTTTGATGTTTGTGTTGTTGTCTAAGAACTGTTGTTTATTAATGGATGCTTTGGAAATGTGAGGGAAGTTTGACCATGAAGAAGAGCTGGATTTAGCTCAATGCAATGGCTTCTAGTTTCTCATTATCATACAAGGCGCTTTGTGGACTCGTTTCGACGCCGTTCTCTATCCCAGGTTTATATGAATACATCTCCGCTCCTACCCACCCTAACTCCACTAGATTCGTGAGTGTTCGAACCGACAGCCTACTCACCGAAGTGACTAACAGGAGCATCGAGATCTACTCCGGTCTCTTCCACGAGAAGGTCGTGTAGCGAGGACAGGTCCCTCAGGTAGATCCAGTTGGCAACCTTGGTCCCTTGCTTCTTATCCTCGACGTAGACGTAATCGTAGCGCTTGGGGCCGGAGACGGGTGAAGAGAGCCATATCTGCTTGTTTGGGGGCTGTTTGTTTATCACGTAAGTTCCGTGGGAGGGGAACGCGATTGTAAGAACACCAGCCTAGAATTACCAACACAAAAAAGCCGGTTAGAAGAGAAGAAGCTTCACGTCAGAGAAGAGGTGGAGCAGGTTGGCTACATACAGCGAACTCGACATCGACATCCTCCCTCTCCTCCTGGAGGTCCTCATACTTGGCGCAAATGAGGTCAAGGTACTCGTCCGACAGCTCGTGGTACTTGTTTTCCGAGAGCTCGACAATTTGGTAGGTTAACGAGGGCGTGGAGGAGGAGCCGGAGGAAGGTGTCTTGTTGGCGGGGGAGAGGGCCGGCGCGCGGTGGGAGAAGGATCTGCAGGGAATCGGGCACGGAGACCGGGTTATGCCGGGAGTGTGAGAGGCGGAGAGGAGGGCGACGGGGGATTGGCGCAGGGAGGGGGATGCACGGGCTCGGAGGAGGAGGCGGCCGGAGGTTAGCCGGAGGGCTGCCGAGGGGGGCATGTTGTTGTGCGTCGTAGGTTGGCCAATTCGGAGTTTAGGAATTAGTTGATGGATATCGGAGAGAGAAGGGCAGTTAGGCGAGAGGAGGTTAGACGATTGAGCCGGTATTCGAGTTGGCGGGTGGTCTTTTGGGGAGTGACTCGATCACGTCACGAAGCTATGGTTTAGATGCATGTCGGAACATTGAAGAAAGTATTCCTTCGTACTTGCAAAAAAATATCAGGTACTTCGTACCGGGTACGTATCGAAGCGTCGCAAAGTTCTTTGGCACGGCTCGGTTCATTCTGATGTGGTCCGAGCGTCTTAGACTTCGAGGAACATATCCCAGGTCAAATGAGAACTTTTGAACAAATCTGCCAACAACTAAACTCGCGACTTCGACAACAATTCAGCGCCGTGGACGAATTTTCTTTTTCCCTGCGATTCCGTCTCCCTTCGATATCTCTCGCTCGACTGTTGATCACCTGAGATGTTGCGGACACTCGTGAGGCGGAGTGCCGCCGCTGCCGAAAAGCCGCCGTTGACTATCTACACCAACCCGTATCAGACAAAGAAGGTCTGGCCGCCGGATTACAAGCAGCTCTCATGGCAGGAGCAGTTGAGGTTCGAGAAGAAGTATAAGCGCAGGGTGATCTTGGCATCTAGGAGACCGAAGTGGGATAAGGGCGTTAAATTGGTGCAATTGGCGACGACAGTCGGTAGGTTTCCGGCAGGCTCCTCCTCGGCGGCATGACTTCGGCCATCTTGGGGCCAGACATTGACCGGAGGGCTAACGTCTTTTTTCCCCTTTTTCTTCTTAGGTGTGCTTTCTTGGCTGTTCTTCTTCGCGGAACTAGAGTTTCACGGGAAGAAGTACGTCCCGAACGAAGAGGTGAGTTTTTGATGCGATCCTGCACCTTGGTTCTGTAGGAGAAAATTGGCTAATGTTGGGTGACAAAACAGATTCGCAAGGGCGTTGGCACACTTTGGGGCATCTTCGACGAGGCGAACAGGTACGGCGACGCTTCGACGGCGAATCTACCCGAGTTGGCGAACCAGAGGTCGGACAAAACGAGGTGATCTGGGGATATGGCGAGATAGGGCGCTTGAAGAAGCGCATTGTTACGATACGGACGTTAGAAATTTGCATCATCTGGAGTTGAGGTTTTGGTATACCAGGTTCTCTCCGGAAAAGGGCGGTATAATCTACAAAGCATATTGTGTAAGAAGAAAAAAAATCCGGAGAAAATCTCATCTCATTTCAAGATTCTGGTCCCCTTATGATTTATATCGCAGTATAAAAATTCCTTCGGAAACGCTACCTAGTAGCCCAGCCAAAGTTGGCACCCATGCCCAACCCGGCACCTAACCCCGTACTCCGGCTCTCGTTGACCGGCCTCTTAGCGACAGTACCTTGCGCTCTTACACCGGCAACAATGCGATCCAGATTCGTTTCTACCACGACCCCACCCACTATCATCTCGCTCAGCGTCGAATGAAGGGTCTCGAAGTTAAAGATGAGGTCGAGTTCGCACACGTTTTCGAAGAGTCGGTCGAGGGCTTCGACGTAGACTTGTATGAGGTCGATGAGCGCTAGCGGCGACTCGGTAGACGTGGATATTATGATGAAGAAGAGAGTTGCGTAGTTTCGGTAGGTCACGAGGGAGGGAACATCGTTCTGTTCCTCGGATGAGGTCTGGGAGGTGCCGGATGCGGCGAGGAGAGGGGGGAGCGGGAGGAAATTGCAGGAGCCGACGGGACGGTTTGATACGAGGGTGAAGATTTCGGATATTAAGCGTTGTTGGATGCTAGTGTCCTGTTCAGGTCGTTAGCAATTGGGGGGTTCCCTTTGCGACAGAGAGCAGTCGCTGTTGAGCATCGCGGGGAGCTGGGACACATGCGAGCTGGGTGTAGAACTTGGTAAGGCGGGGTTGGCCGGAGCCGTTGAATACTAGGAAGGCGTTGATCATTGGGATAGAGAATAGGCACGGAGCCTAGAAGCCGTCTGGCGGTTCGGGGATCATTTACTAGAGACCGCGGATAGGTATGTGTTCATCGGTACAGTTCTTAAATCAGAGGTGCTAATGCCCTGTCAAGGCTCAGATGCGATCGCCTGGCCAAAGATTGGAGCGAAGACGTAATCAGCCTGCGCTAGCATCGAAATGTAGCTTTTGGTTAGCCACAAGTAGTGTGTGGCACAGCAACCTCAACTTAATTGAAAGTTGATCAAATTAATCAAGGATGTGGGTACCGACATACCTATTGTGCCCGCGTACTATCAGTAGCATTGATTCAGCTCTTCGAATCCCGCCACAGAGTTGTGAACGAAGTACTCAGTGCCAGCCAAAAGGGTGCGCACCTTTTCCGGACTTCGTTCAGTGCGATTGTGCTGTTGACTCACGGACCCACTCCTGACTCATCCAGGTACCCCTCCAACACCCGGAAACAGGCACCCCGCGAAGTGTGGCGTTCCCGCTAGAAAATCTCCAACTAAAAGTAGTCTCTTGGGCGACGAGTTTCATCCCATCCGCCCCAATCAATAACACAAAATTTCCCTTCCTTCTGGCAATACCCTCAGTACGCTTGAGATTTACAAAATGGAAGGCCAGATTTCGAAGGTCAAGGAGCTCAAGGGCGTAAGCACTCCCAATCGCGGAATTTCCACTCTTTAGACCCTTGCTTGTCCCACCCCTGCTAACTTGCCCCGCCATAGACCGAGAAGCGTGACGCTCTCACCGCATGGGAGCGCGAGTGCCAGGCTGTAAGTGAACCCCAAATCAGGACCGGAAGTTCGATGTTATGCGCGTATGTTGGAACTAGACTGACAGCTTTTACAGAGATGGGAGCAGGACGGCGTATTCGAGGCAAACCCCCCCTCGATCGACGACATTCCCCTCGAATCCATCTCCGCCGCCGATCTCCGCGAGAAATACCCACGATGGCATGGAAACATTGCCTATCCTTACATGGTATGGAATTTTCCGAGTGATGGGTAAGAAGAAGTGCTGGGTGGAAAGTTGCTGACGCGTATTACTCTTTGCAGAACGGTGCTCTCCATGCCGGTCATTCGTTCTCCATCTCTAAAGTCGAGTTCCAGGCCGGTGTTGCCCGCCTCCAGGGCAAGAACGCCATGTTCCCCATGGGTTTCCACTGCACCGGAATGCCCATCAAGGCGTGTGCCGACAAGCTTACCAAGGAAATCGAGATGTTCGGCCGAGACTTCGAGGGCTACAAGGAGGAATTTGAGGCGCCCGAGGCCCCCAAGGCTGCCCCAGCCGCCAAGGAGGACCCGACAAAATTCAAGGCCCAGAAGAGCAAGGTCGCCGCGAAGAGCGTCAAAGCCAAGTACCAGTTCCAGATCATGAAGGCCATTGGTATCCCGACGGAAGAGATCCACCGCTTTGCCGATGCGCATCACTGGATCACCTTCTTCAGCCCTCTTGCCGAGCGAGATCTCAAGAGCTTCGGTGCCAGGATCGACTGGAGGCGAAGCTTTGTCACGACCGACATTAACCCCTACTACGATCAGTTCGTGCGCTGGCACATGAAGCGATTGAGGGAGGCGGGGAAGATGAAGTTCGGCAAGCGTTATACCATTTACTGTATCAAAGATGGCCAGCCCTGCATGGACCACGATAGGTCCCAGGGTGAAGCCCTCAACCCTCAAGAGGTTTGTTTCGACTCGCCCCCCTCCGATTCGATTGGAATCTTGTTTGATGTACTAACGTTTTACGTTTACAGTATACTGCTTTGAAACTCAAGGTCCTTGAGTGGTCGCCCAAGGCCGCCGAGATTATCAAGGGCAAGCTCCCCGAGGGCGCGAACGTTTTCTTGGTCCCTGCCACTCTGAGGCCCGAAACTATGTACGGTCAGACATGTTGTTTCGTCGGACCCAAGCTCCAATATGGCGTGTACCAAGCTTCCGAGAACGAGTACTTCGTCATCACGGAACGCGCCGCAAGGAATATGGCATATCAGGGTATTTTCCAGGAGAACGGCGTCATCAAGAAGGTTGCCGACCTTGAGGGCTCGGATATGATTGGCACCCTCATCAACGCCCCTCTCTCGTGCCACACGGAGGGCGTCCGCGTCTTGCCTATGGAGACAGTCCTTGCCACCAAGGGTACCGGTGTCGTTACCTCTGTTCCCTCCGACAGCCCCGACGACTACGCGACCGTTACCGACCTTGCGAAGAAGCCCGAGTACTACGGCATCGAGAAGGAGTGGGCCGAGAAGGAGATCATTCCCATTATCGATACCCCGACGTACGGTGACAAGTGCGCCGAGTACCTCGTCAAGCAGCTCAAGATTTCGTCCCCCAAGGACTCGGTACAGCTCGCCAAGGCCAAGGAGCTTGCCTACAAGGAGGGCTTCTACCAGGGTGTTATGAAGGTCGGTGACTTCAAGGGCGAGAAGGTCGAGGTCGCCAAGCCCAAGGTCCGACAACAGCTCATTGACAACAATGAGGCGTTTGCCTACTCTGAGCCCGAGGGCCTCGTCATCTCCCGCTCCGGCGACGAGTGTATCGTCGCCCTTATGGATCAGTGGTTCATTGAGTATGGTGAGGAGTCGTGGAAGAAGATCGCCCTCGACTATGTCGAGAATGGCCTCAACACGTACTCGGCCGAGACCAAGCACGCTTTCGAGGGTGTCTTGAACTGGCTCAAGGACTGGGCCGTCAGCCGAAACTACGGTCTCGGAAGCAGACTGCCCTGGGACGAGAATGTCTTGGTTGAGTCTCTCTCAGACAGTACCATCTACATGGCGTACTATACTATCTGCCACGTAAGTTACAAGAACAGAAGCCCCCCTTTCATGGCCTGTTATCAAGTTACCAATATTTCATTTCTAGCTCCTCCACACCGATATCTATGGTCGCGTAAAGGGAGCGGCCAACGTTGAGGCTAGCCAAATGGTTGACCAGGTCTGGGATTACGTCTTTGCCCGCCGTGACTTTGACGAGTCCATTGTCGAAGTCTCCAAGATTCCCAAGAAGACTCTCCAGTTGCTGCGCAGGTCCTTCGAATACTTTTACCCCATCGACGTTCGCGTGTCCGGCCGTGATTTGATTCCCAACCACTTGACTGTAAGTCAACCCATCTTTTTAATTACCGATGTATTTTAGCTCTAATCCTTTTTAGTTCTGTATCTACAACCATATCGCCATGTTCTCCCGGGAATACTGGCCAAGGTCCATCCGTGCCAACGGTCACTTGCTCTTGAACGGCGAGAAGATGTCCAAGTCTACAGGAACCTTCTTGACCCTCCACGAGCTTGTTGCCAAGTACGGTGCCGACGGCGCGCGTATCGCCCTTGCCGATGCTGGTGACTCCATCTCCGACGCAAACTTCGAGGAAGACGTCGCCGACAACAGCATTCTCCGAATGTATACCCTCCGAGAATGGTGCGAGGAGGTAACCCGCGACAAGGCCAACCTCAGGACGGGCGAGTTGAACTCGTACCAGGACCGCTTCTTCGAGAATGAGATGAACGCCGCCGCCACCGAGGCCATCTCGCAATACAACCAGACCAACTATAAGCTCGCCCTCAAGGCGGCCCTCTACGACCTTTCTGCGGCGCGTGACTTCTACCGAGAGGCCTGTATCGCCGGCGGCATCGCCCTCCACGCCGGCCTCGTCGACAAGTGGATCAGGCTGCTCGCCGTCCTCCTGTCGCCCATCACCCCCCACTTTTCCGAGTACATCTGGCTCAAGGTCCTCAAGGAGAAGGACACGATCCACCGCGCCAGGTTCCCCACTGTCCCCGCTGTCGACCCCGTCCTCACGGCGGCGCGCGAGTACATCAAAGACACGGCCTCCAACGTCAACTCGGCCGAGAGCGCCCAGCTCAAGAAGAAGGCCAAGGGCAAAGCCACGACCTTCGACCCCAAGAAGCCCAAGAAGCTCACCATCTGCGTCAGCACCACCTTCCCCGCCTGGCAGGAGAAGTACGTCGAGCTCCTCCGCGAGATGTGGGACCCCGCCACCAAGACCGTCGACGACAAGGCGCTCAACGGCAAGATCGGCAAGATGGGCGAGATGAAGAAGGCCATGCCCTTCGTGCAGGCCCTCAAGAAGCGCCTCGTCTCGGGCGAGTCCGTCCACGTCGTGCTCGACCGCAAGCTCGCCTTCGACGAGACGGAGATCCTTAAGCAGATGGTTCCCGGACTGAAGCGCTCAGCGAACTTGAAGGAGGTGGATATCCTTGTGCTCAAGGATGAGGGGAAGAAGGCGGTGGATTTGGATGGGAAGGAGGTGCCGTTGACGATACCTGCGGAGAATGCGGTGCCTGGGTCGCCGGTTTTCCATTTTGAGAATGTGGAGGAGGGAGCGGGGGAGAAGACTCTTGAGATTAGATAGAGGGAGATGTGTGTCTTTTTTAGATGGTTGATGTTTTGGGATGATTTGGGTTGTTGGTTTTCAAGGGCAGAGCATCAGCAAATAGTAGAATGGAAAAAGAATTCATATTACTATAAACTCGATCTGAATTGGAAGTGATAGTCATGGTCACAGATTCTGAACTTTTTCAGCAATTTATTTTTGACGAGGATGTGTGCATATATGACCACGTATATTATCAATTTATATACAGAGGCGCGGTTTCTAGATGGCATTGCCTAGGCGCTCGGTGTAGTTCCCCGATGCTTGATAGTCTCAGCAGCTTTGGCATACAGCCTCTGTTGAGGCCGATCTGTGCCTCGGCGCGATATTTTATTGCCTTGATAGGTGAGGGCAAGACATTGATAGAGCCTTGCAGGACTGAAGTTTCTGAAGCCCATGAACCCTTTGCAATGTCCTCGGACCGAAAGAACCCTAAAAAAGGTGCCCTATTTTTTCCCCCTCCAGCCTCACAGAGAGATACTAATGTCATCTTTATTGTCTGGAGAACTTGGGCCTTTCACCCTCCATGTTCTGGTGATTGGCGACGGCGCTCCATATGTTCTAGAGATGCCGAGCAGACAAGCGCCTCGGTTCCTAGGCGCTAGATTTTCGGGTCGTGGAATTTTACACATAACCCCAGCCTAGGGGATACTGAGGAGCGCGAGTTGCGATCCTGGCCACTCCGGCGCAATGCGGTTGAGCGCAAATCATCCAGTACATACCGCCTGCGGCGTTCTAACAACAAGGGCGTGTCAAGGTGGGATATTTCCAGCCACTGTTGCACCCACTATTTTGAAAGATAGGGTGTGTTCCCATTGTCTTTAAGCAGCGACGGCGGTAGCGGTGGTCGAGTCGACGGTGGATGGCTCTGGTGGTAGATCCTCCTTAAAGGGGAACAAGTTAGTTTTATACCGACACCTAACCCAAACATCTCTCGCGCCGGGAGAAGTAGAACATACGAGAGCATATATGACGCGGATCATAAGGCTACAGCTCGGACAGACGCCAATGTCAGACCCGTCGCGGAGGTCGTAGAGGGAAATCTCAAAGCGGTCGCCACATGGGCAGGGATAGTGGTAGATTTGGCGATCGGTGTCGAAGGTCATGTCTTCGATTTCGATCTCATCATAGACGGAAATTTCTTCGTCATCGGACATTTTTGGCGCTGAGAGGGGGATTTTCGTCTCTTTTTTTTGGTTGGAGGGTGAAATGGTGGCGAGGGTGGAAAAATACTTCGTAAACTTAGATGACTCGATGTGAGGGACAAAGGAGATGGTTGAAAATGCTGGGCGAAGTGGGGGATTTTTTTCTTTTGGAGGGGCTGCCTGAAAAAATGGAAAAGGAGGTGCAAGAACCAGAACTAGCACTGTGCTACCCCGCGTTTGTGGCTTTAAATTGGGGCGTTGGAAGGGAGCACCGCCACATAGAGCAAGGATACCATCGGCATGTTAATAAGCAGGCGCATCGGCCGGTTAAACCACGGGCGGGTCGGTCGGATTCCAAGCCTGGAAGGTGGTGTGGATGCGCTGAATCACATGCTGGAGGAATGGACAGGAATCTGGGGTGGCTCGGTTCCCCGTTTCCTTAGATCGCCCGAGGACAGTGGCGGGTCGAGGCAAGACGCAAATTCAACGTGATCGTTCCTGGGGACGGCGAAACTGACGAATGAGAACTGATGACTTCCATTTGCTTGTGAAGGCGACATTGCAATGGGAACCTGAAGCTTCAACAAACTGACCCATTCTAACTTTTCTCTCAAGTGTGAATCAGAAAGTAGGACGCTTATCTTTCTCCTACACCCACTCTCAAGCTTGGAGATGAAGAGCTTCGATCACCTGCTTTCGTCTCCAATGGTCTAATCTAATTCTAATCATCGAGGACGCTTTAATACGAAGCAACCAAGCTTTTGCCGGCGAACCAGAGCACCCTCGTGGAACAGTCAGGGTCGCATTCAGGCAACTCAACTGGGCAACCTCGGGTCTGCTGCTCCCACGCATGCCGAATCGTCATTCGTGATCGCGCAAAACACTCTCATCAAGTAAACCCTTCGATTTCTCCCCACTCATAACATCACGGTTCCTTTTTCGCCCCTGCCAGCACGGCAGCCATGGCGGTACAATCCAAACTCTCGGGCCACGCCCGCACGATCCGCGGTCTAATAACCACGCTCACGAAGCTCTACCTCGCCAACCGAAGCCGCATCTCCAAAGCCGTATGGATCACGCTCTTCGTCGCCCTGGTCAACCGCGTGCGCAATGCGATATCCGAGCAAAAAGCCGCCTCCCAGCGCGAAGCCTCGCAGCGTACAGCTCGGCGGGGGACCGTCTCCATCATCGATGACGCCGGCGAGCCTGCTGCTGAAAGCGCACACGGCGGGAAGAAACGCAAGAAAGTGGAGCTGAACCGCGAGTTTTTCCGGTCGTTGTTGAGGTTGTTGAAGATTGTCGTTCCGGGGTGGAGGAGCAAGGAGGCGAGGTTGCTGATTAGCCATTCGTTTTTCTTGGTGGTGAGGACGTTGATTAGTGTCAAGGTGGCGGCTATGGATGGTGCGATTGTGAAGAGTTTGGTGAAGGGGAATGGAAGGGAGTTTTTGATGAGGATTGTGTGGTGGATGCTTATTGCGGTGCCTGCCACGTTTACCAATTCCATGGTGAGCGAGCTCCCAAATTTCCTCCCCTTGAGTTGAAAGTCTGGCTAACATTTGTGGTCGCAGCTCTCCTATCACCAAGCCGAGCTGTCGCTCAAGTACAGGGCGAGGCTTACGCAGTTTATCCATGACAAATACTTGTCCCAGCTCACCTTCTACGGACTATCGGCGCTGGATGACCGGATAAAGAATCCCGATCAGCTTATTGCTGTCGATGTCGCCAAGTTCTCTAACAGCTTGGCCGAGCTGTACAGCAACCTGGCCAAGCCTCTCTTGGATATGGTACGGAGCAGGCCTTTTTTTCCCCAATACTATCTGATCTCTATAAGACGTTCACGTTCAGCTAACCCGCTAACTTCACAATGCATAGACCATCTACACATACTCGCTCTCTCGCAGCGTAGGAGGAGAGGGAGTCGTCTTCATGTCACTCCTCGTCCAGCTCTCCGCCAACGTCATGCGAGCGCTAACACCGCCGTTCGGCAAATACGTCGCCGACGAGGCCAGGCTAGAAGGAGAGTTCCGCTTCCAGCACTCCCGGCTAATCGACTACAGCGAGGAGGTAGCCCTGTACGCCGGCCACGAAGCCGAGAAGGACACGCTCGACAAGGGCTACTTTACCCTCATCAAGCACGTAAACTACATTCTCCGCCGGCGCTTCTACCACGGATTCATGGAAGACTTCGTCATCAAGTACTTCTGGGGGGCGCTAGGCCTCATCCTCTGCAGTATGCCCGTCTTCATCAAGCTTCCCGGCCAGGTTGCCATGAACATGGGAGACAGGACCGAGAGCTTCGTTACGAATCGGCGCATGTTGCTGTCAGCGTCGGATGCATTTGGCCGCATCATGTTCTCTTATAGGGAGATTATGGAGCTAGCGGGTTATACCTCTCGTGTTGCGTCCCTCCTCGAGGTTATGGATGATATCCAGGCCGGTCACTTTGAGAAGAAGCTCGTCTCTAGCTCTGGTACTGAGAATAATGAGGCGGTGCTCAAGGGACGAGGAACCGTCGTGGAGAGTAAGGACATTCGGTTTATTGATGTGTAAGTTGCGGTTGCCCTCTCTTGATTAGACACGTTCTTGACACTGACTCTTTCTTAGTCCAATCATCTCTCCCAATGGTGACGTCCTCGTCAAAGCCCTCTCCTTCTCCCTCAAGCAAGGCGACCACCTTCTCGTCGTCGGCCCCAATGGATGCGGCAAGTCCTCCCTCTTCCGCATCCTCGGCGGGCTATGGCCCGTCTACGGCGGCACGGTGTACAAGCCTCCCTTCACGGACATCTTCTACATCCCGCAGCGGCCGTACCTCAGCCGCGGATCCCTTCGACAGCAAATCATCTACCCGGACAGCCTGCGCGCCATGCGAGCTAAGGGCGTCACGGACGACGACCTCTACAAGATCCTCGCGTCGCTGGGCCTCGAGCACCTTGTGGGCTTATACGAGGAAGGGTGGGACGCTGAGGCCGAGTGGCGCGACGTGCTCTCGGGCGGGCTTCAGCAGCGTGTGGCCATGGCGCGGCTCTTCTACCATAAGCCGCGGTATGCCATCCTCGACGAATGCACGAGCAGCGTGACGCTCGAGATTGAAAAGGCCATGTACGACGGGGCCAAGGCGCTCAACATTACGCTCATGACGGTCAGTCACCGGCGGAGCTTGTGGAAGTACCATAGTTGGATCTTGCAGTTTGATGGGCAGGGGAACTACGTGTTTACGAAGCTGGATGCAGATAGGAGGTTGAAGCTGGAGGATGAGAAGGAGGAGTTGGAGGTTTTGTTGAGGCAGGTGCCGGAGTTGGAGAGGAGGATGGAGGAGTTGACTTCGGCGTGAGGGCAGTTGGGTTGATGCTATGTTATTTTACGGGGATTTTGATTCTTGGTTTTCTTCTTCTTCGTCTTCTTCTTTTTATCTGCCGCACCTACTCATCTGTATGCTATCCATGATTTATCCCATGGGGGGAGTTCTTTTTGTATATTTTGTATATGGGAAGGTTGTTGGATGTAGAGGATGTCCCTCGTTGTGTATGTAGACTCATTAGAGAGGTATTACGGATACAGGAATACATGGAGAACGAGTTGAATCTTGCCGCTTGAGAGTTTCTGCAGATGGTCCCCATATATCTGCAAGAACATCTACATACAGCCAATCCAATCGGTAGGTCCAGAGAGCTTCCAGTCATCTCCACCCTAACCCGAGAGGCGAGAACTGGCAAGGATAGGATACACGTGTACAGGCTTGCAGAGGATGCCAGGAGGGCCATTCTGCCCCATCGAGGTGGTCTGGCGCCCAATGCAAAGATGGCTAGCTGTCTGTCCTCAAGCGGAAAGTCAACAATGATAGAAGGTCAAGCTCGATTGATTTTATCAAATAGAGGTTGGGTTCAAGTGGCCGGAGCCTTTATCTTGCCCCTGTGCTGCGGCACCGTGGCACCACCGCGGCAGTGATTCACTACGACTTCGTGTTAATGGGCATCTAAGATCCAGTTGCCTGATGAGGGGAAGAGCAAGCTTCAAGCTCAAATGCAGGCACCATCCACACTCTTTCCTCAACTGAGTGAAGAAAATTACTGGATTGAGATGATTCATTGTATGCTGAATAGCGTTTCGCCAGCTAATTCATTGCAGTTTCCTTTGCTCCAGTGGAAATCACTTATACAACCCTTTGGTGAACGAACCTCTTGCTGTGGCTTTGATCACATCACGACTCTGACTTGACTCCAACCCTCACGAAACCACATCACTTCCAACAGCGTTAAAGCATCCTGCTACAGCAACATCGACAGTTTTATTTCTAACAAGCATAACGACTAATCGAAAAAAAGGTTTGAGCCCCCTCAGAAGATATTTTTATTTCTTCCTGCCCTTCCTCTCTTTTCTTCATTTTTCTCTTCACCCTCTCTACTCGATCCGCATCCTGTTTCGAGCGTCGATCGCGGGCAGCTTGAGTTCTTGAAAGCTCTCAAGTCTGGTTTTCCTTTCTTGGCGACGAGTCTTATTCTCAAGACCCGGATTGGTCAATCGAACGCGAGAGAGTGGTGAGTTTGAGTAAAAGGACGGCGTCAAGGCTTGGCCCTCCTTTTGGAATTGAGAAGAGTGAGTTCCCTTTTCCCCGCTGGAAGCAGGTCGCCTCATTTCTCTACTGTTGCTATCGAGTTTTACGATACTTGGAGTCTGAATTGGGTTCTGACTTGTTCTTCGACAGGCAATTCCCCAAGTCGGAATTTGAAGGACGTTTCTGTACAAAGAGGGCCAAAGGCGAGTGCCTCAACGGTATGTTTTTACGTCCCTCCACTGCAGCGTTCATAGCATCGAATGCATCTGCTGCATTCTCCTAAGCTCTACATGGGCGCTATAGTCATATGAGAAAGAGAAACTGATTGAGTTTGGCTTAGGACTTCTTGTCTTCCGATTCTACCCCTTCTTTTGACTTCTTTTTGCCATGGCGTCTCCCTCTGGCAAGACCAAGCCTCCGCCTCCGCCTCTCACCATCACGAGAGGCGACAGCGCGGATGCTTCTGTCTCTATCGTCAAGGCCGACGAGGTCAACGGTGCCATCACCGCCAACAAAGGTAAAGCCCCATCTACCACCCGTCCCGTGAGCGCCCCGGAGCCATCCCCAGCCACCACGGTCAGTACGACGGGTTCGGCCTACAAGGCTCCTAACAAGAGCATTTGGGATGTGGATCCCCTCATGAGGGAGACTGAGACTCCTTTGACTGGTGATTTTTCTTCTGCCCTGCCTCCTTTCCCAAATGCCTCAGAAAGGACCAAGACCGGAGAGTCGTCCACCGTTGTGACGACAACGACTAGAGCGTCTAGCACTGTTGTCGAAGGTAAGGACCTCGACGATGAGCGTGCGGTCAGTGAGACGTCCAGTATGATCCCTCCTTCTCTTATCTATTCCGATGACCCCCACCGATCTCGCGAAGATCATGTTCTGGCGGGCACCACTGCCGTGGAAGATGATGGTCAGAGTGTGGCCCTGACGGGGGGTGGACCGAGGAGAATCTTTAACGAACACGGCCAGAGGATGAATCCGTTCCGCGTCGAGTTTCGTCCTCCTGGTGGTAATCGTGTGTTGGGGTTGGGAGATGACACCAGCGATCAGTTCCTAACCAACAGCGACGCTCGTTCCCGTGACATTACGCCATTGAGGAATGCTACCGAGAATCCGTTTCGGACTAGGCGCGACGTTCGCGGAGGTCATACCGGTGACCCCTTGCCATCGCGAGACGGTATGTTCTGGGCCAGAACCGACGTTCGAGGTCGCGACGCCGACCGCGTGCCGTCGGGTGATGGTACGGAGAATCCCTTCCGCGTGCCGCTTGTTAGGACGCCCAAGAGCGAGTTCGCTCGAGCTTTGGCGGTTCTTGATACTCGAGCTGATATAGAGGAAACTTCTATTGGCTGTACGATGCCAAAGGCCCGAGCGGAAGTCGATCCCGAGGAATATAGGTAAGTTGTTTGACTATCTCCTCTTCTCTACCCCCAAGATACTGTCATTCTTTTCCCTACTTTTCCTTTTTTACTTTTTTTCGTTAACATCTTCCTTTTCCACTCCCCTCGCATAGTTTCGGCCAACGCTACACGAGGCCCGTCAACGGTAGCGTAGTCATTTCCAACTCTCGAACGATCGCCCCAGAGCGCAGCGGCGAGCAGGAGTGCATCGTTTGCGCAGAAGTCAAGGGCCCTGACCAGTTCCCCAACACTTCCATCACGACCACTTGCAAGCACGCGCCCACCACTTGCCTCGAGTGCGTCCAGACGGCTATCCGTATCGACTTGAACAATAAGCTGTGGACGGAGATTAACTGCCCCGAGTGCGGTGAGCATCTGGAGTATGTTGATATTCAGAAATATGCTGATGAGCGCACGTTTTCACGGTACGTTTTGCATTTTTTTTTCCTTCTTTTATTTGTCCCTGGTCACACACAGCCACTGACTCTACATCTCCTAGATACGAAGAACTCGCCCTTCGCTCCGCCATGTCCGAAGCCACCAACTTCATCTGGTGCACCTCCGGCTGCGGCTCGGGCCAAATCCACGAATCCAGCACCCACCACCCCATCGTAACCTGCCTGCACTGCGGCCACCGCTCCTGCTTCCAGCACAACGTAACCTGGCACGAGAACCTAACGTGCGAAGAATACGACCGGCTCCTCGCCGACCCGGAGAACTTCAAGTCGCGGCTCGAGAGCGACGCGCCCCTCGACGTTCGCCGACGAAGGCAGATCGACGCCGACCGCGCCGTGGCGCAGGGCCTCGTGGCCGGTGAGCAGGCGGCTTCGCGGATGAGGAGGATTATGAGGGGCGGGAGGGAGAGGGAGAGGGAGGAGAGGAGGAGGGCCGAGAAGGCGGTGGAGGTGGCGAGGCGGGTGGCGGCGAGGAGGAAGAGGGAGGAGGAGAGGAGTAAGGTTACGATTCGGAATACGACGAAGCCTTGCCCTGGCTGTGGATGGGCGATTGAGAAGAACCGCGGGTGGTAAGTTCTGAGGTCCCCTTTCCTCTTTCTTTTCTTCTACTATGCATTTGTACTGACTTGGAGCTGTAGCTCTCATATGAAGTGTGAGTAAACATTTTTTCTTCGGGGCTCGTCTGAGCTGTTTCTTCCCCCTTCTCCTTCGACTCTCACTATCACACATCCCCCTTTCAACCTTCCTTTGTGTGCTCTTGTGGTTTTCTTTTGGAGTCTGCGGGTGAAACGAAGACCCAAAGGCTCGAAGCTGTGTGACGAGAAGACGCCGAGAGGTGGAGTTTCTTCTTCCCCTTTTCCTTCTGTGAGAGTACAGGTTACTGACGGATTCTTTTGGAAAATACAGGCATCAAGTGTGCCAACGAGTTCTGCTGGGGCTGCGCAGTCCCGTGGTATAAAGGCCACAGCTACAAGTGTAAAGGGCTGGAAGAAGAGGACGAGGCATAGCTTCCTTTCCTCCCGAAAACGACGCTCACTCGTCTATACCTCACCAGCGATATCGATTTGACCCCGTTTTACTTGTACTGGTCAAGTTGTCCACCCACATTCATTTATTATTTCCTATGTCCTGATCCTTCGTTTTCTTTTCTTATTATCTCTCACTCTCCTTTCGACTTCGGGATGTCTTCCTCTCTTTCCCCCGGAACATATTTTACACCAAGGAGACCACAAAGCACCAACTAAAACATTCATTATCTTTCGACGACAACAGGCACCAAATGCAAGTTTGAGTTCTGCTACGAGTGCGGCGCCGATCACCGCGAGATCCTGGCGAAGGACAACAGTGTCCATCGGGACTTTTGTCCCTGGCATCCCGATAACCTGAAGAAGTGAGAGAGTGTATGAAATATCTTTATTTTGTTGTCGGCAAAGGAAGCACTGAAGTATTTTTTAAGCTCCCGATTGATATTTCCGGGAACCCGTGAGAGATTGGAGTGAGGATGAGGTTGTTTATAGACTCGGTATTGCGTTATTGTCTGTTGTTTGTTCGGTTCGCGTATGTGGTAGAAAGATGTCTGGGGATGGTTTCTCTGTCATTGTCGTTTGTCGTTGTCGTTTGTCGAGGCGTCTTGGTTGGTCCATTGTTTCATTCGTGAGAAAAAGGAAGAGACTGGAGAGGAGTTCATTGTTGTTTCTATTATTTCCACACCAGGGCGGATTGTACTTGTCGATGGAATCGGCCAATATATTGTTATTCTTCTGAGATTGTTGTGTTCAATGCATTGTCGTCGTCTTCCGCCAGGTCGATGCACCCGCTCGAAGAAACAGTTAGCCAGTCGACGGATTTCCATGAACGATGAATGAACGACAGAGAACGAATCAATCGAACCCTAGCAGGTCCCCAGGCCCAGGCCCATTTCCATAGCCCATTTATACCCAAGACTCGCGAGGCCCAGCCACGGATTTCATACGACCAGACAGACGCATCGAATCTCCACTCTTCACCGCTGCCAGCGTGGCCGCCCTGCATCTGGACCTATCCAGATCCGTCCGCTTGTTTCCACGATGTCTGTTAACGTGGCTTAGCTGCCCGACACCCAAAGACCGCCTCGGTCCCACGAACCAGAAATCACACCGCCCGTTTGAACGCTGGCCGGGGTCCATCTGCGCCTAGCAGACGCAATCGCCCTCCTTAAACAGGGGCCAATACAGGTTCTACCCGCCGTCGACTCTCTTGACTTCTGTGATCCTCTGAATCCCAATTTTGAGGCCCTCGCCGCCTTACACGCCACCGCATGTCGCATGTAGTATTTTCCTTTCAAGCCCGCATCTCGTCTCTCCCCGTTCCTACCCTTGATCTCATCTATATAATTTTCAAACTCTGATACCCCCGTACTCCGCCCTCTCCAAAAAGAAACCTGATAGAGCCAGGCTTTCGCGAGCTCTACGCCCTCTGCGAAATTGGTACTGACTATCTTGATCCCTCTCCTCACTCTGCAAGCCACTCAATGATAGAGATGAAAACAAATCTAAATATTCATCTACCCTGGGCATAGATCCAACTTGACATCGTTGACTCCTTTGCGACATAGGGCTGATGTTCGTGTGTTCATCGAGCTAACCGAGCCTCTAGGAGAAACATAGAGATCGATCTCCGTCCCTGTGTATGTACGTTCTGGTATCTGCATGCCGAGATGCATCCCTCCACCTTTAATCACCTCCTGCACTTTATGCATGCACCGATCGGACCCTTACCGAGTGCTGGAAAAGTGCTCTTGCTGCTGCGATGTGACCGGATTGTGACACAGTCTACAGAAGAAGCCACCATAAACACACCCTTCGCCTCTTCCATTCCTTCCTCTTCCCTAAAGAAACTAACTTTGCCTTATTATCCAGCTCATAGATAGAATATGCCCCCCGCCACCACCAAAAACATAATCGTCGGAGTCGACTTCGGCACAACCTTCTCCGGCCTCGCCTGGGCCGAAACATCCCACCCGGCCCGGCCCACGGACCCGGAGCCCATCTCAACCCTTACGGCCTGGCCAACCGGCGACGGGCTCGGGCTCGGGCTCGGGCTCGGGCGCGGAATCACTTCGGCCAAGGTCCCAACGCGCCTGAGATACGAAGGAAGCCTGACGCAATGGGGGTTTAATATCCCGCTGGATGCCCCCCAACACGAAATCCTAGAATGGTTCAAACTGTATGTATAGGTTCTCTTCTATTCTTCTTTCATTTTCGCCAAACTCATTCATTCCGCATCCCTCAGAGACCTTGATCCCAACCTCCCAACCATCGGCCAACCCACGGGCGCCGAAATCACAGGCGGCCGCTCCGCCCACGTCCTCGTAACAGACTACCTTACTTCTCTCCTCAACCACCTCGCCTCCACCCTCGGCCTCCAAACCCTCTCCACATCGCGCTTCACCTTCGTCGTCACCGTGCCGGCAATATGGAGCGAAGAGGCCAAAACCGCCATAACCTCCGCCTTCCGCTCCGTCCTCTCCTCGCCACCCTGGCCCTCTTCCTCCTCCACATCCTCCGCGCCCAGCAACGCGATCCACATCATCTCCGAACCCGAGGCCGCCGCCCTCGCCTCCCTCAGCAAGAAAAACAACAACAACAACAGCAACAGCAACAGCAACAAAGCACCCCCGCTGAAGAAAAACGACACGGTGGTGGTCGTAGACGCAGGAGGCGGCACCGTCGACGCAATAAGCTACACGATAGCCAACACCCACCCGCTCGAACTCGTCGAGGCAGCGCCGGGATGCGGAGCGATCTGCGGCTCGGCGTTCGTGAACATGCGTTTCGGGAAGTACGCGAAGCTCAAGTTCGGGGAGCACCCGGGGTTCACAGACGGCGTGTTCGCAGAGGCGATGGATTATTTCGAGAGGGTGGCGAAGAGGGGGCTGGAGGTGAACACGCCGCCCGCGACGACGTATCCCGTGCCCATGCGCTTGGGCGACGACGGCGAGGCGCGGAGACTGGGCGTAGTGGATGGGGTTTATTCGTTAGGAGTCTCGGAGCTAAAGACGCTTTTCGAACCCGTCGTGTTGGAGACTATCAAGTTGGTCAAGGAACAGGTGGCGGCTACGAAGGGAGGGGCCGTGAGCGCCGTGTTGTTGGTGGGTGGCTTCGCTGCTTCGACGTATTTGTTTGAGAGGGTGAAGATTGCGCTTGGGGATGGGATGGAGGTGCTTAGGCCTGAGGATGGATGGTCTGCTGTTGCTAGGGGAGCTGTTATGAGAGGTTTGGAGATTGCCAAGAAGGAACAGGCTATTGAAGGTGAGGAAGAAGAAGAAGAAGAAGAAGAAGAAGAGGAGGAGGAGGAGGGGGTTAGAGCGAGGGTTAGCTATGGAGTGGAGAGCGAGATTGTTTTTGATGAGAAGACGCATGGAGATGTACGGGAGAGACGGTATTGGTGTGCGAGAGAAGGCCGGTATAAGATTCGCGTCATGAACTGGTTCATTAAACGTGTAAGTTCTTCTTCTTCCTCCCAGTCTACCATCGTGCACACTCTCGTCGCCCCTGCTAACGATCACCAGGGCCAACTCCTCCCCAAATCCCCCCAAACCATCCCCTTCACAACAAACCTCCCATACTCCCTCATCCGACCCCCAACCCTCTCGACAACCATCTACGTAGACGTGAGATCCTCCTCCCCACCTCCTCTCCTCCGCGACGCCAAAACCCGCCGCCTCTGCTGCCTCGCAGCCCCTCTCGCCAACTCACCTCCTCCTCCCGCCGAGCTCCCGCGCAGGATCGGCCTCGATGGGAAGTGGTACTACTCTAATGTTGCCTTTTCCCTCGAGGTTTCTGCTCGGGAGGATATGACGGCTTTTTCTTTGATGTATAAGGGTGAGTTGACCACCCTTTTCTCCTCGACCATGTCTTTTACTGATCTTGATGTAGGGAAGAAATATCAAACTGCCACCCTCGAGAAGAAATAGATGTCTCCTTTCGTTTCCTTTTCTTTTCCTTTTCCCTTTCGGAGATTTTAGGGAGTTGTTGATGGGTTTTTGCATAGTATGAGAGCTGGGCGGACTTTTCTTTCTGTCATTCCTTTCTTTTCCTAGCATAATAGTAGCATAGTTTCGGGGTTCGGATAAGGTATTTGAATTGAAGATTGACATAGATAGATTCTGTTTCCATCCTTTCCCTTCCTTGTACAAAAGACTAGCTGCAATGGATCTCATCATCACTATCGTAACACATTGAATATCCCATCTTCAGTCAAGGGAGAAGAGAGGCTCCATCACAACAACTCGGGGAGAGTAAGAGACAGCAAGTCACAAAGTAACAACAGAAAACGATAATATAATTCCACAAAAATCCCTCCCTCCCTGTTTGGTATACTGATACATGATATCCCTCATTAATAATGCTATTCCACTGGATCCCTTCCCTCCCGGAATCCCCTAAACGCCATGCAACCTCCAAGTTCCCTTCTTTTTTTTTTTTCTCATTTCTTTTCGTTTGTTTTACAGCTCTCCCCTCCCCCTGCCCTTCCGAACAGAGTAAACCTTGTCAAGGCTCTATATAGATGAATACAGCTAGTGGTGTTGGAAGATGAGAGAAATAAATGGGAGGGTGTTGGATTATAGGTTATGTAGGAGACGAGGAACTAAGCGGACGACTCGCCCGAGTGCGTCCCACTGGCCGAACGCAGATTCGCCATCATCTTCTCGACAAAAGACGACGAGTCCGCTGGAACATCTGCTAATTCTGGACTCGTGCCACTGTTGCTGTTATTCTTCACCTCCGCCGCTAGCGGTGGCCTAGGCGGCAGATTCGATGACGCAGCCTGCTCGGCCGGCAGGCTCAGGACGGCACCGGGAGGGACGGCAACCTTCGGGTCACCGCTAGATCCCACCGCAGGAGAAGCCGCTGGCAATACGCTTGGCACGCTCGGTCGAGAAATGGAAGGAATAGGCGGGAGGGGGACCGGTGTGGTCGAAACCAGAGGCGCCGCTGTTTGTGCCTGAGGCTCTATCTGCGGCTGCTGCTGCTGCTGTGTATGCGCCTTCGGTTGACTACCGTTCATCTCCGGTGCGCCAGACGTTGCCGATGGGCTTGGCCCGGCCTGAATCGGTTGCGCCGCGGGACTTGAAGGCTTAGGCGGTGGAGTCGGCGTTGTTGTCGTCCCCTGTCCTACCTGCCGCGGCGATTGCGACGCTCCGATAGCCGCCAAATACTTAGCAGGCAGCGGCACAGGCGTCTGCTTCGCCGGCACGGTATGTGCTACCGGCGGCTTCTCGGGCTTCACCTTTGCCTGAGCGCTCCCAGGCTTCGGCGGTTTAGCTTGGGCAGTAGACCCTAGCCTACCGCCTACGGGAGTTGGCGTCGACGGCAGCGGCGGCGCGGCTGGCCTAGTGTTTGGTGTCGCGGTACTACTCTTCATGACTGGTGGGCTGCTGTATTGCTGGGCGAGAAGCCTAGCCGCCTGAGCTCGTTGGAGTTGAATATGCGCCTCTCTACCGGGGTCATAACTTGGATAAGTCCATTGGGAGACTTGGAAAGCCACATGGCCGCCGCCGGGGGATACTGGCATACCAACGTGGTAGCCGTAAGAGGGATTGGGACGCTGAGCCGAAGGAATTTGATATTGAGGAGGTCGGTATATGTGATTAGGTTGGCTAGTAGCAGGGCTACTGTAAGTTCCACTAGTAGCTATGTGGTTGGGAGCAGCAGCTGGTTGCGGTGCTTGATGCGCGCTGAAAACATGCTGAGGCTGATATCCAGAGACTCTGAATCGGGGATCTGTCCCGAACGGGAGCGATGATCCAATCCCACCACTGCCGGTCGTCGCGGTGGACCCGTAGAGATGCGTATTGGGGACCATGCCGCTATGTACCGTGGCCCCAGATGGAGGCCTCGGCTTATAGGTATATGGTCGTGGCACAGGTCCTCCTCCTGCCTGTCCCGCCATATTCGTAGCGGGTGCTGGCCTCGCCGGCTTCGGCGGTTTGGGAATAGTGTCCAGGAAATTGCTCTTGGGGTTGTGCTGGCGCCGGGACAGGTCATCAGTATATTGGGCCTTGGCATCGGTAGAATTTTCGCCCAAGTAGTGCCACAGCGACTCCGGCTTAGATATGGCGACTTTGGCCTGTGTAGGGTTAACGGGATCGTGAGAGGTGAACTCGGCCCACGTGTAGCCGGGAGCGAACGGTGCATCTTTGCGCGGAATCTCATCGGCGGCACGCTTTGCGTTGAGCTCCTTCTTGGCCTTCTGGGAAGTCGGTAGAGGAAGCGCATTAGCTGATGCCTTGGGAAGCCGGTAGTCACCGGGGTCAGGCAGTAGCAGCCATTTCCATTCGGCTTCAACACGGTCACTGTATCATCAAGACGTTAGAAAACTGAGTAACACGGCAGAAGGACTGAAAAATGCATACCCTTTAGGAATGACATCGAGCAAGAGCGTCTCTTCTTCCTGTCGGTTCTCAACCACCACAGCGGCAAAAATATCTCCTTTGAAGTACTGAATTTGGCAAATATCTCCGGCCTTGAGCGACTTGGCTGCCTTTCGAACCCGCTCATCCTTCTCAAGCTGATCGCCGTCCAGCCGCCTATCGCGCTTCGTCCTGTGGAACCGACAGCTAAATTCGAACGCCTGCTCCTTGTACTCGGTGCCATCCTCGCCGAAGACCGGCACTTCGCCCTCTTCGACAAAGACGCCGGCCGCAGCTGCGCAGGTCGCGTGGTACGACCTCGAGCACATATTGTGCGAACATTTCACGCACCCGCCCCTCTTTGATCGACAGAAGAGGCACCTGAGGTCCTTGCGCTCCTTGGTGGTGATGCTGGTTACGTTCATGACGGTTTCTGTGCCGTCCACTGTCTCGATGTACGGCTCTGCTAGGTAAAGCGCACACATACGATGTGCCTTTTGGCCATCTTCGGTCGGCAGAGTTTCCGCTCCTGGAATATTGTTGGGGCAGAGGCAGCAAGGAGGCTCCTCCTTGGTAGACTTGGGCCGCAGGCGGATCTTCTTGGGCTTCGGCTCTCGCACTTTGCCATCTGCGGTTCGCTTTCGCTTCCGACCAGGCGCCTTGCCAGCGGGGGAAGTGGTGTCGGGCGGTGTCGGTAGAGTTGAAAGATCTTCCTCATCCCATTCTTCACCGTATTCATCCTCAGTCTCTTCGTATTCTGTTGATTCGCCCCGGAGCTTCCTTTCAATCTCGTACACATCGACCCAGACACTGTCTTGCGCGAGGGCGCACTCGCATTTCTTGGCAATTTTTCCCATTGGAAGCCACGAGTCCAGCGCAAAGTTGACCGCCTCTGCGCAGTTGTAGCCAAGGTTGTATCCGGAATGATAACCGTAGGGATACGTGACAACGAATTCACCAGGGTACGAAACGCATTTGTTGACGGTAATGTTGAAGTCTTTGAGGAGGTGTGAGGGCGAGATCAAAAAAGACTTGTGTCGCAGGAACTGGTTGCATGACTTGGCTTCGGTGGGCCAAAGGCTCTTCATCGCAGCCTCGAAGCGCCGAGCATCAGCCTGGGAAATGCTATACCATTGCTTCGGGGCACCGAAATGGAGATAGTTGATGCTGTAGAGATCAACGTCCTCAAGATGCCATGCAAACGTCGCCTTCCACATGCCCAAATAGAGATACGCCGTGTTAACACCGGGGACCTTGGTGCCCATGACATCCAGCAAATTTGGTAGTTTGTTGAGATTCCAGATGTCGGTCTTCTCGTCGAACAGAGTGCCCATCAAGTCTGCGCCGTAAAGGGGAGGAGCATAGGTAAGCGTCTTCCAGTAGATCCTTTCGAGCTCTTCGCATCGCTCGGGAGTAAACTCGGAAACGTCCATCCAGTAGTCGAAATCCTTAAAGTGTTCTTCGTCAATCATGACAGAGCCCTCGCGGCGGCTGTACTTGCGGCGAGCTGAAGTTGATTGAATCTTCGACTTATTCTTTTGATCCCCACGGCTCGTTCGTCTAACTGGGGTAGATTGGCGGTCCTCTTCAGTTTCTATAGAACACATGGCCGTGTCGGCGTTTGCGCCCTCTAGAGAATCTTCGGTCTTTACTGGTGTTGGTGGTGCCTCTTTCGATGTCTCGTCCCCAGCAACGTTTTCTTTGTCTGAAACTGGGGTCATGGGTCGGTCCTCGATCGGCGTCTCTTTTTGGGCAGCTCTTTGCTTATTGGCGGCACCCTTCTTCCTCTTCGGTGGCCTGCCGGGGCCGCGCTTCTTTGGTGTAGACGAGCTAGTGTCTTCCTCCTTCTCTTTCGGCGCCGGCTTGGGACGAGGTGCGGCCTTCGGGCGCTCGCGGTTCATTCGTCGCTCACCGCGGCGGGCGGGTGGCTGATGCTCGCTCTGTTCGCACAGCTCCCTCCATTGTCGCAAAGTATATGTTCGGCCATGGATGAAGTTGACTTGCCGATAGGCACCGCTGGAGCCCATAATCTCCTGCTTGATGGGGTCACGGACTCGGATCTGCTTTATAAGTTCGTCGAGTCTGGGTTGCGCGTCCTTCCATTCTTGAGGAGGGATGATCTTAATGATGCCATATTTCATGCCGTACGAGTCGACCTTCGTCATCTAGTGTCATCAAGAGTGTTAGCGACCTCCATGCATCCTTCGGCAGACAGCGATACGTTGGAGCGAAGGTGTTCGTACAAAGAGCTTAAAGTCCTTGAACTGGTGCATGGTCGGTTTGAATACAGGGACAGTCCCCGACCAATGGTCCGGCACGATTTCGCCGATATCGTCAACAGGCGGAGGTGGAGGTGCGTCCTCGGCAGGGGGAGCGTCCGACATGGGGACGTCGAGGACATCGTCGTCCAGGTCGCTCAATTCCGAATCCTCGACATCGATCTTGATCGCATTATCCGGCTTTGGCGAGGAAGGCAGCCGAGTCGGTTCTGGCTTTGCGCATTGGATTTCAGGGAGCTCCTCGGGGTCCGCATCGTGGCTCATGGCATCGATCTTATCGCCGACGAGTTGCGGGTCAACTTCGAATCGAACATGGGGGGTAGCGGCAGTCGTCGCCGAGTCGGATCCGACAACGCCGCCGACGGGTGGAGACGCCAAATCTGCTTCGGGCGACATCCCTAGAAAAGAGGCCGATGGGATGGGCTTCGGCGCTGCATGTGACGGCTGTCGGGGGGAAGAGTGGTGAGAGGTGGACGGGGGTTGTGGTTCGATCTTTGTCGCCTTTTCCTCCAGTAAATGAAGTAAAGCAGGAGCCAAGAGGAGGGTGGAATTGGAAAAAACGAGGGACGTTAGGCAGTGTTAGACTGTGAGGTTAACTGAACTTGAATCGCCAGTCCATCTGCGCACAATCCTCAGCCTTCGGTATTCCCGTTCCTTGGAGTATTTTTTTCTGGCAGGAGTTAATTGAAACGATCAAATGGAACTTGGGATGAAGTCTAGGAGTGAAGTAAAATGGAGTTGCAGGAGTACAGTAGTGGAATATAGCGGCAGGCTTGGGTGCAGTGTTCAGTGTCCACTAATTGATTTGGTACCGGGGAGTATTGCCGGAGAAATCGAGTTGCCAAGAATTGGGGTTAGGGAAGGAATCGGCACTGTATAATACTCTACGGGTACTCACTTCTCAGCAAGTGTCTGCCTAGATTGTGAGGTTTCAGAGAGTTTAGCTTACAGTATTAGAACTCCAATGCACTGCGGTGGGGCCGGCCGTCGATTGAACCGCCACCAGGACCAGAACAGTGAAGGAGTGAAGTATTAGTGACGTTAGTCTTCAATAAGTCTTCTTGAATACCATTGCTCAAATCTGTACATCGTTCCTGTCAAAAGGAACCCTATTTCACTGCGTATTTTTCCTGGATTAATGTCGAGTCAACAATTCAATGTTTATTCGATGTTTAACCGTTGGGATTCGGGTTGTTCAATTGCGGAGAACGGATTTTAAGTTGGTCGCTGTTCTTTACCCCGTTTGGAGGGGTGGGATCAAAAAATGGTCCGATCATGGGCAGATGCTGACGCACGCTAAGACCCTTTGGATTTCTCGACTCGAGCACGAGGGAAAAGGAGAGAAAAGGAGGAGAGAGCAGGCTGGGTGGGTTTTATGGTGGAATCGATCAATTGAAGGGCGCCGTTTGTTCCTATTTCGCAGGGAGCCCTTTGGTCAACTTGGGAAGAAGAAACGCCTCTCCAGGCTGGAAACATCCGCTGGCGGTTAGAACTTGTTCCGAAGACGCGGCCTGGGTACTCGTTGTTTTCAATGGCATTCACTGCCTTCATTGTTGCGATTATCTCTTCTCTCCGGTAAAGGCCGACGGCCGAGTCAAGTCGACAACTTTCTTTGAAAAATAGCCACTATGAAGTAGATAAACCGCATCTTAATAGGCGTAGAATAAGAAGAGTAGACAACGAACCCTGTATTGGGGTGAGGATAGCCAAGATCGAATTGATTGATAAGATCTTGCTGTCCCCCCGTTATCTCCCACCCCCTTTCATCCCTCCCCCGCACGCAAGTCTCTCACCGACAATGGCCCATCCAGTCGGATCGCGTGGCATCGCTGATCCGTCGCGGAACCCGAGCCGCAGCCAGGGGAAACATGCATTGTGCTACTGACTCCGAGCCACTCGTCTGGTCTTCGGATGGTTCGCTAGTACCCATGTAACTCAAATGCATATCATATGGTAGACGTGGAATAACCGCAGAAGAGTTCTCAATGATGTCCTCGGCGTCATGGGGCAGGTTCGTGTTTGGTTATGCATTTCCTCCCGGCTGAGCAAGATCGAATGTCCAACTTGTCCTTCGATCACCGAGGGTGTTGCACCTTAACAGTGGGAGCATCATCCCATTAGGGCACTGCCCGTCTCTGAGGAGCGATCGTGAATGGTCGGTCAGTACGGCTAGCTCACGTCCTTCCTTGCCCAGCTTGTAAGCCCCTTGCTTCCCGTTATGATAAACGCGAGCGCTGAAGCTAAACTGGTCGCTATGAAAGAGAGGTACCTTCTTGATGCATTAATCACATCACTGTCGAGGGAAAGCCCGTCGTCGCTATATTGTAATATTGACGATGATGCTCGAATCTTGTTGTTCCGTTTGTACCATCCGGGTTGTCGAATCCCGCTTAGGTCATCCTGCTCTAGGACTGCCAATGATGAAGATCGTGCAGGACACCTCTGGTGATAGACAGAGCAGACTGGCCATAGCTCGGCCAAGATCCCTCGGATATTCACATTGATCGGAAAGCCCCCATACCCACGCAAGATGTCATGTAGAGTTCGATTATCATATCAAGTTCCAGAGTATCCAGTTTTCATCCCATACCCCCCACTGCAGAAAAACCATAGCATCTCAGGAACATCGTCTATCTCATCACAGATAAAAAGCTGTATGAATCAATGTTTTGAAAAATTAAAAAGGTGTCGTCTCCTTATATATCCCTTGTAAATCCTGGTCATTACTAGACGACAGAGAAGAAGAAAAAGAAGAAGCATGAAAATAAAATGTGTGCCGAAGAATGAAATGGCGAGAGTAAAGGCGGTTGGGAGCGTATTGAAGAGAGTTGACGAGGAATTTGGGCATTTAGCGAAGGTGGCTCTCACCCAAGCCTATGAGCTCGAGTATCGCCGGTATAATCGACGTGCTTAACCAACCGATGCCTATAAACGACGGTCACTGTTAGCTTTGACCTCTCACGGCGGAGATTGTAAGTCTTTCTTACCTGCGTAGACAACCAATTTGGTCACAACTTCCACGTCGTACCTCACCCGCGGCCTCACTAACCTCGAGAACATCTCCGTCTCATCAATCCCATCCCCCTTCACCGCATATACGTCCACCTTCCCGTCCTCGCCCGTCCGCGAAACGAGCACCTCGCCCTCCCCCATCATGCTCTCGTACTGCTTCAGCAGACTCTGCCTAGTCTCGTGCGCCTTGTTGGCCTCCTCGTGGCCGCCGCTCTTCTCCTTCAGGTCAGTGAGACTCGACTTGCTCCTCAAGCTCCCATTGCTCCCGATGCTCTCCCTCCTCCGTCGCTCACGGTACGCAAGCGTCTCGTACGCATCAGCAGCGCTCTGCGGACCGACAGACACGGATCTGCCGCGGCTGTTCGGGTGGCGCATACTCTCCACCACGCGGGGTAAGTCGGAGACGGCGGGAAAGACGTTATCGAGCCGCAGCTTCGGCGACACCGTCTGGTACTGCGAGGCGGGCTTGAAGAAACGCCTCGGCAGGATCCAGCCGGCATTCGTGATAACGCGGAAGATATGGGGCAGGAACTTGAGCAGCGCCGGCTTCGTGACCTCCCTCCAGATGAAGATGATAGCGACGCCGATGACGAGCCGCGCGAGGAGGATGTACCAGGAGAGCTTCGTGACGTCCATGTCTTGGAGGCCATGCGCATGACCGATGAAAGGGTCCCAGGCCGTTCGGCCGTAGGTCCACGTGCCGCACTCGAGACCGATGACGACGCCGGCGAAGGCGACACTGTCGTCGAAGCAGGGACAGTCGTCGGCAGGCTCGGGGTGTATGCGGACCAGGGCAATGACAATGAGAGTGGCGATGAGTGGCGCGAACCACGAACTATTGTACATGTACAGATCTAATTCGGGGCCGTAGTAGAACTCGACGACACCAATGAAAAGGCCAAGAATCGAACCGAAGATTACGTCTAGGAACCCATGCATGCCGCAGTACAGCCGACCAATGACGATGGAAAACGCGTAAAAGTAGGCGAGGTATTCGAGGCCAGTCTTCAAGCCTTCGGAGAGGGGGTTTTCGGGATCTCGAAGGAGGAGGAGCGCGTACGACGCCACTGAGACGGCATTGGCGCTATGAGTTGATGGGAAGCCGTATTCTAAAGCGGCATATCCGGTCATTGTAATTCGGTGTAGAGGAGGAGATAAGGGTCGGGGAAGCGAAAGCATGTCTTTTATAAAACCGGTGAAGAAGACGCCGGACGCGAGAACATGAACAAGTCTAAAAACAGTGTCAGAGCAGACAAGTATTAATAGTATCCGGAGCAATATTTACTCACGCCTTTCCGTACGACGCATAGCCGCACCAGAACAGTAGAGGAAGGCCAACCATGTAGAAAGTATGGGTACCAAGATTCGCGGTAATGGCAAAGTAGCTATCGAGAAGCGGCGTTCGAACTGCGCCCTGGAAATAGGCTAGGTATGGCGTCTCCCACCGGATGATGGGGAGGAGGAACTGCCGAACGGCATACCGCCATGTAGGAAGCGCTCTTTTGTCTGCGCAATTCTTGTCAGCTAGAAAACACTCGGAAAAAGGCGCTGGCCCCAAGAGAACCTGCTCCTTCAGGTGACAGCCTGCCTGCCAGCTACGAATCCTACTAATTGTCTCCGAAGAAGCAGGGTCTCGTGAGGACCTTCAACAAGACGTACAGTGGTCTAAACTCCTCAATCCCGCATCCGGCGCCGTGCGCACGTCGCCATTCTTCTTCGACGCAGCGGCAACATCCTCAATTGTCGCGATCTTGTCGAGCGCTCCCGGCGCGGAATGCGGGACGGGGACGGCGAGAGTCATGGGTGGAGAGCCGATAACATTCACGGTTCGTCGTCGGGAGAGCTAGCGATACGTGCCAGAGGGAAGAAAGGGGGGTCGCATTCGAGGAGGTCGAGGACGCGGAGGAGTCGAGACGAGGGACGAGGGGGAATTGGGGAGAGGGGGTGGTGCGGAATCGTTCTATGAAGTAATATCAATTGTACAAGTCGAGATTGAGAGGGTTCAGCATGTACAATTTGTACAGTTGAGATCGTATTGTTGCGTAATAATCGACGTTTTCCGCGTGTTTCTCGCTTCACTCTTCGCTCCCACCAAGGAAACAGAGAACAAAGTTCCCTCGGCTTGGCACCGAGGCTTCATTTGGTCTTGGACTAATTCTTAGTGGACAAGTACTAATTTGCGGCCCACGCCCAGCGTTCCCACAGTGTGTTACAGTGTCTTGTCAAGTGATGAACCCCTGAAAAACGGCCCCGCCAGTTGGATTCGGCCACTTAACGCGGCCTGTGACGCCACCAATCGAGCTCATTCGAGCTTGCACCCACCAAATCAAATTGGAATGGAGCGAATGGGTTTGATTCATCCATCGATCCTTCCATGAAGTAAGTTCATAGCGTCGAAGCTTGTGATAGCTGTTTTCGCTTCCTTGCAAAACTGCCCAGCAAGCAGCCACGCATCACAGCACGTCATATGAAAAGAACCGGCACAAATCCCCAACATACTTTGATTCATTCAATTAGCTCACCCCTCGATATCGTCATCATCTCACCACGTACCCCTTTCCATCCGCTCATCACCACAAGTTAATCCTCTCACCCAATCGCAACCCGCCCAATTTACCATCATACTCATGGCCTCCCTCCGTCCCGCGGCCTCCCTAGCGTCAAAGTCCTTCCGTCCCACAATCTCCCTCCATGGTCGCCACTGCCTAGTCACCGGAGGCTCCGGAGCCCTCGGTGCCTCCATAGCCGCCGACATGGCTCGCGCCGGTGCCCGCGTCACGTTACTCGGCCGAAACGAGGACAAGCTCCGGGCGGCCCTGCAGACCGTGGTCTCGAGTACCTCTGAAAATCTAGAAACGGACTCGACTGGAAACAGTAAGAGCGTAGATCAAGCTGCCAGCGGTGAGAGTAGCCATAGATACCTTGTCGTAGGTCGTGAGGGTAGCGAGATTAAGGATATCATTGCTGTCAGTTGAGCCTCGTCGTCGTAATAGATCTGCCCAGCCGAGCAAGTAGACCTCTAATGCTCTTCTATAGGCTGAACGAAAGATCGATGTCCTCGTAAACGCCGCCGGGATACCTCAGTCCAGCCTCCTCTTCAAAACAGGCTACGATGAAATCGAGCGTCTCCTCGAATCTAACCTCTCACTAACCATTAAAGCCTGCAAGGCGGCGACTCGACCCCTGATGCGAGCCGCACCTGATTGTAAGTCAAGACCCAACCAGAAAAGGGGATAAAAACGGAGTCAAACACAATTTGAATACATTTTAGAAAAGAAAAGCTAAACTCGATCTCAAACAACAGCTTGCATCATCAACATGGCGAGTGTCCTCGGCACACACGGCGGTCGCGGTTCCTCCGTCTACGCCGCCTCCAAAGCTGGCATCATAGGCAAGTTCCATGACCCCCTGGGAATCAGCATCAACACAGCTCTTCGAACTCAACACTAATCATGCCACCCTCTGACTCTCCAGGTCTAACTAGATCTCTGGCCGCAGAGCTAGGTCCCCTCGGCATCCGCGTCAACTGCCTTGTGCCCGGTTACATCCAAGCCGGAATGACTGAATGTAAGTGGACCCGACTTCTCCCTTCTTCTTCTTCTTCTTCACACACCAGCCCTTTGCCTCTTGCCGTATGCATTTTCCATAGAAAACAAACCGATGCCGTACACATTCCCTTTCTTGCCCCTCTTAATTCCTTCTCCTCCTTGTTGTACAGGTCTATTAATATACACATGCTTCGACCAAAAAAATCCAGCCGTAGGAAACATCCCCATCAAGCCAGAGCAGATTCCACTCGGTAGATATGGCCACCCCAGCGAGGTAGCACACGCCGCCCTATTCCTAGCGACGAACCGCTATGCAAACAACTGTATCCTCAACATTGACGGCGGATTGAGCGTTGGTCTCGTGTGAGTCCAGCCTCAAGGCCGTTCCTTAAAAAAGACAAAAATTTGCGTCTCTTTCCAATCAGTCGTCGATCAAGATCGCGCCCTCGTCCTCGATAATCACGACATCATCATCTGGTACGTCCACTTGAGACGTCTTGGCCTTTTTAACCTCCAGTACATCGTCATCGTCGTCGAGTCGGGCGCGCTTGAGCGACTTCGCCGCATCGGGCTCGGCCGCGTGGACTCCATTGGCGCCGGACTTTCCGTTAATTGTTAGGGCTTCCGGAGGCGGTTCCGCCTTGGGTTTTCTAGGAATGGATGGAGCTTGGTCCATAGCGATACCCTTGATTGGCTTTTCATCAGGTTCTTTCCTGTTATAAGAGAATCGTTATTAGCTTGTGGACCAAAAGGGAATCTGCCTCGATAAGCAGATTAGGAGATTATGGGACGTACAAATCTTGGATGTTGACCAAGACATTTACGAACGGGTCGTCATCATCCTCGTCAACAATTGTCAAGAACGAGTCCTTGTGTATACCTGCTTAAGTGTTAGACTAGTAGCTCACGCCAAAAAGAATAAAAAGGGAGAAAAAATGAGTACATACCAAGATCACTCAGCTTCTTGTTGAGGTTTTCCGTCTCATCAACATCATAGAGAATGCCAACTTCGTTGCTGACGATGAACTCCTTGTCACCATAACCCAGCCCGAGCCTCACAAAGTCCTCTACAAGATCGTTGAGAGTCGCCCGCGTCATGTCGACATAGGCGCTCGTTTGATACGTGCCGCATACTGGGCAGTTGGGGTTTGGCGCGCGAGATCTGTCACTCGCAAGGAGTCGAGCGGAAGCGAAAGGTGTTAAGAAGACCTGAAAAACAACTCGTCAGTTAGAGAAAAAAAAATTAGAGAAAAAAAAAGGGTAAAAAAAAACAGTTCTAGTACTACTAACCTCCTTGACTTGGCCGTACTCTCCCTTGAGAACCTTGAACGCCTGAAGTACACACAGCCCAGCAACGATGGCATTCGTCGTCGCAATCGCAGGAATAATGTTTCCGGCCATCTGCTTAATATCGAACCGCGATTTCCGGTCGATACCAAAGAGAGTTGACCGGATATTGGCGCTCGCCGCCACGAAATCAAGCGTATCCACATCATCCTTGTCGAAGGTGATGATGGGCTCTGGGTCCTCGGGCTTCTTGTTCTTCTTCATCTCCAGAACTCGCTTGCTGAGCCGGTCCAAACTGTCTCGGAATACTACCAGGCTCTCCTCCAGAGTCCACACCTTCTGGCCGTCATGAAGAAGCGAGTCCTTCGCGGCGAGTGCCTCCGAGGCCTTGCCCATAAGATCGTCGTGCTTGACCGCGTCTGGGGCCTTTCGTGATTTCCACATGTCCTCCATGGAGCGTAGCCTTTCGATGTCTGTGTAGAAAACCTTGTCGAAGAGCATCTGGGGGAATTCCGGTGTGCCGACGGAATTTCGGATCTTTCGAAGAGCCGCCGACTCCCTCCTCAACTCTTGAATTTCTTGCGCTAGACCGCTCTGTTAGGGACAACGCATGTTTGCCGCGAGACAGCCTAAAACGTACCATTATCAGCGTCCACCGAGTGGTCGAATGCGGATTCATCTTCGCTAGTGCCGAAGATCTCACTACATAGGCGAGAAGCGTTAATGGAAATTTCCACAAAATTTTCTGGTTACTGCCGTCGAGGAAAAACTTACTTCAGAAGATAGCTCTTACCCCACACGATACAGTGGATGGGCTGGCTAGGTGTGCTGCGAATGGTGCAGACGGGAAACGACTTTGGAGTATCCTTGGGGCTACAGTCATAACAAGCAGTCACGCCCTTCTTAATGACCTGAACCTGCCCGTTGAAGCCCGTCGTGCCGCTCTCGATCAGCGGTACGTCCGCAGCGAGGCACATCTTGTTGACGTGGCGTCGCGCATCGAGGTTGTCGAGCGCATTGAACACCAGGTTGAATCCCCGAAACCATTCGACTCCGAATTGGCTGTCTTTGATATTTGCGTGGTATGCGGTGATCTGAGCGTCGGGGTTGAACTTTTGTGCAACTTCCTTCGCAACCTACGTAAAATGAACCAAGTCAATATTCCGTGCTGGGTACAGATCGTTTTGGGTGGCATTATGGCGTACCAGAGACTTCGATTTCTTGATATGTTCGTGTCGGAAGAGGAATTGTCGGTTAAGGTTCGAGAGATCGATCGTGTCGAGGTCAACGATGTGGACGTCGCGGAAGCCGCTGAGGACTAGGTTCTTCAAGAGCTCGCATCCGATTCCTCCCGCTCCAACCATAAGAATCTTGGACTATTCGCCAGCAAGTCAGTACTCTCCGAAGCCCAAGACAGCTGCGTGAACCGGCAAGAGGGTTCGTTCGTGGTGGCATTAGAACAGTCGTATGCTCGGCGAGGCGCGAGGGAGCGAGAATGACGGCCTGTCACGCTCAACTCCACAATTATCTGCGCCATGGTGTCGGTGGGGTCCAGGGGAAAATGTATCGATCAAACGCAGACTGCATACCTGATTGAGCTTATCGTTGAGGTTTGCGCCCAGCGTTTGCTGGTTGTAAGTATCACGAGTGACAGCCATCTTGATCGCGATTTGGCGCGAGCCGATCGATGTCAACGTCAGGGGAAGAGGACCATCCGGTGGTGAAGGGCGCTCTAACCAGATGTGGGGACTGGCCGTGTGCAGGCGAAAAAGTTGAGAGGGAAAAGATGGGAAAAGGCGGACGAGAATGTTTGCAGTTGGAGGTGCGACGCGGCGAGGCTGCAGTCAGGATGGGTCAAGATTTAAAAGCCGATCGATGGATTTCGACATTCGAGCGTGACTTCCCAGTGACTTTGGTGGGGTGCTTTTGGCTCGGCACCAAGGCGGGAATTTTGGTACGGACAATGTACTGGTCTTGTCGCAGTCTGCCATCCACTCGCTCAGTGCATTTAGGAGGCAGTCCCTAATGAAGGTTCAAGTTCCAACACTGGTGTACATCAATAATTCAAGGAATCAAAGTGCAAAGTGCAACCAGCGTTGGTCTTTCATGCCAGGCTGCTCAATCCAATCAATTTGATGACACCCTCCATCTTCTCCCCCAGCTGCATCAATCCTCAACGACGACTCGGGTGCGAAGCCGTGGTCTCATGTCAAGAACGGTTCTTCATCAGCCCATCCCCGTCCACGGCAACAATTAAACCAGCAAATATTGATAATATGCCATTAAAAGGATCGCTCGCAATATCCCTTCCTCTTATCCATTATTCTACCCTTGTTTGCTCCGTTCAATTCAGTCATGAAACACTCGTACCGCAAGATGGACGCTTACGTAAAGACGAGATTGCGCAGTGAGGGAAGGAGGCGGTAGACTTGTTTGCCATGCAAGCGAACTAAGGAGATATTGACCGACTATCTACACAATCGAGGAAAAAGTTTGTCTCTCGCTCTCTTGTTTCTCTTTTCCGTGCTCGATAGACCCGTATAAGGGGGAGAAGTCGGCCTGTAAAGCTCCATTACGACTCTCTTCCGTTTCGGCTCTTTCGTGGTGCCCCTCGAGCCTGCAAGCCAACCATGTCTGACGACGAGGCCGATCCCGAACTTCTGGAACTCCTCCGCCAACATATCCAGGGCAAATTAAAAGTTGATGATGAACCGGATACCGGCGTTCTGGAGGGTGCCGAATATGTCTATGACAACTCGATTGATGTTGCCATCGATATGAGGGCGAGCAAGGCAGCGGCCGTTAACATTTACAACTTGATGAAGCAAAAGGGGTACTCTACGTCGACATGGTCGGAACATGAACTTCACCCAAAAACCAAGGATGAAACTACCTTGGCTTTTATCTTCACAATGGATCTCCTAAATTTCTCGTTCTGGTCGGAGTTACCTGAAGAGGAGAGATTCGCAATTGAGTATCGCGGACAGACCTGGACAGGCTACTGGAGTCTTGTCGCATCTTTGCAGAGAGCTCTTGAAGAAGGTTAGCCTTCCGTAGTAACATCAATACGACCCTTCGCTATGCCACCAATCTTGGGGAAGCATCCTAACCTTGTCTCAGGAATTCCTATCACGAGCTCGGACTTTTGGCAAAGTGAAGATGAATGCACTCTCGAAGTTCTGAAGCACGTCTTTAGATCGACGACCGAAGAAGAGATGCCAATGATCGAGCAACGCCTTACCTGTCTACGTGAGGCCGGAAAAGTTCTATATGAGGTAAAATAGAATGTCTCCTCTTGTTGTGTTCCTCTCTCTTTTTTTTTTTTTTTTTTGAAAAGCCAAAGTCGTGGTCTTGCTAGTTATAAGCCCAACTCGAGTCGCTAATTTTGTTACTTGTCAGAATTACGGATGCAGCTTGGAAGAGCTAATCTGGTCCGCAAACGGCTCCGCCGCTGCTCTTGTGAACATACTCGCCCGCGACTTCTCATGCTTCCGCGACGAGTTCACATTTGAGGGGCGACGACGTCCGGTCCGCTTTCTCAAGCGCGCCCAAATCTTCGTTGCCGATGTGTGGGCCTGCTTCGACGGCCAGGACTACGGTGACTTCTATGACATTGACAAGATCACAATGTTTGCCGATTATAGAGTGCCGCAGATCCTGAACGCTATGGGTTGCTTGTATTACAGTCCCTCTCTTGTTTCGTCCATCAAGCAGGGTAAGGCGATTGGCTCTGGTACTTATTGGGAGCTGCAAATTCGGGGTACGTTTTGAAAAGCCCTCCCCCGAGACGCATTTACGAAATAACATGTCTCGTATTAACTCTCTACTAGGATGCAGTATATGGTGCGTTGAACTGATCAGGAGGCAAATCTTGAGGAACCATCCCGACGCTCAAGTCAATGCAATTTTGATCGACTTTTTCTTATACGATACCATCAAAGAGCGGGAACAGAAGGGAGAGGAGGGGCTTTTAACACATCACAGGACTAGAAGCATCTGGTACTAGAGTGTACATTGGAAATTCGGCGTAGAGATAGACAACACTAGAGGCGAATCGATTTTTTTCTTCATTTCAAGTATTACATCGCGAATTGATTCAAAAGCAAACGCTCTGCGGGAAAACAAACACACAAGTACGAGGAGTTCAAGAGGGACACCCCCGTTTGAAAATAGAGAATCCCTAAGCCAGACGCCATAACACCGTTTCCACCTATCCTCATAAAAACCGAGATTGTTGCAAAGGAGATAAAAGTAGCTCACGCTCCAGCGGCAGTGTGGCTCATGATTTCATCCATCGACGACACCTCTGTGTTAGCCTTGGGATGTTTCTTGTGCTCCTTCATAAGCACGGCAAGAACCTCGATGGGTGGGTTAAGACCAAGCCTTTCCGCCCGCTTCCAGCGCTTGGTCCTGTCTATGCCGATGCTCGGCTAGAGAGAGTTAGCCTCTGGAATGCGATGTCCACCTGCGCATTACCCAAGACACAAAAGAACAAAGAAAAAGAAGGAATGGAACAATTACTTACTCCATACTGTGATGAAACGTCAAAATATCGCAAAATTTTCTCGTGAACTGTTAAATCCTCCTGATGTACCGGCATCGCAAGCCTAGCATTCATAATTCCAGACCAATACTTTGTAATCTCAGCATCCGTCATCTTCTCCGCCAACACTTCGTACTCGCCACTCTCCGCTTCCGCCGGTTCGGGAGCAGCACTAACTTGTTCAACAACGTGTTCGCCTTCCTTGGGAGTCTCCTCTTCTTCTTCTTCGACGGGAGTCTCTTCAACCTCCTCCTCTTCCTCCTCCTTGGAGGGGGTCCTCACCTCCGCCTTCTTGGGTGCGGCGGGTTCGGAGACGGCAGCTTTCTTCACATCTTTGGGGACGGCCTTGGTTACACGGCTGGCGAAGCTGATGGTCGATTGGCCCTTTTCGGGGCCGGGTCTGGCTCGGCTGCCGCCTGTTGATCGTCGGGTGACGGGCATTGTGAATTCGTGTGAATGATGTCAACGAAGAGGGGTAGCGAAAATCAGCTGAGTGAAGGAGTAATAATGATTTGAGAATAGGGATTGGTGATGCAGCAATGTTCTATGCTAGGGAAGTGCTACGTAAAACGGAATCTGCTCAATTCTTAGAGTATATCCCAGATATTTCGATGAGTTTGAGGTTTCAGCTCAGTCTGTTCACATCGATTCGGGGACGGTGGTAAGACGGACAAATGAAATGAAGGCAATTTTGGCGGGGCAACGCGAGCCTGGAGCGAGGTCACGTGAATTGATTCATCTGATTGATCTTGATGAGACAGCATCGTTTCCTTCGAGACTGGATGGAAGAAATGCGCAGAATTTTTTGTCTATTCCGAATAAAAACCAGGATATCTCGTTCCCATGCCATGGTCTAAACTCCAGTAGCCTCCCTGTAGAACGAAAGGCTCCGGTTAGACCCCGCCGTGCAAAAGAACTCGCTCCTACCCGTTTTTGGCAACCACTTCACAGACCACAACGGCTTATCTGTTTCGCTATGGGTAGCGACGCAGACTTTCCGCTCGACGGACCAGACCTTGGCCTTGCCGTCCATGGCGCCGCTGAGAAGAAACTCGCCACTGTCATTCCAATCGACGGACGTCACCCACGCGGAATGGCCCGTAAGGTTGCCCACATGTTCGCCGTGCTGCATATCGTAGAGGGCTATGACGGAGGAATCTCCCGCAGCTGCGAGTCTTGTAGAGCCGGGTGAGAAAGCTACGGTCCGGATCGCTTGGGCCAGACCTATATCAAGTTAGCTAATCTGCGCCTGCCAAAAGCATGGTTATCGATTCGAAGGGGCAGTAGACGTACCTGTTAATGAATAAACAAGCCTTCCTGTATCGTTGTTGAAAACGTAGACGGTCCCATTCTGATGTCCACTGGCAGTGTACTTGCCGTTGCCGCTCAAATCCACACACATTCCAAAGCTACCCGAGTTCCCGCTACCCGTCTCGTACTCTCGAATAATCTTGGGACTATTCTTATCCACTACGTCCCAGACTATGACCTTGCCGTCCCTAGTTGTAGTAGCCAAGTACTGACCGTTCTCGTTGAGAGCAATGGCCCATATCGATGCGTTCTTCACGGCGCCCTTAGGGATCTCGGAGTGTGTGGTCCACTCACTAGAGTCGGGATCGAGACTCCATACTTTAATCTCGCCACCAAACCCGGCGCTCGCGGCTACTTTGCCGTTGCGGGATGTGCAGAGGTGATGGCAGCCTAGTGGGTGGGCGGCGCTGATGGTTTGGGTGAGTGAGAAGGTAGGTGTGGTGGTTTCGTGGACGTTGATGCTTGAGGAGCCGCTTGCGGAGAGGATGGCCTTGGGAGTTGTCGCAAGGGCGAATATGTCGGTAAGGTGGGCTGGAGGTGGTCAGCGATGTGACGAAGAGTAGCGCAGCTGAATGCTTCAGGTAGTGGAAGCGGGGAGCTGAGCTTGGATGCTTGTTGGTGCTTACCGTTGTCCACAGTATGGACGGTTAGATATTGTTTCGACTGAGCATAAATTAGCGGCGATTAAATTTAGAATTTATTGTAAGACCAAGGGATAAATACCATGACTATTGCTCCACGTATTCCTCTGGATGTGTCGAGGGGGATGAGCAGAAGAAAGAAGGTGGTGATGTGTGAGAGTGTCGAGAATGTTGAAATGTCAATTCATGGTGGGGTTAAGAGTGATCTGAATCCCCCAAAACTTACCTCGACACCTCAGTTGTCCTGGAGCATTTCCCAAAATTGCTGCACCCCTACGAATACGCACGCGATTCATATTATTTCCTTCTCTCTGGACATATATCAATCAATATAATTAATGAGCACAACGTTAAGAAGCCTCCTGCCGGACCCAATAACCAGCGGCGGAGAAGCCCATCAAAGACAACGGAACGATCCCACTCATAAAGCTTCGATCGCATCAGTCGTTTTTAGAGGCGACGAAAACGTCTATTCCGGAGTCCGAGAGAATGGCCTGAGGAGCAAAGCAAACCACACATCGGAGCAGTACAGAAAGAGTACCTATGCCGCGGCTTTGTGTCCCTTGGGTGGCGCGTAACCGGACAGACAAACTGCTCTTAAACCATCAATGTCGTCCACGCCGGAAGCAGCACTGATGCATGACACAATAGAACATTATACTGAGAGGCAAAAGAGATAGTGTTACATTGATTATATGCCCAAAACGCCAATGATGTACACCAGTGTCTACAATGGGGAAGTGATGTGGGATCAGTATCTATACACAAGAGCTTCGTCGGCTCTGATCCTCCACATACCACCATCAAACAAACTTCCCGGACGAGTTGTCTTCCTTCCATACTTGATGTATCCCTGAGATATGTTAGTTGATTGTTTCACGCAAAGCTTTGAGGGCCTATATACATACTCTCCATGCAATGAGGGCACAATCGGTGCATGCGCTTCGTCTGACCACAAGCTGGACACCTGCACAGCGAATTGACGTCCTTCAACGCCTTGCCGGCCATCTGTCGGTGCCTCTTCTTCGAGTGGGACGTCTTCTTCTTGGGGACGGCACGAAGGATGGACTCCCATATGTCGCCGAGTAGTGAGGGTAGGCTAAGTTGGATGCCAGGAATGCCGATAGAGAGGGAAGGGAGGAGAGGGTGCGTGACCTCCTGGGAGTAGAAGGTGGCCCATCGGGAGGAGGCGAGTATTATCGGGGCCGAGACTCGAGGGAGAAGCATGGACGCGAGGCCGGGGGCCATCCGCAGTTGATGCGCCGCTGCGACAGCCATGGTTGTGTAGGGTCTGCCTTTGACGAAGCTAGAACTGGCGATGGAAGGAGAAGAATTGCGGCGGGCCGGAGGATCGTTTTCGTTGCACCGCTCGGCTGGACTTCGAATGAGTCGGGCTTTCGGCTTCGGCGTCGGGTTGGTAGGAAAGGGCTCGCGACGACGCTTATAACCTCGAGGATACTGGCTTGATGGCAAGCTTGATACTGCTCAATCATAGCATCCTCACTTTTCACGCCATGGACTCAAAATTATTTCCACACCCGAACTTCATCCGATGGTACCTGGGTACTTGCTACTTAGTACTTCTCTGGGGTACCTCAGTACTTTCTGTAGAATTGCGGTCCAGGAGAAGGAGCCAATCATCGAGCAAGATGCGCACAGACCAGTGACAGACCAATTGGCAGTTGCGACTGGGCCCCTTTCCCCCTTTCCCCTTCCCTAGCCCCCCTGGCTCTGGGCTGCCAATCCCCAGCCCAAATAACAGGCTGGAAAATTATTGCAGGTGGCAGGTGCGCTCTGCTAAATGAATCTCCTAATCGTACGGACCAGCAGTAAAAAGTATCATTTTCTAACCGTTGAAACAAACTCACTCGGCCCCCCGTCCATCTGATCTACCTCTTTTGCTGTCCTCACGGTATCTGTCCATCTCCCAGCTCATACTGCTGTAACACTTGTTTGGCAATTGCAGCTTTTCCCCCATAATATAACTTCATCGTCAGCTTCCCGTAATATCGAGCCCGCGTCTCTCTGACCTCTGTTAACCTTATCTCCCCTGACCGACAAACACGCCCCCTTCTCTCAATTCGTTTCGCACCGGGACGGACTCCGAATAGCAACAATGGCCTCCACAACCATCTACCCCAAGAGCCATGTCGGTTTCGACAGCATCACATCCCAGATCGAGCGCAAGCTCTTGAAGCGTGGCTTCCAGTTCAACGTCATCTGCGTTGGTATGGCTTCACTCCCTTGGTCCCTGACTGGTGTCGTGTACTAGCCACGTTCGCGTTGTTGTCGATCATCGGCCTATTCTCCCAAGATGCCATCCTGCCGCCATCGATCAGGTTACTAACTATTTCGTTCTGCGTTTAGGCCAGACTGGTCTCGGAAAGTCCACTCTCATCAACACCATGTTCGCGTCTCACCTCATTGACTCCAAGGGACGCATGCTCCCCGACGAGCCCGTCCGAACCACCACCGAGATCCACTCCGTGTCCCACATTATTGAGGAGAACGGTGTGCGCCTCCGACTGAACATTGTTGACACCCCCGGATACGGCGATCTCGTTAACAACGACCGCTGCTGGGATCCCATTGTCAAGTATATTAAGGACCAGCACTCTGCCTACCTCCGCAAGGAGCTCACGGCCCAGCGTGAACGATACATCCAGGACACCCGTATCCACTGCTGTCTCTTCTTCATCCAGCCCTCCGGCCACTCTCTCAAGCCTATTGATATCGTTGTCTTGAAGAAGCTCTCCGATGTCGTCAACGTTGTCCCCGTCATTGCCAAGTCCGACAGCTTGACTCTCGAGGAGCGCCAGGAGTTCAAGGAGCGCATCAAGGAGGAATTTGCCTTCCACAACCTGAAGATGTACCCTTATGACAATGAGGAGTTTGATGATGAGGAGCGTGCCATGAACGCCCAGATCAAGGTAGGTTGAACATCGTTAGCGCGAAACTCACCGGTGAGGAGTTGATCGTGGCAATTTCTAACTTGGTCATTTGCAGAGCCTTATCCCCTTCGCCGTTGTCGGTTCCGAGAAGTCCATTATTGTGAACGGCAAGCAGGTTAGGGGCCGACAGAACCGATGGGGCGTTATCAACGTCGAGGATGAGAACCACTGCGAATTCGTCTACCTCCGCAACTTCCTCCTCCGCACGCACCTTCAAGATCTCATCGAGACCACTTCTCAGATCCACTACGAGACCTTCCGTGCTAAGCAACTCCTTGCCCTCAAGGAGAACTCGGCGCATAGCGCTGGTAGCCGGCCAATCAGCCCGGCGGCTGACCGTGAGCTCAGCCGGAACTCACAACGGATGACAATGAACGGGTACTAAGTTCGACGCACAGTTTGATTTTCACCAACTCCTTCCCGACCTTGAAAAGGTCTCCAGGAGTTGAGGGTTACATTGATGTCGACCACCCGTCCTTATGAACCCTTGATTCAGCTGTCATGGTTTTATAGCGAAGCGAACCCTTCCCGAGAACAAAAATTTCATCGATTCTACGATATACCTGCCGCCTTATTTCACCATACCCGTGGAAGAGACTTTGGGAAACGGCAAAAATTGAGGATCATCACTGGTGTCTTATGTCCTGGCGCTGGTGAGATATCGAATGGGTATAGAGTCTAATTAGAGGAGCTAGTTGTGGCCTCGATCATTCTTGTTGGGCGTCTAAAGGGTTTCTTTTTGGATTTGCACTTCGAATGAAATGAGGCGCTTCTCTCTCCCACGCGCCCTCTCTTGTTTTGTTACTTTGTTATCCCCCCGAGTCCCAAGGTTCTTCTGCGTTTCTTTCTTCTTCTTTTTTCCTTGTTTGGTTTTCCTGTCCCTTATTACGAAGGAGAGGCTGCTCGCTATTTTTCTTATGTTTTAATTATTTCGGTTACCCCCTCGTGCTCTAATCCAGAGTCCGCTTCGATACCTAGTCAACGCAGTAACTTTTTTTTCCTTGTTTTTATTAAAAAAGAATATGCAAGCGCTCTCTAGTATGAAGTGACTGTCTATCTGCTTTCAACCGAAGGAGTCTTGACGCTGTAATCATTGTTCTCGTGCTATTCCTTATAGATTCCCACATCGCCTCGCTTTTTCCCGGAGTATAATCGAACCAGGTGTAATATCGAAAACCCAAACGTGTCCACCATTTTTTTTGTCTATATATTTCTATAACCCCCTACGCCGACTTGTAGATAAAGTCGTCAAGCTGCTTGTAGGCCGTCTCGAGATCGTCGTTGACGATGATGATGTCGTGGACGCCAGGAGTCTTGGAGTACTCGAGCTCACGCTTGGCCTGGGTCAGGCGCTTCTGCACGCTCTCCTCGGTCTCGGTGCCGCGGCCGCGGAGGCGCTTCTCAAGGATCTCTTCGGAGGGGGGCGCGACGAAGACGTAGCGGGCGGGGATGTCGGAGTTTTTGATTTGCTTGACGCCCTGTTGTGTGTGGAGTGATCGTGAGCAATTTTCTCCTCTTCGTATGGTGTCGTAGTCGTATATAGTAGCTGGGGGTGGAGGAAGATGAAGAAGAAGAAAAGAAGCTGGAATAACATACCTCCATCTCAATATCCAAAACCACAACCTTCCCCTTCGCGCTCTGCTCCTCAATGGTCATCTTACTCGTCCCATACCGGTTCCCGCTAAACTTGGCATGCTCGACGAAGCCGTTAGCGCCGATGAGGTCCTCAAAGTCCTTCATGGGGACGAAGTGGTAGTGGACGCCATGGACCTCGCCGGAGCGGGGGTCGCGCGTGGTGTGGGAGACGGAGAAGGCGAAGACGTCCGGGTGGCGGGAGAAGAGGAGCTGGAGGAGGGTGCCTTTGCCGACGCCCGAGGGGCCGGAGACGACGATGGGGCGGGTGTCGGTGGGGAGTTCTGAGAGGTTACTGTGGTTAGTATTGGAGTTGGTGGTGGGGGAACGGTACGGCCGTGTTTTTGCGGTTCGGTCGAGGGGGGTGGGTTGGTTCGCGGGATTGAGGCGGGGGTTTTTGAAAAACTTACTGGACATGCTGGAGAATAGACGGATTGGACCTTTGGGGGTTGTCTGGAAGCAGGCCCGAGAGAAGGTGGTGAAGAAGAGGCGCATATAGGATGGGGTTGAGGGCTCAGAGATGCTGTATGAAACCAACTGGTGTGGGATTTCGTCATGGTTCAAATTGGACCCTTTGTTGATTAACTGCATAGTACTTTGTCATCCCCCCATACAGCATAATTGCAACTTGTTAATAAAGCCAACAGACAGAATATCTAAGCTTTAATACAATAATATACTTGTCTTATCAAGGAAGGCGCAGCTCTAGGAAATTCCTCAGCAAGGTACAACATCATCTATCATTATTAGGAATTTTAAGGAAGGCTCTTCATTCCAGTATTTCCTTCCTTTCAGTATTCCCGCACTTCTAGTGTGGACCATGGTGACGACATGCGGGTTGGAGCGAAGTGTTTGATTTATATAAAAACAAACGTCCTGTTCTTGAAAGAGAAGGGTGCGAAGCGAGGCCGGCAGCCAATGTATGGGCATACAATAGTCCTGCCAAACCGAGGGGTTCTGTAAAGGTAGTGAAATATGTTAGGAGAAATCAATTTTTAATGAACCCTTCCATCCATTTATCTGCGATCTCAGGATGCCCTTCTTCTAACCGTCTTACAACTTCACCATCACTATCAGGGGCGCCCATTCCCGAGGAGGTACGGACCTTGGTCCTGATCCATTTCCCAGTCAAGTCTGCAAAAGGTCTTCTATAATATTCCCGGGTCCAAGATCGCAGTACTAAAGGAGAAACGTAGAACAATCCAGGTTGGACTGGCGGGACTCGATGACGGACTCGAGAACAGCCGGGGCGCAGAGCCGAGACTGCTCCTCTCCCGTAAACATGACGGACAATACTCGCCCTTTATAAGAGCCATCGGATTCAGAATCGAATACATGCGACCATACCCGCAGGAGAACTCGGAACCCCGTCTGCTCTTCCCTAGATAAGCCTGTGAGGGCCAGATTAGTAGTTTGGTCGGTGACGACAAGCGAATCCCTGGTGTTGCATGTCTTTTTTTTTGCTCCTTTTCCTTAAGGACTTGGGTCAAGAGAAGTGAAATAGAGATCAGGGATATTCCGGCCAACTCTCCCATGCACCATAAACCTTCTGAGTTTGGCTCACTGACCATAGCGCTCGGGATGGAAGCAGAAGATACGGTGGCTCGGAAACATAACACAATCCGGTGCTGTCCTCCTAAGACGGCCAGTGTGGTGGAGGCAAGGGTTTTCGGGTGATGAGGATTTGGCCACCGAAAAGCCACGAGTCATCGTCGATCTGCCGACACCCTTCATTAGCTGGACGGCTTCTTGAAGACATTGCTGTCCCGTGAAGAGGATAAGGAATAAGTAGGGGAAGGAGCCGGGCCTTTCGAGGGACGATCCCGGGGTCAAAGACTGTTTGTGAGGACGGGAGTAATACGCCATTGTTAGGAACCGCTTGTCAACTCGACGTGCGTGGGTAGCAGGCGATTGCTTGGTGAACCAGGCGGCAGCAACAACCCGTATCTTGTGTCCCATATGATTCCCGGAGAGGCGTCACACGTTGATCCAAGCCAGCAACAAAGGACCTCATCATCCTCTCCCTTCTGGCCGGATGACAAACTACACGACCATCTGGAATAAATCCAACACTTGAATTCCTCTCAAATATTCTTTTCGTTTTTGTGGTGGAATTGCTAACCTTCCACACATTGCATGACCACGAGAGACATCCGTCCTAGATGCAACAGCACATGAGTATGAGGATGTGAGCTCCGTTCTCTGGGAGATGAGTATTACCACGGCCAAGACATCAACAGGGCGACCTAGGCAGGCTGTGCTATTGCAATTCTGAACCTACGGATTATAACTAGATAAACGTCTTCTCTGTGTGACAATTCTGAATGTCTTCAGCCCGAGAAGCGCATTCTTAAATGAAAGTATACGCAGTTTGCTACGAAGTCGTACTTCGCAGATATCAGCCACTCGCCAATTCAGCCGAAGTTCGCAACGTCGAACGTTTTTGGAACCCGGATTGCTGGAAATGGAAGAAAAGGTCCGCCAGCCGTTGAAAGTTCCCCAGACAATTCGACCAGACACTCAACGGTTGCAACGCCACTTCGGGCAAAGTGCAGCTAATTTGGCGTGCAATTTAAAATGATGACGGGTACCTTACTCTAAGCTTAGCGGCGCATACATATGCAAAGTAACTCTGTCTTGAGGCACAGAAATCTCGTATTATCTGACGACCGGAGCACGGCCGAGGATGTTATCGAAATCTCGTGTTCTTCTCAGTTTTCCAAAAAAGTGAATGCTAGATTAGTTTTGGTGCGGCCAAGGGAAAATCCCATCCACGTGGTGGACCCGAGATCTTCTCCATGCTCATGCTTTGTGAATCGGAGAATGTGTCTTGGTCTTGGTGTTCGGCCCATTATTTCCTCTGATGCGGGTTGAAACATGAAAATAATAGGAGGTTCCGCAGCAAATGTCGCATCAAGTGCTCTAAAACCCATTTGCGAGACTGCAATTGGCGACCGAAATAACGCTCCTCTCCTGAACGGTAGCTCTCGTGCTTGGTTGAACTGGGGTGCCGGCACTGCCCAGGGGTCTTGCATGCTGCTTGGCGTTCCAACTGCCTAATTGCGCTCTGGGCGAGAGTAACCAAAAAGTGCATGATGGAATATTATAGGCCTCTCCTGTACTATGACGGTGAAGCGAGCAGAGGGGCAGGCTCCGTTCCTGGCTCCATTGACCACTCTGCTGGCTTGGCTGCCCCCCCTTTCCGGGCCTTTCCCCTTGACCTTGATTTTTCCCGTCGTGTCTTTTTGTCCAATATCACCATCGTGCCTTCCGTCCGTTCTGTGTAACGACTTCTGTTTTTCCTCTCCCTCGCTCACTCTAGACGCTCCTTCCTTTTAATATTCGAGTCGCTCCTTACTCTTTGCCTGTCATTTCAAAATTCCCCCATCCTTGTGATTACCCGCGTAGTCCGTCCCTTCCTTCATTGTTCCTTCTCTGTCACTCCCTCGAGATTTTTACTGAGACATCATCCAACGCTCGCCTTTTTCGCGGTAGATCCCGTCGGTGAGATCGGTCAACAAACGGCACACGAAATACAAACGAAACATTGAAACGCCTGTGTTAGAGATATTGTAGCAATGCATGTAAGTCGATCAGTATCAAAATCATCTTGGTGGTTAAATATTCTCCCAAGCGGAAGTTTTATCTATAAGTCGAATTATCGCGCCACCACGGATCGCGCTTACAGAGAGCCTTTTCCTCCTTTTCCGAGGCACCTGCGGCTCTCGTGGCTCTCGTGATCCCCGACGACTTCTTTTCAACCTGGCAGTCGCAGAGATTGCGAACAATGCTCTCTGACACGCGACACGGACTTCCAAATTCACCGACATCACTCATCTCGAATCTTATGTCGTGTCGCTAACCATGCGCTTCTCGCCCTGAATCTAGCTCCCCAGCACTCTCGGCTTCCTCGCCGCCCTCGCGGCCCCCTTGGCAACTGCCGTCGACCCCCTCGAGGTCCAAGGCCGATACTTCGTCAACCCCAAGACCGGCAACCGATTCCAGATCATTGGTATTGACTACCAGCCCGGTGGTGCGGCTGGTTACGACCCGTCCAAGGGCAAGGACCCCCTCAGCGATAAGGACCACTGTCTTCGCGATGCCGCCCTCATGCAGGTCCTTGGTGTCAACACCATCCGAGTCTACAACCTCGACCCTAACTTGAACCACGACGACTGCGCCAGCATCTTCAATACGGTAAGTGTCTACACACCATCGCCCCGAGCATCCCGATCGTCGCCTCTGGTCTCGCCAGGAGAGGATTGCTAACCCTCGACTTAACCTGTAGGCCGGTATGTACATGATCATCGACGTCAACTCGCCCCTCCCCGGCGAAGCCCTGACCTCGTACAACCCTTGGGAGAGCTACCACGAGGGCTACCTCAACCGCACCTTCGCCATCGTCGAGGCCTTCAAGAGCTACCCCAACACCCTGCTCTTCTTCTCCGGCAACGAAGTCATCGACCGCCCCGAGTCCGCCGAGTTCGGTCCCCGCTACATCCGCGCTGTCACCCGCGACCTGAAGAACTACATCAAGAAGCACTCGCAGCGCTACATCCCCGTCGGCTACTCCGCCGCTGACGTCCGCGACATCCTCTGGGATTCGTGGAACTACTTCACCTGCCGCATCAAGGGCGAGAAGGACGACGAGTCGCGCGCCGATGTCTTCGGTCTCAACTCGTACAGTTGGTGCGGTGACGCCACTTTCGAGTCGTCCACCTTCAAGGACCTCGTCGACGGCTTCAAGGATACCTCCGTCCCCATCTTCTTCTCCGAGTTCGGCTGCAATGAGGTCACCCCGCGTCTGTTCACCGAAATCGCCGCCATCTACGGCGACAAGATGACTGGTGTCTTCTCGGGCGGCATGGTTTACGAGTACACCCAAGAGGAGAACAACTACGGCCTCGTCGAGCTCGACAGCGACGGCAACGCCAAGCTCCTCCAGGATTACAACACCCTCGCCAAGCAGTACGCCGCCCTCGACTTCGACGCCCTCTACTCCCAGAAGCCCAAGGACGACACCCCCGACCCGGTCACCTGTGACGCCAAGCTCATCACCCAGAAGGGCTTCGACAAGAACTTCACCATCCCCGAGATGCCCCACGATAACTCGGCGAAGATCCTCAGCGCTGGTGTCAAGCCCGCTCCCTCCGGCAAGATCATCCCCGTCACTGACCTCGCCACCCCCCACAAGGTCGTTGACGTCAATGGTAATGAGCTCTCTGGCGTCGCTATCAAGGCCGTTGCCGACAATGGCTGGAACCGCCCCGGTGTCAACACGGCTTTCGAGATTGGCGCTGCGGCTGGTAATTCCACCAAGAAGGAGGAGGATGCTGGTGCTTTCCTTCGACCTACCGTCCTTGCTCTGGCCCTTCCCCTCCTTGCTTACCTCGTGTAAGAGTTTTGAGGGCGGTGATTGTTTTGGGAAACTGAAATAGGATAACATTCAGTGGGGATGATGGTCTTTTTGTTTAATACTTCCCGCTTGATCGTTTTTCTTCTCGTTGTATCATGTTTTGTCGCCGTGGTGAATACGTCTTCTGTAGAAGGAAAAGATGCGGGGTGATTCTTCCGAGTGGTTTCCGTGGACGAGAGGCAAGAGAAGGAGGAATAATCCTGATGATGAAGAGTTGGGGGGTTTCAGTGTCAATATATCCTGTTAATCTTCATGCCATGAATTAAGTTTACCTCTCGCTACAAAATCAGTGCTAGCTCGGGTTACGTGGACCATGGAACCATGTGGAGTGCTCGAAAAAGCAGAGAATCGATGGATTACGACAACTGATGTTAGCGCGAGGAGAGAATGCTCCATCTTGACCACGTTGGATGACGCGTCGGGATGCTTGCCGGTACCAGATTCAAGGGTTATCCTAGCCCAGACTGTGGTAATGATATATACGCAGTACGCTTTCGAGTTCAAAACGCCCTCGTCTATCACTCAAACATGGAACACACAGCTGTAAATTTGCAAAGTTTCGTTCTTCAAATGCGTAGCCCGATTCCTCTATAACCTATACCTAGAGAATAATTACAGGCACACCAAGTCCGATTACCATCGTTCCCTTACGTAGTCGTACCAGCCCGCGCCCTTCGCTTCCATTGCTGCCTCCTCGCCGTGTCTCCAAAATCAATAAATCTTCTTCTTTCCTTTTCCCTGTGCGGGAGGATTCTTTAGTTTATAAAAAAAAGTATGTTTTCTTTAAGCCTGGAACTCAGGAATCTTGTTCTCCTCCCACCTGCCGGGGACGAGCGCAAGAGGGACGATACCAGAGACGTGCATCTCGGGTCCGAAAACCTTGGCGTTGAGGCGGAGCTCTTGGGTCGCGGCCTTGAGGTTCTTGAGACCCTCCTGGTAGTTGGGACCGGCGCGGCGGACCCAGATCTGGACGTTGTGCTCGATGAGCTGGGGAGCAAAGTCCCTGAGGGCACGGATAAGACCCTTGAATGTGCTGGCGACGTTAGTGAAGTTGGCAATACCACCTCCAATGAAGAGGACCTTGCCCTTGTCCGACAGGGGAGCGCGGAGCATGAGGTCGAGTACGGTACGGGCGTAGTGATAGGTCTGGGATTCGGTGGGCGCTCCGGAGTATTCACCATAGTTGGCCAACTCATCAGCGAAACCAGCCGACGCAATAGCGTCAGCGTAGACGACGGAAGCACCACCACCAGCGACTAGGGTCCAGATGCGGCCGTTGGGGTTGAGAACGGTCAGCTTGAGAGAAGCACCAGTCTTGGCATCGAGCTCGGCGATGTACGCCTCCTCCTTGGAAAGCTCACGACCGAAGGGAGCGGGGAACTCCATTGGGGGGCCGGCATCGATGTTCACCTTATCACCACCGGAAGGAGCGACGTTGGTGAGGCCAAGGGCGGCGGGTGACCGTGCAATCGCCCACTTGACACCGCATTCGAAATCGGCAGTCTGGTCGAGCTTCGCGGCAAGATCGAGGAAGTGAACAGCCGCAGAGGTTCCCTCGGCGTTGGGGATCACCACAAGAGGGTTAATCTCGAGATATGTGAATTGGCAGTCAACATACACGGCGTAGAGACGGGTGATGAAGTCAACCAACACCTTGTGCACACCCTCGGGCACGTTGCTGAGGAGGGCCTCAGCAATCTCCCTGTTGGAAGGATATTGGGAGAGGTCGACGGGGATGAGGAGCTTCTCAGCCTTCTCATCGACGTCACCGACATCAACACCACCCTCGTGTGTGAAAAGAATCCAGTCGCCCTAACGGAAGCAAAAGCCGAGTTAGCCACAATGATTGACAGAAGTTGTACGATTGCGAATAGACACTAAAGGGAAAATGGTGGGGCGCTGCGCGGACCAGCGCGGCAGGTGTCTGCAAGGTGGCATCCGTTCGTCCGTGAGCGAGTCAGCGGACTTCCAGAAACAACGCATAGAGCCGCCGAATAACTGAAAATCTGCCTATTTAAAAAGGACTTGATTTCCGAAATTCACAGATCTTCAAGTTGCAACTGATTCGCCCACCAGTGAAGAAATAAAATTCTTCACCCGTATAATCATGGGTCCATCTCATTCCATTTTCCCATTTCTTCTTCACTCCATCCCCTCATGTGTGGATGTTCTTCTTTTTGCGTTCCTGCAAATGGGCTGGGCTTCGCGGGAGAGATATGGCAACTTACATCGCGAACAGAGTTGATGCAAATGTAGTACTCCTGGTCCTGGCTGTGCTTCACGAAGGGCTCAACTGGAAGACTTGTGTGTCAGCATTTGATCTCATCCTCTCGCCTCGACCTTGGAGGACTCACCCAAAAAGTTCCTCAAGATACCGCTGACATGCTCAACCTTCTGCTCCTTTCCAGCACGCTCGGCAACCCAGGCCCTCGCCTCAGCCCACGTCTTGTTGAGAGCGAGAAGACCGCTCTTTCCTCGTCGCTTGATCCTGAAGGTGAGTTAGCAAACTGAGAATCTCCAACCACCCCTGCCATGGACAGATCCTCTTCCGCGCGGTACGATGAGACAGTCCGAGTACCTGCGTGTCCGAATGCCTCCAGTGTGCTCGGCATCAGGGGGAGGTGCTCTACTCACAGCATGTCGGGCTTGGCTACGAATCGGGCACCGGGTTGAAGCAACCAAGGGTAGGTGACTTCGGCCTGGTCGAGAACGCCCTCGACGTCGGCATCTTCGGGGAAATTCAGAGTCGCCAACCTGGGAGGAGGGTTGTGCTTGGTCGGGGGAGGAAGAGGGCTCGGCTTGATGACTGGGGCGCGCGTGAGGTGGTAGTTGAGGATGGCCTTGCCATCGGCCTCAAGAATGGACTTTGCGGACATTATGGATTTATTATGAGAGATCTGCTCAGAAAATCCGATTTTGTCAGTACTGTTGTTCTTTGAAGCTGTGGCAGCTTGGTCTGGTGGTTTCAATTGGGAATCCTCGGTCAATTGCGACTTGTGTGTGAGCAAGTGCTGCGATATCGCAAGTACATCCACCACGCAAACCCAGTCGCCTTGCCCAGCGGGGTTGAGAATCCTCCAGCAAAACCTACAAAGGGGAATGCGGCGACAGGATATTTTTCAAGTCTATGAGTTGCAAATTCAAGCTTGGAAACTACAAGTCTTCGATTTGCACGGGAAGTCTTGAAGATGGAAGCAAAATGGTGTCGTGGGAGGGAATGTTGCGAGAATGTTGGACGACGGAGCTCGAGGTGGGAGGGGAGGAATTGTCAGGTCAACCTCCAAAAAGGGCGACTTTGGGGGAAAAATGGCGGGAGGTACGAAGGTACCAAAAAGGAGCTACAACCAGGGGAGAGGGCGGGAACCTGAAGGCGGTGGGAAGCAAGTAAGAGTCGGAAGTTGAGGAGACTTGCGCAAGTCAATAACACTCAAAAAGAGTACACCAGCGTGGTACTCGCAAGAGGTCAATTGGTGAGTTGGGACTCCCTTTCCCTTTTTCGTTTTTCCATTGATAACAACAGTGACTCGGCCCTTTGCTGTTTCCCCAATATTTTTGCCATGTTGGACCAGTCATACGCTGCTAGTGCAGCTGTGGGCTTTCTTCATGAGAGTCCCTGCCATTCATTCTCATCAACAAATGCCAAAGTCAACGGCGAATGGCGCTCAGTTCACCCCTCAAGTCACCAAGTCTCCAATGCCCCTCTTCAGGCTAGCAATGTCGGGGTTGCACCTGAAAATTTTGGGGCGGTCTAGTCCTTGGGTGTGGTGGGGTAGCTACGGTACGACAGTGCGGCATGGAAGTCATTGACACTAGCGGTGTCAGGTACCAGTACATACGACCGAGGAAAGTTGTGCCCAACGTTTGTTGAGAAATTAAATCTGGCTGCCTATTCTTAGTGGAATAATGGCCAAGTCCGCCCTGAGGGGAATCGAGGGGAATCGAGGGGAATCGAGGAGAATCCGGCACACGACACCCACCCAGTCAGACACTTGGCTGAGTGAGATGACCGAGGGAATCCTGACCATCTTGCCGCGGGTATTTTGGTGCAGCGTACACAGGTATGGCCAGCAAGCTGCATGCCTTACCGAGGCCATGTTTCCGACCCTCCCCCTATTACATCTTACGCCGGCCGTCAAAATGGATGGAGGTCAGCTCAGAGGCTGAGCGAGGCTGAGAGCTTTACTGGCGGGATGAAACCCGGGGGTTCAAATCGATTCGGATATCAAAAATACGAGATGACAACATTGATGGTCCGGGGCACCCCACGGACATGGCAATACCCCTGTGGATGTGGGAGTGTTAACACTGATCGTACGGGTTCCGGCCTCCGGACATTACACAATCAAATTTTCGAGCTGAAGTCGGCTGAAACCTCACCCCATTGCCCGTCTGCTCTACAAGTTTCCTTACAACTATGCGCTTATTATCAAGTGATTAATGAAGCTATCGCCAAGTTGTCGGTAATCCTCTTCACGTCGCATGTGAACAAGACGGACAATCTTCAATTGCATCGATTTAGGCGATTGAACGAGAGGACAGTGACCATTTTGGTTCGAGTCTGGACGTGTTCATGGGGCTAGCGACTTTTGAAAGTATCTGTACATGGATGAGCTAGGTACAAGCTAATCCCCTGTCGACACATCATCCCGGTACCCAAACTGCTGGGCAATTCAACAGGTCTCAAAAAAGTTGAGAAGGACGGCTGGGCACGGTGCGGTGGGGAGCTTGAGTTGACACCTACCTCGACCGGTAATTCGCACCCCCCAAGTCCGCTTGGCCTGTGCCTGTGCCGCCAACGCATCGGCTACTGCGCAGCACCTTCCGCCGCCCGCTGTGTACCTCAACAGCCGCTAGGTTTCAGGGTCCAAGACATTTGCAGACTCGAGCTTACTTTGTCCGCACTACACTACGCACCAAGCTCCTGAGTACTCGCGCCGTACTCAGGAATCACGCCAGCGGTCTCAGGTCCCTTGGCTGGTCGACAAATGCCCTACGATCTCGAGTCAACAATCAAATCTTCAATCGAATCTTCATTAATCGCGGGACTCGTCATTCACTCCGTTTCAATCAATTTTTGATTTTCGCCTTATTTATCTGGAGCTGCACACGCGTTCTAGATCTATTCCAGACCGCAATTTGGTCCCAGGGCTGACGTGTGCCGCTGCCAGCAGAGGGCAGGAGCGGGGTGTGAGCCACCTCGACCGATTGAGAAGGTTGCTCTCCGTCCCTCTCCAGTGTACCAGGTGTGAATCCTGTGATACTTCATAAATTCACGCCCAGCGAACCTGATCTTGGGTCCCATGTCCACACCCAAAATACGAAGCAATATTCGTTCAAAGGTTGTACCTGAGTGTCCACTCGCCGTTCTAACCCAGCCAACGATTCTTGACATTTGATTCTGTTCAATTGTTGTGTGTCAACTCTTCGAGGTCCAGCCTCCACTCACCCAAATTGTTCCCCCCCCTTCAAGTCCGATCTCAAGAAGCTCTTTTTGGATTCTCCTTTCTCCTTCCCACCTTCGAAGAGAGAACCAACATTTCCTTTCTCAACCTCAAATTCGCTCTTCGCTTTTCTTTATTCCTATAATCTCTCGACGGGAGCCGAATCACCACTTCCTGAAAGATTGATCGTCTACGAGCTCCAAATAGCTTCATCAGGTATGCTCCCTATTCCCCCCGCCCTTCCTCCCATGTGCTCGTACTCTACCGAGTACACTACCGCCAATCTCCACCCGACTTTTGGTCATTGCGATAGCGGCCTCGTTGATCTATGCAACCAAAAATTTTTGTTGGATGACTGAATCGATGAGGCGCTTGATTCAATAGACCCATCAGTCCCAGAGTCCCTGGCAACATCATTTCCCTCTCCAGATTTCGCCATTATTCCCTCCCCCCACCAATTCCTTAAGCATCGTCTCCCACCCCGAGTTTCTTACTCAAACCCCACAATACGCCGGAACCTTCCACACGTCAGCTAACTTGCCGTGGTTTGTTTCTTTTTCAATAGACACGATACACATTCTCTACGCTTTTCTCGAGACACCCATAGTATCGTCGGCCTCTCCCTCAAACAATCATGACGACCGCTTCCACACCCAATGGCGCCAATGGCAAGCAGGCGACGTTGTCTGCTAACGACAACATCCGCCGCTTCGCTGCTCCTAGCCGACCTTTGAGCCCTCTCCCCTCCCACGCCCTCTTCCACAACAAGACCCGATGCTTCGTCTACGGTCTTCAACCACGTGCCGTCCAGGGCATGCTCGATTTTGACTTCATTTGCAAGCGATCGACTCCCTCTGTAGCGGGCATCATCTACACCTTCGGTGGTCAATTCGTTAGCAAGATGTACTGGGGAACGAGCGAAACTCTGCTGCCTGTCTACCAGGAGGTCTCTAAGGCCATGGCCAAGCACCCCGAGGTCGATGTCGTAGTCAACTTCGCCTCCTCCAGGAGTGTGTACAGCTCCACCATGGAGCTTATGGAGCACCCCCAGATTAAGACTATCGCCATTATTGCGGAGGGTGTACCTGAGCGCGTAAGTGATTATACGTATCTCGGATCTTCCGGGTGTGCATTGCCTACGCTGAACGAAGAAGTTACTAATTTGGGGTGATCTAGCGTGCCCGTGAGATTGCTCATGTTGCGCAACAGAAGGGTGTCACCATTATTGGTCCTGCCACCGTCGGTGGTATCAAGCCTGGTTGCTTCAAGATCGGAAACACTGGTGGTATGATGGACAACATTGTTGCCTCCAAGCTCTACCGCAGGGGCTCTGTCGGCTACGTCTCCAAGTCTGGTGGTATGTCGAACGAGCTGAACAACATCATCTCCCAAAACACCGACGGTGTCTACGAGGGTGTTGCTATTGGTGGCGATCGGTATCCTGGTACCACTTTTATCGATCACATGCTCCGCTACCAGGCCGACCCCGACTGCAAGATCCTCCTGCTTCTTGGTGAGGTTGGTGGTGTAGAGGAGTACAAGGTCATTGATGCCGTTCAGCAGGGTATCATCACCAAGCCCATCGTCGCCTGGGCCATTGGTACTTGCGCGAGCATGTTCAAGACTGAGGTTCAGTTCGGTCACGCTGGTGCCTTCGCCAACTCCCAGCTGGAGACCGCCGCCACGAAGAACAAGATGATGAAGGATGCCGGATTTTACGTGCCCAACACCTTCGAGGACCTCCCCGCTCTCCTCAAGTCTGTGTACGACAAGCTTGTTAAGGACAAGGTCATCATTCCCCAGCCCGAACCCGCTGTCCCCAAGATCCCCATTGACTACTCGTGGGCCCAGGAGCTTGGCCTTGTCAGGAAGCCCGCCGCTTTCATCTCCACCATCTCCGACGATCGTGGACAGGAGCTTCTGTATGCCGGCATGCCCATTTCGGACGTTTTCAGGGAGGATATTGGCATCGGAGGTGTCATGTCGCTCCTCTGGTTCAGGCGTCGCCTCCCCGACTACGCCTCCAAGTTCCTTGAGATGGTTCTCATGCTTACCGCTGATCACGGTCCCGCCGTGTCCGGTGCCATGAACACCATCATCACCACTCGTGCCGGTAAGGACCTTATCAGCGCCCTCGTCAGCGGTCTCTTGACCATTGGCTCCCGATTCGGTGGCGCGCTGGACGGTGCCGCTGAGGAGTTTACCAAGGCCTTCGACAAGGGTCTCAGCCCCCGCGAGTTCGTCGACACCATGAGGAAGCAGAACAAGCTCATCCCCGGCATTGGCCACCGTGTCAAGTCGCGAAATAACCCCGATCTCCGCGTGGAGCTCGTCAAGGAATACGTCAAGGCTAAGTTCCCTTCGCATAAGATGCTCGAGTACGCTCTTGCCGTAGAGACAGTGACGACATCTAAGAAGGACAACCTCATTCTCAACGTCGATGGCTGCATTGCTGTCTGCTTCGTCGACCTACTCAGGAACTGCGGTGCCTTCTCCGCCGAGGAGGCCGAGGACTACCTCCGCATGGGTGTTCTCAACGGTCTCTTCGTTCTCGGTCGCAGCATTGGTCTCATTGCCCACTACCTCGACCAGAAGAGGCTGCGCACTGGTCTCTACCGTCATCCTTGGGATGACATCACCTACCTCCTCCCCAACCTCAAGTCTGGTCCTCCTGGAAATGAGGGTAGGGTCGAAGTCCAGATGTAGACTAGAAATTGATGTCCGGAATGGTGGAATAAAAGGAAACGGATGGGTTAGAGCCGGGACTCGGCGTCGCTGTTTCTGCCCGGAGTCGCTGTTAAGGGATTCGCAGCGGCCGGGCAGCTCTTTGGTTTTCTGATTTGAAGAAAGAAGCAGGGGCTTTGCAATGATTTTTGGGCAAGCTGTATGACAACTATAGTTTTAGGGAGCGTACATCGGAATCCCAGTAATATGAAGTTATCAAATTCCAATATGTTGAGTTAGTGACCATATCGTCCCTTGGCTTCTGATCGAGTGTATGATCCCGCTTACGACCGTCACTCGCTGAAGGCATTCGGGGATGTTTGTGATTACATAAGCTATATGTGTTTGATCACGTGATTAGACAATTTCTCGATCTCGAACCGACGATAGGTTCGAGAGGATTGAATCTTCAACCTTTTGCTAGGAAATCAGAATTTCGCGACATTGGGAAGGCCGAATCTCTCAATTAACGGCCAAATAGTTTATAAAGGCGGAGCTTAACGTGCGTCACACGCTACGTCCCCAAAACCTTAGGCTTACGATTGTTTTACTCACGCTTTTTTCAGTCGCAGACGCTTTGTTAGATCACGCGAGATACCTAGGTCGAGGTCGAGGTCGATTCCCGGCGATTTTCTACTGTCCGAGCCCATTTTAACATCTCAATCCTACCCTCGCGAATACCGACTTCCGATATCCTACTTTCGGCGGAACCGGGCTCCCACAAATACGCCAAAAAATCGTCTTCACAAGAGCACAAAAGAAAAAAAACCCCCGAACAAAAAAAAATGTCCTTCTTCCGCATAACCCTCCACCGCTCGGCCATCGGCCTCCCCAAACGCACGCGCGGCGTTCTCGCGGCCCTGGGCCTCCGACGACGCAGCCAGGTGGTGTTCCACCCCGTGAGCGCGCAGTTCGCGGGTATGATCATGAAGGTGAAGGAGTTGGTGAGGGTGGAGGAGGTGGAGAAGTCGTTGAGTAAGAAGGAGGTTAGGGAGGAGAGGAGGCCTGATAGGGGGTTTGAGGTTGAGGGGAATGTGAGGAGGGGGGAGGTTGCGTGAACGGGGGAATAAGGGACTGGGGTGTATGATATGTGTGTATATTGTCCTGGAGAAGGGGGATGTATGCTTGATGATTATAGACTGGTATAATATTCTCGACTTGGATTGAAGGGTCTTTGATCACTTCGAAATCCTTGCGCCATTGATCTGGTTTTAGGAACCGCGGTGAGCGTTTGCTGCTATGTATGCTTTAGCTGAAGTGGTGATTGATGTATGGGTTCCATGACTGCAACAGCGTTTTCATCATTTGAACAGTTGAATTCTGCTAGGCTAGGAGAATGTCGTTACGTGGACACGCCCCGACATTTCATATTCTTCCTGCTGGAGCAACCGCCCTCTGTACACCTTGGGATCTCTGTAGCTCTTTCCAGAACTGAAGACTGCACCGAGTAGAACCTATACTCAGCCGAGGGGACATTTGACTATGAGGACTTTTTGAGACCTACGAAAAAAAATGAATGGAACAACCAAAGGTAAAAGAAAACCCTATTCACCCTCCCTTCCTTCCCCCTACGCCGTAGCAAAGAAACAGGAACCGGAAAAAAAAAATAAGAGAAAAGAGATGAGGACTAGAACTTGGTCTTCTCAATGTATCCCTGAGAAGGCGTCTCGTACTCGGAGACAAAGTATTTAGAAGCATTCTTTCCAAGCCAAGTGGTGAACTTGACAAGTTCGTCACGGAGGCGGGAAACGGACTGGTGGTCCATGTTGGTTTGTGCAACTAACTCTTCCAGGGACACTTGCGTGGTGGGTTAGTATAAGGGGGGGCATTGTGGTAGAAGTGGGCATTGCGGGAAACCATACCGAGTAGGCGGCAGAGATGCTCAGCGCCGTAGACATCACAGACGGTCTTAGCTTCTGCATCTTTGGTCTTTTGCATCATTTCACGGGTTTCGTGATATTGGACTCGCTCGAACCTGCAAAAAATGAAATGAGTTGAGATCTTCGGAGAGAATTTGACATGCCAAGGGATGAGAATGTGTCCCGACTAACCTGTAGAGGAGGATCCTGGGGAGGGACCTTTCAAAGTACTCTCTAAGACCAGCAAAAGTCTCCTCGAGAATATCCGCAAGCGCAGAGCCTTCCTCGCGATGAGGTCTCTCGTAAGCGAGGTAGTCATCAATGATCTGATTGACGGGGTGAGGATGAGGGACGGGAACGAGCTGGTTGTTCTTGGTGATGTTTTCCCAGTCGTCTACGAGGATGGCCTTGATGTGGTCGGGAATGGGGAGTTTGATGGAGGGCCTTGAATGGAACGCCTCTTCCTATGAGGCTTGTTAGTGAAAAGGTCTTGGGTTCGTTGGGATTATGAAGAATACTCTTTCGGCGCGCGATGGAAGAATGGGAAGCGTGAAATAACTTGGAGCAGGAGGGCCCATGGAAGAATCGTGATACTTATCCAGAAAAAAAGAAACAGGGTGAGTACAGTACAGGCGGTGGCGTCGATGAAAAGAGTGAAAAAAAAAAAGGACGCACAAGAGGAGAAGAAGGGGTGGGAAGGACAGCAAAAACGTACATGCTCAAGCTCATAATCTCGTGCGCGCCTAGGACCCCTACCACCAAGGGTAGTCGTCCCAGCACCGCTTCTCTCCTCGCTACCCCTCGCGGACTCGGCGGCGGCAACAGCCTTGGCGCCGCCCTTCTTTACCTGCTTCGTAGATTTCTGGGTGAGGTTCTTCATCTGGGCGGTCAGCTGGTTGGCGAGCTCGACGTTCTCCGGGTTGAGCTTCCGGATGCGGTCGACGGGGACCCAGTCGTCCCAGGTGCTCTTCCAGCCCTTGTAGTGGATCTTGTACTGGAAGCCGTCGCCGGAGTCGGTGGGGGCGACGTCGAGGATCTTGGCCTCGTAGAGCATCTCATGGTGGAAGCAGAGGACCTTTTCGTCCTTGGCGAAGGGTTGGGGGGGTTGTTTTGAGGGAGCCATAGGGTTTGGGTTGATGTTGGTGTGTGGCGAATGGCGAGGAGAGTAGGATGAATGAGAGAAAGATTGGTTCCTGAGGGCGATGAGAGGATGGAGGTGAGTAGGGTGGGCTCAAGTATTGTACAGAGGATATCAGCGGGATGGAATGGACTCTTGGTGTGAGAAGCTGGCAGAAACTGCGGTGGACATGTTAGCATGAGAACAATATTGAGATCGAGATGAGATATTGAGATGGGTCGGGATATCGCACTGTGTGTCGGGTGTGATTTCGAGCTGTGGAAACAGTGCGTTGATCCCAATCCGCACTTTAGACCTCTTTTCAGACGAGCTTCAAGTATTGGTCAAAACCAGCGAGCGAGTTGATCTGTTCAATATTGTCAATATTTGCTTCAAAACATAAAATAGTAAAATATTCCGTATATGTATTGAGAGAACTTACGAGTTCGGGTTTTTTAGGCTCTTGAAAGAACAACGGGCTGGTGAATGGACGAGGGAGGATCAGTGGGAGACTAATTGGGAGGACTTTGGGGGAAGCAGGCTTTGGCTCTTTACGCGTCGGCGCGTCTGGGTAATATTTTCTGGACAATTTCCGCATTGTATTTCGTGCTTGTCAGTTTCTGTCTCTGACAGGCTGAGCTCTGGTATCTTGTAGCCCACCACACCGCATTGCAGTTTCTGGCTGATGATGCAACGGGAGCCTTCAATTGATTTGCCTTGGGCTTTGCTATAATGAGTAAATACTCGAGGGACTCGAGAACGACTACTCTGTATCTACCATCAACGCTCTGAATCGTCCATCTCCTCCCTCTGACGCCGCCACACCCTCATCAACCTCAACAAGGACCATCACACCTTGCCTAATCCTCAATCCTAATCTCGTTCTCGTCATCCCCCCGAAAATGTCTACCCCGACCGAATCCCAGATCCTCACAAACTACCTCCTCCTCCCCGCCGACCTCCGCACCATCATAACCCCCAACCAATTCGCCGCCCTCTTCCCCCGCCCCCACCAATCCTCCCCCAACATCCAAACCCTCTACCGCGACCTCGAGCACCAACGCTCCGCCGCCGTCGACGCCGTGCGCAAGAACATCGCTGTCGAAACGAAGAGGGGATATCGTCTGCGTGACGAGGTGGCCAAGGCGCGCAGGGAGGAGGAGCAAGGGGAGGAAGATGACGAGATTGAGATTGAGAGGGCCGTAAGTTTTTTTGTGCATATTCTCCCTGGGGTTATTCGCCTTTTTTTTTTTTGTCTATTGCTGACCTTCTTTCTTCGTGAAAGCTCTTCGGATCGTCGACTGACGCAAAGAATACCAAACATACCCTCTCGTCCATCATCCCCGAACTAGACGGCGCAGTAGAAGACTTGGAAGCCGAGATTAAGGCTCTCGAAGACGAGGAAAAGACCATTGTCGCGTCGCTCAAGAAGACCGTGGGAACGATGAGCGATCTGCGCTACGGGGAGCTGGATAATAAGGAGCTGCCGCAGGATACCCTCGAGGCTTTGCAGGCTCTTACGGCGAGGTGTAACGACATGGGCTGAGGCTATCACTTTTTTTTCTTCTTCTTTTTTTTTCTTGGATTTTTGGCTTGTTGATACGATTCCTGGCGAGATACCTTGTTCCCTTTATCTGTTTGATACCCGATACCCTCCCTACCGTTTCCCTACCTGAATTAAAAAGGAAAAAAAGTCCCAAAGTAGAATAACAGACACGGCCCAAGTGAGAAGTATGCCCCGCATAATAGAAATGACCTGAACGGTTTACAGACAGAACCTTCCTAGCATAGGTGTCTCGCCACGGTCTTGCCTTTCAAAAAGAAACGATTGCTCTCCCTTTTACTGACCAGCACCGCCAGCAGCAGCAGCAGCAGCAGCACGCTCGGCCGCCCGACGCTCCTCCGTGTTTCGCATGCGGTTGGTCCTAGATAAATATTAGCATGTGACTATCCATAGGGACACAGACAGGAAGAGGGAGGGGAAAAAAAAAAAAAAAGAAAAAAAAAAAAAAGGCGTACATCATAGTCCTGCTGATGGCAGAGACGGCAAACATGAACAGCCAATTGGGAATAAACGAAAACGCCCAAGCAACGTAGCCCAAGGGGATAAGAACGCCGTACTTGGCCAGAGGGCCGTCGAAGGGGTGGAAGTACGAGATGAACGGGCGGAACCCGGCCTCCTTCCTGCCCTCGCGCGGGAGGTATCCGATGATGTCCTTGGCCTCGACGGTCGTGACGTTGAGGCGCTTGATGTTGATGTCGACGTTGAGGGGCGGGGGGAGAACGTCGAGGATCCAGAGACTGCCGGGGGCGCAGCTGATGGCGTTGCAGAGGACGGGCTCGTTGTCGCAGTTGATGAGGCCCATGTGGGGGGCTTCGGGGAGGGTTGCGAAGTGGTCGGCGGTTTCATTGAAGGCAGCCTCGGCCCTGGCGCAGTTCCTTGCTGTTGATTGCGCGTGCATACGTTAGAATTGCGGTTGTGAATACAAGAGACAGGAAAAGGAGAGAAATGGCGACATCAATGTATATTGATAATCGAGGCGACTCGGAACAGAGCGCGCCCAGACCAGCGTGCGCGCATCGTAGGGATGAATATCAAAAGGGAACAACTCGGGTCCAACTTACCACCGCAGGTCTTGTTTCGACCCGTAATGAAAACCCACCACTCCTCAGGAGTAGTTGCACCCTCCTGAACCGACGCAAACAAAGTATCCCTCCAGTTATTGATAGTCAAGACAGACAAAGTCGACCCAGACACCCGCGGCTCCTCGCCCTCGGCAGCGAAGGTCGCGTCCGCAAAGTCATCAACAACCTCAGCCTTGGCCTCGGGGCTCGCGTCAGAGCTCGCGCCCGCGCCCGAGTCGGCCGAGCCGCCCGAGGTGTAGCCCCAGTTTCCGAGTATGTTCTGGAACTGCGCCTTGTACTGGTCGAAGAGGGAGTCGGCGGCCGACGCGGCGAGCGGCATCGCCAGGAGGATGGTGGATGAGAGGCGCATTGTCGCGGTATTGGACCGATTGTGCGATGGGAGGGGAAACCTGGGATGAAGCTTGTCGCTAAATGGGGAGCTTCGTTGATGATTGATGCAGCTCGGCGAAGGGCGTTGGATGGGATGGGAAAGGAAAGCGGGAAGAGGAAAGAGGGACCTTGGAGCTGCCTGGACGGGGAGAAGTTATTGCACGGGCTAATTATAATACTAATACTAATAAGAATAAGCGTAAATGAAGGTCGGAATTAGCAGCACAGCTCTTGGCTAGACCTGGTGGTTGATTGAACCTGGAAAAGCAGTTGGTTGAAATTGACCAGACGAGAATTAAACCAGGACGATAGGCAACTATTATTATAACTTCTCCTTTAACGTGAAAGAATTGAAGTGTCTCAGAAGAACGGCAACAAGGAGGTGGACGAGGGCGAGAGGGTGAGTACACGTAGCTTTTCGCGGTTTCCTCCACCTCCATCAAGCTCCGACGCAGCAAATGAGGGTGGATCATTTTGATCTCGTCTAGTCCCCTTCGAGTGCTCTGTTAACCCTTTTCGTCGCCGTGCTCAGTGCTGTTCCGGACCGTTGGGCCGCTGACGCCACTGCCTGGGGAACCCTCAACTCAGGCGCCTTTCCCACTGGACCGTCTTTTCGGACAGGCCTGCAGCTTATGCAAGCTCGACTTCGTCGGTCCGCGAATGTGCAGGCAGATGCAGGCGTCTGGCAGCCAATTACGATTGATTGCCAGGTGCGTGCCACCCGTGGCGCGTCGAAGCACTCAACTCCGACTTCATCGATGTGCCAACCCATCACAGAAACAAAACATCCCAACGTTCTATAAACCACCAATGGATACCTTGATCTCAAAATGGTAAGAAAGATCTCCTCTATTCCGCCACTCATTCCCTCCATTATTCTAACTCGCCAATCTCCAGCCACCAAGAACCAGAGGCCTAAAGCGCAAGCGCGCCGCTCCCCCAACCGCGACACCTCCCAACGACGCGTCAGATCCCCCCGAACCTCCTCCCCACCAGCCCGACACTGACGAAGAAGAAATCTCCGGCAACCCACCGGTCGACGAATTAAACGAAGACGCGGCGGAAGAGCGACCCAGGAAACGCGGTCATCCAGCCAAAGTGGTAGCTTCTGCGCCTAGTCCAGCGCAAAAGCCGAAGCGGAAGCGCGGACGGCCGTCGAAGGATGCGCGCGAGCTGGAGGGTGCTGGGGATGATCATGATGAGTTGGAGGGGGAGCCGGCCCCAGAGGAGAAGAAGAAGAGTGGGAGGAGAGGACGACCTTCTCTGGGCGAAGTACCCATTGAGGAGGCGCAGAATAAGAGCATAGAGGAGTCCTCGGAAGTCACTCAAGGCAAGAAAGAGAAGAAAAAACGGCGTCGGCCGTCGCTGTCCAAGCAGGCGGAGGAGGAAACCCCGGCGGAAGGGTCGAGGGCGCAAGGACCCAAAAAGAGGGGGAGGCCGTCCTTGTCAAAACGGACGGAGGCTGAAGATGAGAATGAGAATGAGAACGAGAATGAGGACGCTCCTTTGGATCAGCCGAAGAAACGAGGAAGACCGTCCCGATCGAAACAAGCGCAGGACGAAGCCCCTCTTCGCGAGGAGCCCAGGAAACGAGGACGACCGTCCCTATCCAAACAGGTTCCGGTAGACGACATCCCCCCTACAGAAGAACCTAAGAAACGGGGTCGTCCCCGGCGATCCGACATCGGCGAGGCCACCCCAGCACAACAGCCCCCCCACACCACGGCTCCAACCAACGAACTCCCAAAACGCCGCGGCCGAAAATCCACGACCTCAACACAGCAACAGCAGCAAGAAGCGGATGCCCAACCCGCCCCATCCCCAGCCCAGCCGTCCCCCTCACCCTCGCGAAAAACCTCACGCCCCAAACGCAAACCCTACCTCTACATCGCCCCCAAACAGCGCGAAATCCCCGTCTCCGTCATCTCCTCCAAATGGTCGCCCCTCAACCCCTCCTCCGTCGAACTCGCACGCCAAACCCTCCAGCTCGCCGAACGTCCCGTCCTGCAGACCTACGCCCCAGGACCGCGCCGTGACGCAGCGACGGCGGCCATCCGCATCGCCACGAAGCGAGTCGTGAACAGTATCTCGCGAGGTTTACCCTTCCCACCGGCTTCGAAATACTCGGCGCAGCTGGCGGCGCGCAAGAAGAAATCATACAACAGCAAAAACAAAAACAAGCGAAAACTACCCGATCGTGACGACGACGACGACGGCCCCGACGGCAGAGAGGTGGAACTCGACCTAGAAGCCGTAATCTCCGAAACCGAAGCCCTCGAGAAGAAGCTGGAGCCCCTCCTCCACTCGATAGAGATCCTCAAGGCCGAGGAGAAGAGGATGGACGCCGTCATCGAGCGGGACACGGCCGAGCTGTCTACGCTGTCGCAGAACTCGAGGAGGGAGTTGAACCTGTGGAGGGAGAGTTTGAGGAAGTCGGCGCACCCTTTGTTGCCGGAGCGGTGGGATCCTGATGCGGAGGGGAGGGAGAAGTTGGTTTTGGCTAGGGATGGGGAGGGCCCGTTGGGCGAGTGGGTGTTTGCGGTATGTCTCTTATTTTGCCCCTTATATGTTTTCTTTCATTTTTTTTTTCTCTTCTACTTTACGCTCTGCGAATATCCCTGGGTTTGTTACGAGGAAAACGCAAAAATAACTAACATGGCCAACACAGAACTTTCCCGATAGCGAAGTCACCGCCCTCGCGGCGCAGCTCAACAACCACCTCTCTTCCATCCGAGAAAACACACGCTCGGTTGATAAGCTTGACGGGTCTATCGACGAGTCGTGGGGTGCTCTGCGGCGTGTTTTGGCGGGGTTGTTGCCTCCGGAGAGGTATGAGGCTGTGTTGCATGGGGACGGGGAGGGAGAGAAGTGAGTAGCTTGGGGAGTTGAAGGGTTGCGTATTCCCATGGGTTTCCCTTCCTTTTTTTTATTCGTTTTTCTTTTGATTTTGTTTCAAGGGTTTGATGAGGAACGGGATATTTGGCGTGTTTAACTTCGGGTCCGGCGCCGAGTTGGTTGATTTTTTGTATGATTATGAGGAGTGGCGAGTAGCATCTACGGATTCGGACAGGACAATACCAAAGGGCTGGGCTCAATACATCCACGACTTTAACTCGAGACATCACTCATACCCAGTTACTCTACTCAAGTTCTCCAAGTATCATGTCTCAATACACCAAAGGTCGAAAATGAATCAACTACAGAGCCAGGCAAGCCATCAAACCTATTGTTGACATCACTAAAAACTGATCGAAACAGGGACCTGAAGGCTGAATGTGATCAAAAAAACAAAATCATACACATATCATTGAACTCTAGAAGATTCGTCATATTGCAATGTGATGCCAGATTGAAGCTAGCAACCCCTGAAAGAAAATCCAAATGAAAAAAAAGGGCAGGCATCAAGAACAAAGAGGTGGGCAATGACATTTATTCTTGACACATGAAAAGAAAATATTTATGACATCCGTGAAGAAACACCCCAAATCCATGTAACTTCCTAAAACTACCTGAAGCTATACTCTACATCCCCTTTTTACTTTGCGTTACCCGACGACTTTTAGTTCTTGGTGGAAGCAACGGGGACGACATCGACATACTCGTCGACGTAGACGGTGTCGGGGTCCTCGACCTCAGTCTCCGGGGCGGGGGTCTCGGCGTTGTTGACGGGCTCGGGAGTAGTCTCGTCGACGGGGAGCTCGGGGACGGAGGTATCCTCAACAGGGGTCTCAGGAACCTCAGGAGCGGCGGACTCAACGGGAGCCTCGACCTCAGGGGCAGGGGTAGTCTCGGTGGCAGGGACCTCCTCCTCAGGGTAGCCCTCCTCGCTGTTGTCTACGGGAGTCTCCTCGGTGGTGGTCTCCTCGGGAGCGGCAGACTCGGTGGCGCTGGGGGCCTCGGTCGCAGCGGCAGACTCCTCAGCGACGGGAGCCTCAGTGGCAGCAGCAGACTCCTCGGCGGAGGTAGCAGCGGGAGCCTCAGAAGCCTCGGCGGAGACCTCAGCAGTGGCAGTGGCGGAAGCCTCGACAGACTCCTCGGCGGTGGCGGAGGCAGTAGCTTCGGCGGTCTCCTCAGCAGAGGCAGGGACGGTGACGGTGCTTCGGATGGTGGTGGTCAACTCGATCTCGTCGCACTCATCGAGGTCCTCCTCACCGTCATCGACATCCTCGCCGTTGTTGCCATTGTTACCATTGCCATTGTTGTTGCCGTTGCCGTGGCCGTTGTTGTTGCCGTTGTTACCATGGCCGTTGTTACCATTGCCATTGCCATTGCCGTTACCGTTGTTGCCAGAGTTGGTGTCCTCATCATCCTCGCCATCAGAACCACCAATGGGAGAGCTGTCGCCAGTGGAAACAGGGGTCTTGCCACCAGCAGTGGGAGAGCCGTTGCTGCCAATGGTGACGTAGACGGTGGAGGCAGGGATGGTGACGGTGACGGCCTCGGGGCAGACACACTCGCCAACGGGGCTGCTAGAGTCAGAGCTGCCGGGGACGGTGGAGCCGTTTCCGGTGTTGCCGTTGTTGTTGCCGCCATTTCCGCCGTTGTTGCCGGGGACGGTGCTGCCATTGCCAGTGCCAGTGGGCTTGGGCCTCTGGATGGTGATGGTGTTGGTGGTGGTAGAGGTGGCCTGGACGGTGGTAGTGGGCTCAGGAGTCAGGGTGACACCAGTGATTCCACCAGTAATGGCCTGAGAGATGACAGAGCTGGAGATGGCAGGAACCTCAGAGACGGGACAGACAACCTCGGTGAGGGCGATGGTGTTGGTGACAACGACGACCTCAAGCTGATCGGGAGAGAGGCTGGCGATGTCAGACGGCTTGGCGGGGCAGTTTGTCACGGTGGGAGCACAAGAGGTGATGGTCTTGACCTCAGTGGTGATGACGGTGAGGGTGGTGAGAGAAGCACCGTCAACGGTGGAGCTGGAGTTGGTGAAGCCAGTGGCAGTAGCGTTGGCGAAGGGGGGAGGAGTGACGGTAGCGCTGGCATCGGTGACGGTAGCGGAGGCGGTCTCCTCGACGGTGGAGCTGCCCTCAGTAGCATCAGCGGCGACGGTGGTAGCGTCGGTGGCAGACTCGGCAGCGGACTCAACGGCCGACTCGGTGGCCTCAGGGGTCTCCGCATCAGCAGACTCGGTGGCCGCGGTCTCAGAGGCAGCAGGCTCAGAAGCAGCGGGCTCCGTCACCTCGGGAACCTCGGCATCAGCAGTCTCGGTCGAGCCAGTGGCAGCAGGTTCCGAAGCGGGCTCCTCGGGATAGCCCTCAACAGGCGTCTCAGCAGGAGCCTCCTCAACGGGGGTCTCCTCTACAGGGGATTCCTCGACGGGAGTCTCGACGGGGACCTCGGGGACAGGAGTCTCCTCACCACCCTCAACAGGGACCTCGGGAACGACGGTCTCGACAGGGGCGACATCAACAGTGGTGTCGACGTAGACGATAGACTCGGCAGGGGCCTCCTCGACGGGAGCCTCGGTGGGAACGGGAGCGGGGGTCTCGATCTCGCTGGGGCGACCGGGCTTTCCGGGCTTTCCCGGGCGGTGGCGGGGGAGCACACCGGCGTTCGCAACAGCGAACAGAGCAAGAGCAGCAGCGAACTTCATGTTGGCGGTTGTGCGTTGGCTTGTTTTCTGTCTTGCAATATCTCGATTCGAGTTCGTTTTATGTTTATTTTGGTGTCGGAGTGTTGGATGCTCTTGGGGACGCGATGTTGATACCGATATCTGGAAAAAAACTTCAGGTTGGGAAATCGATTCCACGAAAGGCGGCAGACACAGTTTGCCCCGAATGAAAGAAAGTAAAAGCTTGGTTTCGAAGGAGTGGCAGCGTCAATGAATGACAGCAGAAAAATGAGAGACTGTTGGTCAGAGGTGAAGCGAGCAAAGACCTCAAGAGCAGGTTGGGGTAGGAAAAGAGAGGAGGAGAGGTAAGGGTCGTGCGAGAGATGGAAGCCATCTCGGCTTATATTCAAAATGAAGGGTTGGCCTAGCTGGCTGTCACTGCTGCTTCTTGCACCCACACGTTAAAGGGGGCCACATTTGATGAGAGGAGGGTAGCGTCGTAGCGGTCCGTAAGGATGCATGTTATTCCAGATGTTCCTGAAATCTGCCTCCACCAACCCCTACAGGCCACAGCAGGTACTTGCTCATAGACTTCGCATCCACATTCGCCCCAATGCGATGGCTGCATGGCGGCAACTGGCACAAAATCGTGAGCCACGGCATCTCGATCCCCACCCACGCCGCAGATTTCCACCAGGGTCCCTTGAGTTATGCGACGAATGCCATGGAGACGTCAAGCGGCGGTACAAGATTGGGAACCAAGGTACTTCTTACCTTGCCTGATGTGAGTCGACAGGACCATTTCCGAGCAAGCATGAGCTGTTCCAGGGTCCTCGACTTCTGGGCAGAGCAGGCTTTTTGTTAGTGGAAACTGGAAACACACACAGCCACCAACTTACACGCAAGGGTCAGCTTGGGTCTTCATGCAAAGTACTCCATACTTTGAGCTAATGACCGCACCATCCATTGTTCTGTGGAAGCGCCAGGTCCTCTTTTTGTTTTCTTGGGTGACCGTGGCACGTTTGGACTGTCCGGGCGGCCCCAGTCGAACACACAAAAATAGTACAGTGTACTTCGTGCAAGTAGTTGGCTGCACTGCTGACGTGCCAAAGGTACCTGTCCGACTGGATTATTTCACTGGGTCCCAGCAGCCCATGTCAAGACCCATAACAACCTGGCATCGTGGAATTAAGGAGCAACGACAATCTTCCTCTTCCGACTTGGAGGCGGGTGGATTCGTCATAAAGCCCTGCGTTGTACGAGATCGTGTTCGTCTTGTACTTGAGATGTACTTCGTATAAGCCAAGGGATTTCTTCATACGGGTTTTCTGCACGAAATAGAAGAATGGAATACGAAAAATAGATAGCTGCTGCTGTGCCATCAATGCTGTCTACAAGCAATTGGAGACATCGATTCTGTGGATGAAAGTCGGCTTGCACTAGAAACTTGGAAGAACGGGAGTCCCCAGAGTCCAAGCGAGGATAGACCAGAGATTAGAGACACCGACGTAGATGGCTGCGCAATTTCCCGTGCCTCCTCGCAACTTCCAACTTCCAACCTTGCTCCTTTTTCAGGGGCTAAACAACAAGCCCCGCTCCACAACCAAGGAAGGAGAGACCGACTCTTCCATCCCAAGTACGAAAAGCAACAAGCTGCTAAAATAAAAACAAGGGAGGTGCGGCCCCCTCTAGTTGGTCAGGCTCCCCCTTCCCTGTCATCTGGCTCGCTCCACTTCATGCAGGTACAAGTGTACAACGAGAAAATCTGAGACAAGTGGACCAGCCAATGATAACTCGCGAGGACCAAACTCCAGCCAACCAAATCCCGGTAAACGGCCAATTGAGGGAACAGGGATCTCCGCTCTCTCCCATGCAGATCGACCGGGGTCACCCTGCAGCGCAGACCTCCCTTAATCTCGTAGCCGCTCTTTTTGATCTTTTGCCAAGCGGGAAAGAGCTGGTCAGGTCCAGGAACAGGAATCGGTCGGTGACGAACCAGCAAGGTCTCGGGACGAAAAAGGATCATTACGCTGTACCTTCGTACCTGGGAAGGCGGCCTCAGACCAACAGTTTGGGGCCAAACATCTCGGGTCATCAAGTAAAATGAAGCGCAATTACACCATCCTGACCTTTTCGCCCACGGTGATGTCGCCAACAAGCCCCTTATTTTGCATCCTCCGGCTTCTGTATTGCGAGGAGGCGGGAGGATGCCCTAATTATTGTATTAATAGGCGACATTGTGATCAGTTGCAACCAGGGCGCCAGCTCTGACAATCCTGCGGCTCGTCATCTTGAGTTTCTGGCAACGTCCCCTTCTCGGACATTGCTTAATATCATCACCGCCACTAGGATCCCTCCTTCACGATCAGATGTAGGGGGAGAGAGTCGTCTCATCTCGCGCCCAAATCCCACCACGCCCGGACGACCCGGGAAAGATGGGGGAGATTGAACTAAACTAGGACACCCCATCAAGACTCAAAAGTACAAAGCATGCACGCACTACCTCTTCCTAACATATGACTTCATCGACTAGACAGCTTGGGTGTTTTCACTAATAAGCGGAGGGAGAAGAAAAAGATCAAAAGAAACCAGAAAAAACAAGCTTCGATCATTGATGTGGATCGTCATGCAGGCGGGGTCAACCTCTTCACTGCCTCCCCCAATCCCAATCCCAAACTCACTAACAAAGTAAACGCTCATCTTGATCAATGCGTCCGGTTTAATGTTTGGCACCTCCAACTGGTGGATATCGGCGAAATTCAAGATCGACGGCGCTTTAAGATCGTCGCAAGGCGCAGGGCCACCCAAGAAAGCGAATCCCCTCTTTCGCGATCTCGGAGGATCAGGCTCGGCGTACCAAAGACGAATAGGGAAAAAAATCCTCCCCGTTCCCGATCGATCATGCCGGCTGGCTCCTTCGGCAAACTCTCTCCATGCGAGGTTCCACGGCGTGCGCCCTTACTTCGTACTCTCGACTCCGACGACGTACTGTATACTCCGTACAACCATCACTTGGACGCAGTGAGGCTCTGTCTGTACTTGTATTACCCTACCCGCTTCTCAGTCTATCGTCGTAAACACACGGCCGCACGATGAATACGATGGGCCGGATATCCATCCCGGGACCACCCAAGCAACGTCTAGAGCATGAAATCCTTTTCCTTTCTCTTCGCTCTTGTCCCTTACCAAGTATGCTTTAAGCTACCTGTATTATACCAGAAAACCAAGTCGAGTGTCGTAACTTGCTTCATACAAGTCCCAGAAAAAGCACACGCAATCTTCTGCTTCCCCATCACACCCACGTTTCATCTAGCGGAGAGTGAGGAGATTACTCTCATTACACTCCGCGAGACGGACTACTCCCCCAATTTCGGTCTCGACATTGTGCGAACCCATTAGCCCGGCAAAGAGGCCAGGATTGACTGACCATATTAATTTAATTTCCAAGTTCTTTGTAAAACTTGAAGACAAGCTTCGAATCGTGAAACCGCCATCGTCGATGCTGAACAATGCTTCTCGAAGACTCCATTGTCTGACTGACCTTGACCATCTGAAACGGCGCTGTAAAATGTTTCCTTGGTCCCGGAACTCCGGTGAGCGATAAATTACCAGCGGCATCTTCCGTCCATGGATATTACCCATCCCCGATTTACCAGGAAATCCCCATCCTCATCCCGAGATCCCAATATCAACCCACATCAATATAACCCGCGGTAACACACCACAAAGCCGTCCATATTATCCAAACGCGGGCAAAGTATCCAACCGCCAAGCGAGAAGCGAGGCGGAGCAAAGAAAGATCCCCAAAAAAAAAAAACCAGGAAACGCCGCAATAATATAGACGTTCACGGGAACAAGATCCGATCCTGCTAGTTTGATCGACTGTAGCTCCACCTCCTTTTCTTGAGCTCTGCCACGATCGGTGCAGATTGTCAAAAACCTTAAACTGTCTGCTCGTGCATTAGTAAAGTAAGATTTTTTTTAGATGTAGTGATTGACACGTAAAGACTCCGCGATTATTGCCTCTCTCTTTCAATGCAAGTCTCAGTCACCCTGGGCTCAACACAAGGAGACCGTTGCCATCAAAAACGGCAGTTGAGGTGACGGGTGGATTAGGTTTCCCATGTCTCTCACGTCTTCCATGTCTCTCATGACAGGTGAGACGTTCCCCTCCCCCACGTTTTGTTTCGGAAAGAAACAGGCCTTGTCAGGCAAAAGAGCTCGAAGGAAAAGGAAATAGGCCAGAAATGGTATGATAAGGAAAAGCAACTTGTCAAACAGTCTCACCATCTTGGGAAGGCTACTGAATCAAGTGGCATCATCTGGGATCGCGAGAGGTTGGTCTATTTCAACGTCTACTTCTCATCGACGCATGCCCCGATTCCTAGAGAGCACACTCATATGTACTATTGCAGGATCATTCCCATAAACTGCCTCGCTTCTTACTCAGTCCAGGGAGGGCCATCCCTCCTTACCCAGAAACCTACCATCGACGTCTCCGCCGAGACGAAACAGTCCAGTCAAGTCTTATCATGCAGAAGACACTCTCACGAAAGGACACAGCAGAAGAAGAAATATTTATCCCCGGTTGAAGCAGGGTTTCGTGTTATTAATAGTATACCTATCTAGGTCTTCAAAGCATTCTGCCAAGTCCTAGTAGTAAGGGAAAAAGAGACAGACAGACAGAGACACAGGGTGATCCTCTGATAAGAAACCCCCAGAGCTCCAATCCATTCTGAATCTACCCTTTCCTTCTCCAGTTGCCATATGCCGCGCCACCTTTCCATTCGCATCCGATATGAGGTCCCGGTTGATGGGATGCCTCTCATGAGCTGGTGTTTTTCTCCGTAAGGAGTCATGTGTACATATGCATCTATGTTGAATTCCTGCCAGACCATTTTTCATTTTACCAATATCCCAGCTCCAGATCCGTGCAAACAAAGGGGGGTGTATCATAAAAACAAAGAAAAAATCCCACAACCAAAAAAAGCAAAGCAAAGATGGGAAACATGCAAACCTCAACCTTGATATAGTAAACGCCGATGTTGAAATCGTGACCTCCGTTATCTCAATGCATTGTGGCTACCCTGCCACTACCGAAACGACAAACATGATAGATGCCGAAGAATCATGAAAAAAAGACGAAAGAGACTTTTTGTTCTTTTCACACACACCAAAAGAGGTTCAAGACGAAACCTAAAGGAAGAAAATAGAGAGAAACAAGAAGAGAAAGGCGAACCGAGGAGCAGACTGTGTCTTTAGAACTCCTCTTTGAGATCTCGCCCAACGCTTATTTAGAGTACTTGGCGCGGAAGAACTTGGCAGCGTTGACCATGTTGGCAAGGGCCGCCTTGGTCTCCTCCCAGTGGCGAGTCTTCAAGCCGCAGTCAGGATCAATCCAAAGCTGCTCGGGCTTGAGGTACTGAAGCATCTCCTCGATGCGGTGCTTGATCTCCTCCTCGCTGGGGACACGGGGGGAGTGGATGTCGTAGACACCAGGGCCAATGTGCCTGGGGTAGGCAGAGTCGACGAAGACGCGGAGGAGCTTGGCATCAGACTTGCTGTTCTCGATAGAGAGGACATCAGCATCGAGCGCGGCAATGGCGTGGAAGAAGTCCTGGAACTCCGAGTAGCAGAAGTGGGAGTGGATCTGGGTCGAGTCCTCGACACCAGAGGTCGAGAGCCTGAAAGCCTTGACGGCCCAGTCAAGGTAGGCATCACGCTCCTTGCCGGATCGGAGAGGGAGACCCTCACGGAGAGCAGGTTCGTCGACCTGGATGACGTCGACACCGGCCTTCTCAAGGTCGACGACCTCGTCGCGGAGGGCAAGAGCAAGCTGCTCAGCCTGGACGGACTGGTGGACGTCATCACGGGGGAACGACCATCGGAGACAGGTGACGGGACCAGTCAACATGCCCTTCATGGGCTTCTTGGAGATGGAGACGGCGAACTTGGACTCCTTGACGGTCATGGGAGCGGGACGAGAAATGTCACCGACAATGATGGGAGGACGCACGCATCGAGAGCCGTAGCTCTGGACCCAGGCGTGGGTGGTGAAGGCATAGCCGCTGAGCCTCTCGCCAAAGAACTGAACCATGTCGTTACGCTCGGGCTCGCCGTGAACGAAGACGTCGAGGTCAAGCTCCTCCTGGATCTTGACGTTGTTCCTGATCTCCTCCTCGATGAACTTGTCGTACTGCTGCTCATCAATCTCCTTCTTGGTGAACTTGCTTCGCTGGAGACGAATCTCCTTGGTCTGGGGGAAGGAGCCAATGGTGGTGGTGGGGAAGAGGGGAAGGTTGAGCTTCTTCTGCTGCTGGTCAATTCGGGCGGGGAACTCGGACTTGCGCTTGTAGTCCTCGGGGGTGATGTTGGCCTGTCGCTCCTTGACCTTGGGGTCGTTGGTGCGGGTGGAGGTGGCACGCGAGTGCATGGACTTGGCGTTGGCTTCGAGCTGCTCACGGACGGCGGCGGGACCCTCAGTGATGGCCTTGGCAATGACGACAACCTCAACAGCCTTCTCGGAGGCGAAAGAGAACCAGTCGGCAATCTCGGGGTCGAGCTTCTTCTCGCTAGCAAGAGTGTGGGGGGTGTGGAGCAGCGAGCTGGAGGTCGAGACGATGACCCTATCCTTGCCGAGCTTCTGGATAGCGCTCTCGGCAGTCTCAATGGCGCGCTTCAGGTTGGTCTTCCAGATGTTTCGGCCATCAACGAGACCGAGAGAGAGAACGGTGTTGGCATCAAGAGATCCGATAACGGTCTCGAGCTGCTCGGGGTTGCGGACAAGGTCAATGTGGAGGGCATAGACGCTCTTGGGGACGACGTCAAGGTTGTGGACAATGTCACCGAAGTAGGTGGCGAGGACAAGCTTGGGGATCTTGTCGCCGAGGCCAGCGAACTTCTCGTAGGCAGTCTTGAAGGCAGCCTTGGCCTTCTCAGGGAGGTCGAAGACGAGGACGGGCTCGTCAATCTGGACGGTCTCAGCACCAGCCTCCTTGAGCTGGACGAGGAGCTGCTCATAGACGGGGAGGAGCTTCTCGAGGAGGTCGATGGGCTCGACGGACTGGTCTCGGTCAGCCTTTCCGAGGTGGAGGAAGGTGACGGGGCCAACAAGGACGGGGCGGGTGGAGATGCCGGCATCCTTGGCCTCCTTGAACTCGACGACGGCCTTGGGGGCATCGACAAGCTTGAAGGTCTGGTTGTCCTGGAAGGTGGGCTTCACGTAGTGGTAGTTCGAGTCGAACCACTTGACCATCTCCAAACTGGGGACGTCAATGCCGTCCTTCTGGTGGCCACGGCCCATGGCAAAGTATTGGTCGACAGCATCGAGGTTGTTCTGGGTGTACCTCTCGGGGACAGCCTAGTAACATGAAACAGGTTAGTTACGTGCTCCCTCTAGTTCAAAAATTGGGTGCCTATGCGTGTGCGTGGTCAGAGAGGGAGAACTTACACCGAAGTCCTGGATGTGGGATAGGACCTGGTCGTAGAGGGCAAAGTCGTTGCTGGGAATGACATCGACACCAGCATCCTTCTGGATCTGCCAGTGAGCGAGACGAAGCCTCTTAGCCTCGGCGAGGAGGTCGGCCTGGGAGATCTTTCCACCCCAGTCTAAAACGAGAAGAAGCATTGGTTAGCTATATCGAGGCAATGGCATTGAAATAGATCATTTTGTTAGGACGGGTGGCCTTACAAGCTTCGGTGGCCTTCTTGAGGTCACGGTTCACACCCATACGGGGGAAACCGAGAATAGCGGACTGGACCATTTTGGATGTGGAAGTCAAGTCCTAGGGGAGAAGGAGGTAATGACGATGATGGAAGGATCAAGACGAAGATCCGATGGGAAGAAACGACAATTGACTTCCCTGATGGAGGATGGGCTTGGGGGAAGAAAAGAAAGTTCGAGAGAGGAGGGGAGAAGAAGAGAAGAGGAGGATGACAGAAGAAGAAGAAGAAGAAGAAGAAAATTTGACGGAGCTTGAGGTGGGGAGGGAGAGGTGGAAGTAGCGCATTTGAAGGTTGCGGCCAATGCAGGCGTGAGCTGGGCGGTGTGATAAGACTGGGAGACTGGACATGGAAAGGGAGGGGCAACCAAACCCCTCCCCCTCCTTTCCTCCTTCCCTTGCTCCCAATGCCATGCCCAATCCATGCTCATGTCAGAAGCCCATGTCGATGTCGGTCCAACGCCACTGCTCACGCCCAAGCCAAGAACTATGCTACTTACGCAGTACAAGGGTACATTGATCAATCTGCTTTACGTACAAGAGCAGCCGTATCAAGTCCAGTAGCCCAGCGACACCAAGTACGCTGCGTCGTACGGAGTACAATTGAAGTTGTAGCGTCGTGTACGGCGGAGGCAGCAACAGCAGGAAGACCGAGAACGGGCCAACGGCGCTAGCTCAGGTCCAGACGAGATGGGTCAATTGATTGATGGCGGGGTAAAATCAAAATGTGTTGAGGGTCTCGGTGGAGAGTCTGCACATGCCCATGTTGTACTTCGTACATCAATCATGATAGAGGCGAAGCCAATGGGACTCTCCTGCATCCCTGCCTGGTCCTCCGCTTCTCACGTTTATTTCGTTCATTTCGATTTCTTGGATTCAGAGTGGCGGATTGATTGGCCGTAATCGCACATGGATACCACTACAAGTGGGAAGAGCAGGACGAGCAACATGAACACACAATACGAAGTATACAAAGGAATAAGCTCATCAATGCAGCAACATGCAAGCTCTTTTTTTCGGCGCCTCTACGAAGTAGAAGTATACTAAACTAGAACTAAAGCTACCCGCGGTCCTTGTCTCTTGGCTCTTCGGAAATGTGGCGTGTACACAAAGTATACTTCACATATGTAGTTTAGGAACAGCAGCCTCGATATGGGCTTCAGGCTCTACACTACTTCGTACTGACTCTGCACTAATATAATTGATGCCCTATTACTTTCAATCGTCCCAAGTCTTATTCAATGATATGAATTCCTATTCGTCCTATGCTGAATGCGATCAGGATGCCGCACCGGCTTGATACAAGACCTGGTTGACGGCGCAGACCGGAAAGCATATAGCAAGCCTAATATTGCATGGAAGGCAATCTTTGCAGATTCGCTTCAGCATGAATCCGAGATGGAGGGGTGATGTGTCACCAATTGACTACTTCTAGCAAATGTTGACGCTGACCTGCACTTATAAGACGCCCGTCGACTTCTGTCGCTTTCGACGAGAAATGAACAGGGTCCCTACTTCATAGGCCCCTCCATTGGATATCTGCACTACTTCGTAAGCTGCCCTATCTATTTTTCGACCCAAATATTATATCCTGCTCATTGAACGGCGGTGACCGAGAATGGAAGCTTACAAGCCATCGTAAATTGCCCGTTCCGTTGACCTGGGCGATGTCGGAAGCACTACTCGAGAGAGTACAACTTGATGTATCTCGTCTAGCTCGAGATCTCGATGTATTTCCGGTCCTCCTTGGTGAGATGAGACCTCGGATTCCACGGCGGAAAATTTTTTTCCTTTGTCAAGAGTACACCATATTGCGCCATCGAGATGGAGGGTATCGGCGACTTTTTTTTTTTTTTTCCTCCCCCCCTCCGCCCCCTCTTATTGCGGAGAGAAGAAGGAAAGCTGGAGTTGAAATTCTCTCGATTACGTGTTCTGATAATATCTTTGACATCGCCGAAGTACAACTTTTTTGTACTCAACCAATTCAACCAATCTCACTCATCAAGCAGGCAAGCAGCCTGGATGCAGCCCCTCCATTGCTCTTGCTCTTGCCCCTCCCCCACCAACATTATCATGCTTTCTTTTTATTCCGTTTCTACCCATGCACAAAATTCTGGAGCTACCCCGCCCCCGCCAATTTGGAATCTCCTCATCGACGATGAGGTCGCTAGAAACCTGAGAAATTTTGAACATCATTGGAGATAATTGCTCATTGGCTCAATTCTCTATGCTTCTTAGAGCCCGATGTGGCCCAATGCCGTAAATAGACCTTCAAATCAGCAGTCTTGAGAGTCTCCTCTAAAGTCCGTTGATGGTGATGCTGATTTCAATTGAAGATGCGCAAACGCAAGTGAGATCGAAGAATGTATGGATTGATTACATAATGTCACTGATCTGCCCCAAACTACACTTTACCCTGCCCAGCACCACCCAAAACTCCAACGCAGACACACACATCCGCATATCTAGATGATAGCATCATTTGAGTGTCAGTAAACAAGAATAGTAGGTATTTGCTTTTCGTGAGAGGTGGCAGGATAAAGAGGAAAAAGAAAAGAGACTCACAATCCACTGCAGTCATCCTTCACCGCAGGGTTCCAAGCCTAGAAGTCATCAAGCTCGATACCATAGGTATCGGCAATAGCCCAGCAGCCGTCTCCAGCTATAGGGGGGGTACCAGCGGTCAGCGGCAGTCTGGTGATGATGTAGATATATCTCATGAGTGGTAAGTATCCGAGTTCTTACTCTTCACAAGGTAGAATTTGTTACAGTTCTCCGTCATCCGGGGCTATGTGTAGAACTCTTGTCAGTATTCCCGATAATCTCGTGCGTACTGATGCTACCTGGGGCGGAGTGTACCAGAGTTGGACAACGGGCTGTCCTGATTCCGAGATCGACGTAGCAGGATCGGCCTTATCAATCCTCGTGCTCGAAGTCGAAGTTGGTCTTGGTATAGGGGTTATTTCAATTTGCCCAACGCAATATCTATAACCCTCGAGGAGCAAACACGAAAGCGGATCATTCTCGTCCCACCTTAACGACGGGTTCCACTCAACGAACGTTTCGACATCCACTAGAACATGTCTGTGGCATCAGCTTTTTGATCGGTTCTCAAGCTCAAAGACAACTATAAATACACTCACAGCCATAGAAAGAGGCCACGACGGTGCACGAGTTTTAGCGTTCCCGGCTCGATCTCCGGGGCGGATCTCTGTGATGATTGTAGTCTTTACAGTCGCCAGGCGTCCCTGGCGCTGGTGGCAGGTCTAAGGTTTGTATGATAGTTGTAGTCGGCCCCGGAGTAGTGTCTGTCGTTGTGGCACTCGCGATTTCCGTAGGCCACTCCCGGTACGGAGCCGTCTCATATGACGTCGAGCAACTCACCGGTGGGGATTTTGCCGTTCTACAGCCGAGTTCTGTGATGCCAAGTGCCAAAGCAACTGCGAGTTGAATCCTCCGATCCCCCCAAGGAGGAGCTCAACGGGCGTCCTTGGTCGAGTGATCGGATACTACGAAGGGTGGTATGTCTTGGAGACATCTCTACATCACTTACATGACCCGGATCCGTTAGTAACAAGATAAACATACAGGGCGGCGCGAAGGGACTGTTACCCCTCCCCCCCAGCGCGATTCCGATTCAGGGACTGACTCACGTCAACTTTGCTTTCGCATATATTGATCCCAAGTCCTTTGATATCGCCCCGATGGACTCCCTGACCTCCCCATCCCTCTTTTTGCAAACCGCAGATGTACGAACCCAGAGATCTGGAAATAACGCTCTCGAGGTCTTCGTCTCTATTGGCGGCTGGACCTTTTCCGACAACCACACCGAGACCCGGCCTGTATTCACAAGAGCGTGTTTCGTACAGCCGAGCACATCGTAGAGTTAAGTTCCTTAGCAGAGGTATTGTCCTTTATGATGTTGGGGGAGGCTGTAAGGCGAGACAAGACTGTCTATAGGTATGTTGCATTGAAAGCTCCTCCTCGCAGCGGTTTGGTTGTATGGAATCCCATGTCAGTCCAATACAAAAAATATAGGACACTAACATAATTTTTAAGGGCACACTCTTCGCTACCGATACCAGAAAATTTACTTGACGACAATAACCCTTTCCATCAGCCTTGGCAGCAATGGGATCCGAACGGAAATCATGGTAAGCACCTGCTAACACTCCCGTCTGGTTAAGCCTTGGACTCAAGGGTACACATCTCCGGAGATAGCAATGAAGGAGAGAGAGGGAGAAAAGAGAGAGTGTGCATGTCTCTGACTGTCAATAGCAACTCCTTTTCTATCTCCTATCGACGAAATGTGGGAGGCGATGGGAAGCGTTGATAACCCATCCCCCCTGGTGAATGCGGAAGCCGGCTTCAACGGCCTCAAAATGCGCGTATGGCGTGGCATCGACCCCGTGTCAGATGCGACTTAGGTGGCAAAAGATTGGGACAATACCTCACCGGACCGCGGCTTTCCTCTTGCCTAAGAAGCCATCTCAACCATTCGTGAAGTCATCGCGTCTCCGATTGGGTGGGCCGCCGGCTCGAGCGACTCCGGTCCAACTGGCAAGCTCAGGCGGATCAGTATGCAAATCAGCCACCGGGAAACGTGGCCGGTGCCGCCGGTGCCGCCGATGCGCGCGAAATCATCAATTCGCTGGCAAGGGTAAAGAGACTGGGGGAGGAAGAGATTTTCGTCGACACTAAGGACATGAGCCCATTGTCGCATATCTCGGTGATGCACCCAACCAATATATCTCCACCGCCCACCGCAACATCCCGTCCCGAACTGGTCATAAAGGGCGGGTGATTCAGACCAAACACCAAACCCCCGCAAAGCATATTCCACTTTCTTCCCCGGCCTCAACACTGCATGCGAGGTCGATTTTCCTTTTTATTAGCCTCCGCTACAAGAATCATTGATGGCAACCCAGAAGACGCTCTATCAAATCCTGGTCGACCACAACACGGAGCGGCCCACCGTCACGCCAGAGCTTCGAGAACTCTACGGCCGAGCAATTGAAGATCCTAGCAACCTTACGAGGGGGGAGAGGAATAAAATTATGCGCCTTCTCCCTCCTGAAGAAGAGGACCACATCATACAAACGATGCTGAAATCGCGCTCTAAGGAGGAGCTTATTGCCAAAGCCAACAACGCACCTGACACCTTGTCTGAAGACGAGGCACTCTTTCTTACAGCCCTAGGGCCTCTTCCTTGTATATACATGACAGATGAAGATCAGAGGTTGGCGGGAAAGGCCCACGAGAGTATAGTTACCACGGAAGAATCCGAGGCTTGGTCAAATGCTACCAGGAGAATAGACGCCATACAAAAGCAGGAGTCGGGCAGGCGGGAGGCCGAGCGTAAGCGCTTCTGGAACGCGTACAAGTCGGCAGCCCAGCAGCCCCGAGCGGATTGGGTGCAGAAGATGGTGGATGCGGACGTTCAGAAGTGGGGGTTCGTTTGCTTCCGGGTTGCCTATACGGAACCTGCGGATGGAAAAGCGTGGGACCGATTCAAGGAGTACTATACAGCCACCGGAGAGGAAGTGAGCCGTCACTGGAGAGGCTTCCCTCCGCTGTGGCTGAAGCACAAGACCATCTTCGTATCAGATGGCACTTTGAATGGGGCTTCGAACGATGGGCTTCGCAAGCGATTCGCCGAGATGAGAGACGCCAACGAGATACCCGACGGTGTGCGGACCGATGTCTTTCTCGTCGCTGATAAGGAGACGCTTGTCGATGAAAACGTCCGCTCGGGGGAGCGTTATAATGTCTCGCTGGCAATTCCGAACATACTCATACGGGATCGTGCTAGGCACGTAAAAATTCCTGCTGCTTCCATCAGAGTTGTCGACCCGAGTCACGATACGAGCACTCCGATACCAACGAAGGGTCCTTATGCTGAGTTTAACGGCGAATTCGACTGTCCTGTTCCCAAGGCTTTTGACTGGCTGTATTACAGCCTCTGGGCGGGAACGGAGACAATGAAGCAACGGTACTGGCAGACCCAGGCATTCGAATGGATGCCAGATCACCCCCCGTTTGCACCCTACCCGCTCTACGGGCGCAAAAGACCCGAGACAATGAAATGACGCCGGTTATTGAACTACCTTCGCAAGAGTTTTGAGACAAACGGTATTCTGCCATTAGTTGCAATAGCAGTCCTAGGGACGATGATGATATTCTGAGGGTCTGAAGATTATTCTCAATTCGATCGATTGTTGTGTCGTGGCTTCCTCAACAACTCACACCAGTGACAATGATGTAAAGATCACCTGCTTTTGCTGATACCTGGATACCCTCGATACTCATGATACCCCAACACATCAATATCGCGCCATGTACTTGTCGCTGCTGCCTCCTTAAGCTACGAATAAATTGATATACTGCAAAGCCTAGTTGATCGCTGACCGTTGGAATGGTTCCCAGCAGCTTCGATGGACAATAAAACAGATCAACCTCACTTTATATACGTTAGGGAACACTCTCTATTTCTACTGTCACGAAGAGATTATGTCCTTTCTTTGCTGTCCCTGGTTACAGAACCCTTCCAAAGGCAACTCGAGTAACGATATACTACCAGAAGACCCAGCCGAGACCGTCGATCTTGCCTCGCACATAGGTATTCCCCGCCCGGATCAGAGATTCTCACCACTGGCATCTGCAAAACACGCCCCTCGAAGTAGGAACCCACCTCTAGATAACCCGATGAAACGATCGTCGGTCCATAGCCAGCCACAAGGCCTACGGGGTCGATGGTCCGATCCCGGGGTTTGCCAAGCACGCACTTCTCGGCCCCCAAAGCGGCCACGGACAGAGACATATTCTCGAGACTTCCATCATCGAACAGACCAAGCAAGCTCGCACGTTGTCAAGTTCCGGCCCATCGAATAGAACTCGGTTGATGAGCCCACGTCACCGCAGCAGTCTCGTAGCATGCAAGTGCGGAGAAAATTCCGCGAAGAGTTTGATAAGTCGACAGATGGGGCCGTTGGCGATGCCTTCGGCGAGGATTATGCTCCCACGCCAAAGCTAGGGAGTTTTGAAATAACAAGGTCATCATCAACTTGGAAGCCACAATCCCGGGCCATGTTACGTCCGGCTGTACGGCGCGAGGCTAGGGGCTCGAACTTCCAACTTGCGCCAGAGAATAACCATGTACGAAGTGATACCAGGACGTTGTCTCGGGTGTTCCAAGAGGATATGGAGAAAACATTAGAATTATGGAAAGACGCGTTTCGACGAGACAGCCTGGACCGGACCAACCCTGTCACTACCATATCGGAAGGGGAGTGCCATGTTACCGATGTTTACTGGAGCGGGATACCTCTAGCCTACGAGAGAAGAATGAACGTGCCACATGCGTCAAGTTCATCTGACATTTCGCCAACGTCCAGACGTATTCCTCGTGCTTTAGCACCACGCAACGACGAGATAGCCCCTCCAACGACTGACTCGCGACAGAATCGTCCTTCTCAGGAACAATGCGATCAACAGCGAAGACGTATTCCTAAGTTGTGGGCTAAATGGCCGTCGCACAGTCGTCCTTCCCGTACAGGGCCCGCAGGCGCCGAAGACCTCGTGAACACCAAAGACTTTGCAGTCATTGGTGTGAATGAGGAGACGGGATCGATATGGTGGTCTACGGATAAGCCATACTCAAAGTCAACCGCCCTTTCTCTCCCCGGGAAAATCGAGGAGGCCATGAAAGGCGGCATAAGAAGAATTGTTCCGAAGTTGGCGCTTTTCCGTGTAGGTGGAAATGTACTCCATGGGCGAAGGGGGAGCGCGCAGGCCGGGGGAGTCTTGGAATATCCGGAACTAGAGATCTTGCCTACCAAGGAGGGATACTGGGAGCTTCGGGCTTTGGAGATGGAGTTGGAACAAATAAGGGCGCTGAGCTGCTCATGACTGGCTTTCAAGGTCGAGGTCCAAGTGGTAAGGTGGGGTTTAGGAGATTATTAGTAGAGGAGAATAAGGGGATGGGGCAGGATATTATATGTCTTACTTCTGTCTTCTGTGAGGTGTGACAGCTGTAAGGTCTCAGTCTGAGGAGAATGCCAAGAGTAAGATGACAGCCGGATCCGGCACGGAGGTCTTCCTGCCCCACCTCCGCCACAAATTGAGTTTTGGAACAAAGAAATCAAAATGGGGGAATGCAGAAGAATTGGACCTCATAGAGAGCATTAGTCTGACACGTGAACACAAGCAACACAGGGCAGGTAGCTCAGTGGTAGAGCGGAAGATTGCAGTACCAGCTTGAGAAACGCTGCAGACATCTTTAGGTCGCGTGTTCGATCCACGCCCGGCCCTTCTTTTTGCCCTTCTCACAGAATCTCCAAGATTCTTTCATTCATTCTTATTGATGATATTGATTGGATTTTACGGACATTGTTTTTTGGAGTTCTTTATTCCCTCCCCCCTGATATAATGCAAACTCTCTGTTGTTCATCCAAAGTTGCTTTTAAGAGCCATTTGCTCCCCGATTTCTCGGATCCTCTTTGATCATGGAGCCGAGATGTTGGGATGGGCCACACATAGATTGATGCTTGCTTTTACTGGAGTTTGTTTCCATACGAGACGACGAGATGTTTCCCAACACCCCAGGCGTGGGTACAACAAAATAGAAGGAATTTCTCAACAGGCTACTCGACTAGAATGGGTATATATTATGTCTTATTTCTCAAGGTTTATACTCTTTCCAAACCTCGCATACAGCTCCACCTTGAGTTGGGTCATCTGGTCCCGAATCGACGAAAGTTCGTCCTCCAACTTCGACACGTCCTCGTCTATCTTTTCCGTGGCGTTCTCCAGCATCTCCTGCGCCTGCTCTAACTTGACGTGGAAGAAAGCATCTCCGACTTTATACCTGTAGTTTCGAAGAGAGAAAAGTTTCGCCATCGCGTTAGCCAAAAAGACTCCATCGTTCTTGGTCGAATCGTAGCCGATGGGAATTGGTTTTCTTACGGGACGGTCTCGTCTTCGTCGGCTAGTTCAAGCTCCGTGCTGACATCGTCGAGTTCCTCCTTTTCTTTCTATTTTCCGCAAAAATAGCACCAAAAAGACGTTAGCCTTCTCTTCTGTAGGTGACATGACGGAGCGTCCCTGATGCCTGGGGCGAGAAAGAAAAAAAAACGAACCGCCTTGGTTTTGAGCTCCTCCTCCAAGACCTGCTCGCGTTGGCTGAGCCGGCTGAATTTATTAATCTTGTCCTGGTCTTCGCGGCGGACTTGTACCTCGTCTCCGGCGGCTTGCTCGTCCTCCTTCGTAAGCTATATCCTCGTGGTTTTCGAACGGTTAGCTTCTGGCCAGCTATGTTTCCCAAGGGGAGGGAGGTAGGATCATGGGCATTTACCATGCGTCTTTGCATCATTGTGGCGGTGGTATGGTCCGGGGGACTGGCATACTATTAAGTACGAGGAGTCCTTCTAATTGGGGAGAGAGGTAGGCGGAGGGTTGGGGCAGGCTAGAGACTTTTCGCTGCTCCCTTCGAATTTCCGGTACCCGATCAATCCAAGTCGTGGTCGAGCTGCTTTTTGGCGATGATGACCAGGAGGGATGGCGGGGTCAATTTTCCGGTTTGCGGTGGGTTGATATCGCACTGTGTGGGGTTTAAGAGCTCTCAAAAACGGCAACGATTTGAACAATGAACTGAATCAAGTAAACATCGAAATATCGAAGACAAAATGCTTCTCGAGGTGGGAAATTCTCTTAATGTGACCTTTCCTTTCTTGTTCTTTTTATTTCCCACGCCAATGTGTAGTAAACCAGGTCAAGATTTCGACTGCTTCCATAGTCCCCGAAGGTATGGCGGGGTCCAACATCACCTCCAGACGAAAAACTTATAGGTAGACAAAGCCGCGCTGGCTGATGGAAATAGAAATAGAGAAAGTATGAGGTGAAATGACATCCCATGCATTTCAATACGAAAATCGTCTTCCGTCTCTCATCCCGTACTCATCCAGAGGTGAATCTACAAGCAGTCCCCAATTCCCCTCATCTCGTCAATGATCAGCTCACCTTCGTCCGAGGCATCCAGCGGCCCCTCTGTGGTCCACGGCTTGTACTTGTAGCCAGGCACAGCGTTTGTATGGGCGAGTCAAGAATCCTCATTCTCGGGGTTAGAGAGCCATCAGGCATCTGCATCCTGCTCAACTGCCAGTTCTAAATAACATTTATGTTCGAAATGCAGCTAAGATCCTGGCGGAGCTGGCATCGAATCTAAACCTCAACGTAGGAAAACAAGCATTGATGACGACAATAGTAATACAAGCTGCCAATTGGGATTCGCTCCTGATGACTGGTATTGGCCCCTCTCATATGCATAGTGTAGCGTCGTTTGATGATGGCTTCTTCGCCCATCTCCCTCTCTTTCCCCGCGCTTGCGCCGTCCGGGTATCGCGCCGCACTATGTTCAGTATCGACCACGTCTTTTGGGGAAGATGATAAAAGGCCTGGACCGGGCCGTTTCCGGCTGCCTATGCCAGTCTGGTAGGCTCCGGGTGGGAGCCATATGTGAGAAGGTGGTTTGTCGAGGATAGTTGGCTGACTATGTGGAGAAAGGTGAACAGTGATTTAAGAGGATCCCGATAAGGTAAGAAAAAGACGAGGAGCAATCGATGGGATTCTTCCACGATATATGGAAGTGACACCATGTTATGAATCGCTGTAATGTAGACTGTTTTGTAATGGCTAAAGAAGCACGGGTTAAACATTGATAAAATCAAAATCTCCAACTCCATACCACTTAAACCTCGAGAACAGTCACTGCTTCTGGTCTTGTTCAAGCTGGCTAAGCCAGCGCCTATCAACGTCGCATCTGAGACTTCTAGGTGCTACTTGTATTACTTCTTAGTGCGGATACAGAACCTATGCAATTGATGGCTAATGAAACCGAGAAAAGGACAGGAGAGAATAACGTGATGTTGTATAGAGGAAGTAAAAGACAAAGTACTCCGTAATATGCTTCAGGGATGAAGTGGAAATATGAATGCTTGAGGTCAAAAGCGGAGTGAGCATTGGGGTCGTGGCATCCCCACACCCCCACGGAGGGTGGTACTCAGTACCTGCCCACACGTGATGAGATCAGAGGACTTGAAAACGCCCCAAAGTAAACAATTCGGCCTGGATCACTTCGCACACGACAAATAGTAATATCTGCAACGACCCAACAACAGCTGCGTTTGAAAACGCTGTCTCCGCTCGATTCAAATTACCGACTACTATGGCGCCGAGCCAGAAATCGTATCCGCGTGGGACGGTAAAGAAGATTGTCAAGGCGCATTCGAATCTCAATATTAGCAAGAATGCTGATGTCTTGGTACGTCTTTGTTCCCCCACTATATCGCAGTAACGCGTGCAGCCCGGTCTGCCTCCAGACGCGACTGACGACTTACTCTGGGATAGATCTTTCTGGATTACGTCCTATTCATGCAGACGTACGTTTTCGAGTTGTTGCGATCGAGGCGATTTTTGGCGGTCCGAGGATGCGCTGGTTGCTAACATGTCTATTTGGATAGCCTTGTGAAGGAGGCGGCGATCGAGTCCAAGCAGGCTGGCGAACGTGGCATTACGTCGTGGAGTGTAAAGAAAGCAACTCCTGTGAGTTCCTACATGTCTCCTCCGTATCGTAGAGAAACTCGCCAGGCATTATCGACGGCTTCTGATTTTGCATGCGATTAGGACGCGCTCGCAAAATTCAAAGGCTGAGCGAACAGCCATGGATTCAGCATGCGACAATACGCCCACCTAGCGACGAATGCATCAACATCAAACGCGACCGATACTTGTTCGTAATGTGCAATACATTATTGGAACCGACGCGCCGACGTTATATCGGACCGGCTCTCTACCAGCCTCGAATCTCGACGAACACATCGGCGAATGAAAATTGGAGAATGGAATAGGATAATGCACATCCGTATCGAGCCCAATGTTTGGCCAGTGGAGAGAAACAACCGGACTTGTTTGCCTTGGGATGTCCGTTTGTGTAGCAATCTTCGATAGGCAGCACGGGAACGGGCATACCGAAAATGCAGGCATTGGCAGGAATGGCCAATTGTGGGGGTCCGAAGAGATGCAAACAGCATCAGGCGCGTCCCCAAGTACAACTTTTGAAGCACTAGAATATACAAACAACTCGGGGTGGTGGCGAGATTGGGGAGGTGGCGCGCAGCCCCCAGGATTTAGCAAACACGCTAGGCTTGTAGCCTTAAAATCAGGAATATCTCGTTGAGAAAGTAACCCACGTTGGCCTGGCTTGAAGAGGTGACGATGTTGGCCTTGCTGGGCCTCTGGCAGGTTGATTGATGCAAGGCAGTCCAATCAGTCCAATGGGCCCCCTCGGCTATGGGATGATGTGCTTCATTGTCGTAGATTCTAGAAACTCTCCCTGTCATTGTGGGGTTTAATTACAGCTTGGGGAGCTGGTCACTCCTTCGCCCTTCTTGTCTAACTGCACGGTTCGTCGCGCCTTGAGCGGAGCTGCACTGGCATTGGATGAGCCAAACTGGAGCCTAAACTAGCGCCAAATGTAGGGCATTGATGCTGTAATAGCGCATGAGATGCACCGATCATGGGAGTTGAGTTGACGCTGTGAGGCGAGCAGCTAGTGCGTGGTTGGTTTGCCTGGCTGCTGTTTGCGGGCACCAGCGGCAAGAATGGTGAAGGTACTTCGTGGAGTACCTTGGGAAGGAAGAGCCCAGCACTGGAGCAGCCTCCCTTTCCAGATTACACAATAGATCCGTGCCTCGCCAGAATTCAGAATTTCAAGGAATTCTCCCCCCAAAAATTCTCCCAATTCTCCTCGTTAGATCGAACATCCATTGATTCCCCCAAAATACCTGTTCACCAACCCCTTTGTATTCCCTTATCATACTCTTCCTCCCTCCGACACCCTCGAATCTCCTTCTCGAACCTCGAGTCTCCGAGTTCCTTACGTCACACCATCACCTTCCCAAAACGCACCCAACCCTAGCGCATCACGCCCCGAAGACGCGCTTGCGCCCACCATCATCAACCCCGATTTTACAAGATCCAGTGGTCTTGCAGCACTGTCGAATCGTAACCTCCGAAGCGACATACTCATTTCCTTTTTTCTCTCTGGACCCTGAACCTCGCCTTGGTCCATTCCCTCACGTCCTAAACCTTTATCACAGAAGCATTGGGATCGCGACGCACAATGGCTGCCCCCGCTGTTCAGCCCGCCCAATCTGGTGCTAAGGCCTCCAAGAAGAAGGCCAAGCTTGCCGACAGGACCGCTTCCCCCGCTCCCCCCGTCTCGCCTGCCCCTGAGAAAGAAACGGCTGAGGATTCGCAGGAGAATTCTTACATCCGTGAGCTTCAGAAGTGAGTATGCCTTCATCTAGCCACTATTCGTATCTCTGGTCTAATCTTTACTTCCCCCCCCCATTTTCTAGGAACATCCGCAATGTCAACAAGAAGATTGTGAGTAGCTTAGGCCCGCCCCGCACTCTGCATAGCTCTGTGCATAGTCTACGTAACCCGATGGTGCTTTTGCGCCATCGTGTTTTAGTCTTGAAGATAAGTCAATTAACGTCTTTCCGCCCAGGCCAATGCTTCCAAGACGGATGCCCTGCTCAAGGAGCATGCCGGAAAGTCCCTTGACGAACTTGTTGCCGCCCGAATCATCAATGCCGATCAGAAAGCCCAGATTTTGAAGAAGCCCGCCCTCCAAGCCCAGCTCAGCCAACTTGAGGAGCAGCTCGCCCAGTACAAGAAGGTGGATGCCGACTACCGGTCGCGCACCGAGGCTGAAATTGAGCGTATCCAGACTTCTCTGACGGAGAAGTTTGAGAAGGAAAAGGCCGACGCTATCCGGGAGATTGAGGAGAAGGCGGAGGCTGATCTCAAGCGATCCCTGCACGACAACTTCCTTATCCTTTCCCAATTCCTTCGTCTTGCCGCCGCTCGACGTGCCGAGGAGGCCGACCCCACGTTAGATGAGAACCTCGCGCTCGAGGGTCTTCTCCTGGCTGTTTATGGTGGCGACGAGGGCGCTGTCAGCGCCATGCTCAAGTTGGCAGAGGGCACGGACGACCTGGCTCAAAGCACTGCCGGTGAGCAGCTGCAATCGACCTGTGAGTTTCTTCCTCCGTCTTTTGATACTACGGTAAGCCTTGCGCAAATGGAGCTCATGTTACTAACTGGCCTATCAGATGCCCATATCAAGTCCATCTCCCAGGCTTACCTTGCTCAATACGAGGTCACCCAGGAGGAGCCGGAGGCCACGCCTGCCGTTGAGGCCGAGCCGGCGGACGCTGCCGCAGCCTCCGCCACCGAAACCGAGCAGGTCGAGGCTGCTCCCGTCGAGACGGTGAATGGCGACGTCGCTGCTGCCGCTGAGACCAACGGAGCTGCCCCTGCTGCGGAAGCGGCTGCTGCTGCTCCTGAAAGTGCTGCGGATCTCTCAACTTCTCAGGAGTGGGTTTCTGTTCCTCGACCTGCGGAACCCGAGTCGAGCACTGAGCCAAGCCCTGTTGCCCCCACCAACGGTCAGTCTTGGGCTGATGACCATCCCGAGACACCTGCCGATGTAAGTTGAGATCCCCTGCCTAACGGCCCACCGCGCCGCCGCGTCTCCCCAAATTCCTAGTAGGAATCTCGTCTCTTACTAAATTTGACAGGTCCCGGCTGCCCCTGCCGATCCCAACGACGGCTTCCACCAGGTTCAGCGACACCGTGGCCGTCACGACCGGGAGGGAGGAAGCTGGCGAGGCCGAGGCCGTGGAGACTGGCGTGGCCGTGGCCACCGGGGTGATGGCCGCGGTCGCCGCGGAGGATCCCGGGGAGGAAGTGGTGGCATGGGTCACCGAGGACCTCGCCGAACTGAGGAGTCTTAGATGAATCCTCACACCAGGCCAACAGGCACACTCAACTTTGGCGGGTGTCCCCTCGTCAAGTGACGACTGCTTGAATTTTGTCATTACCCAGCATTGCATTACCCACTGAGATGGCCTCCCTATCTGCCCTTGTACTCTTATCCCCTCACACACAACACTTCATGACTATGATTTCATTGTCTTTTGTCTTTTTCCCGCACAGCATGCGACTAGGATGGTATAAAAAAAGAGGTAGTGGTTAAAAATGGCATATGTGGTCCTGCATCTTTTGTTTCTTTCATCTGTTAGGGAGGAATGGAAAGGGTGAGCGGTGAAACGTGTCTATGAAAACAAAAACATATTCATTGCGCTCTTATGGCCGGCGGCTTTGGAGTTTTTCTCTTTTATTTTTTTTTTCTCAAGGCGGCGTCGTTTTGCCCATCATCGGCATCTACTGCTACTACTACCGCATCATCATCATCATCATCACCATCAACTCTATCCATAATCTCTTTGAGGGGAGGGACTTCCACCATTTCAGAACTCTTCCTCCTTGACTGGTACTCGAATAAGCAGGATTGCTAGTGGGAAGAGGGCAAGTGTGTACAATGTTTGAAAGATAGCTTGGTAGATAGCTTCCATAAAATGGAATGAGGTTAAATACCCGGGAGATTGATGTCCTTTTTTTGATATTTTGTATGTATTTTGTGAGGTGTAGATGTCCTGATAATCTGGTCCTTCGAAAACGGAGGGAGAGGCACTTGCAGTTGTTTATGGCTCGGTGAGGTTCACCGAAGAGCCCCACCTAAAGTTCGGGGTGGGTGGCGCAGGTCAAATGTGCTCCCCAACTTTACCAAGCTTCAACTACAACTTCAACTCTTCAATTGCCCCAGTCCTCGCCACTCCACAACCTTCATCCCGTTCTACAGCGTCGCGCATCAACTATTCGCCGTACTCGACAACTCAATTTCAATCCTCCCTACTCCTCTATTTATTAAGCGAAAGAGTTCCACCTAGGTTCACGCGCTCGCTCCCGAATAAACTCAGCGACACACACCCCACTCTCTAACTCTCAAAACTCCCAAAACTCCCGTCAAGGGAAGGAAAAAAAAAAAATGGACGACACGCCCAAGGAAAGAGAGGCTTCTCCGCCGCCTAGGAGAGATTCGAGAAGCAGATCTCCCCGCGGACCGAGACCCGAGCGAGACGATGATAAGGAGCGGCGCCGCGACGGTGGTGAGAGAACGGATGCGAGGGACCGGGATGGGGATAGACAATACCGCGATAGGAGAGATCGGGATCGCGAGGGTGGGAGATGGGGAAGAGGTGGTGGTCGGGGCTGGGATCGCGACAGGGGGAGGGATCGAGGATGGGGTGGTCGTGATCGCGATCGGGACAGGGACGGTCGGAGGGATTGGGACAGAGATAGGGACAGGGATAGCAACAGAGAGCGGGAGGATAACCGAGACCGGGGACGCGAGAGAGGAGGAGCAGATAGGGAACGCCGACCCCCTCGCGCAGGTGGCTTCAAATTCAAAGAGAAGCGAAGCGAAGGCACCGACTCCCGCGATGATGGCTTACGGCGAAACCATCGACCCCGCTCCCGCTCGCCGCGCCGAAACGACCGCGACGCACGCCCTAAGGAAGGCTCAGAAAAGCGCGAGAAGAAGCCCAAACCAGCTGCGGCGACGTCCGGCGGGGAGCCGATGATCGTGGTGCACGTCAACGATCGACTGGGCACGAAGGCGGCGATCCCGTGCTTCGCGTCGGATTCGATCAAGAATTTCAAAATTTTGGTGGCGGCGCGGGTGGGGAGGGAACCGCATGAGATCCTGCTCAAGAGGCAGGGGGAGAGGCCGTTCAAGGATCAGTTGTCGTTGGAGGATTACGGAGTTAGCAATGGGGTGCAGTTGGATTTGGAGGTTGATACGGGCGATTAGGATGGTTCTACGAGGCCTATTTTACGGGAGTCTTTGCTTCATTGGGAGTGCTCGTATTCTACTGAACTGGAATATAATAATAGATCACTAATTCTCGGACATCGTGACTTTTTTTCTTGTCTGGAATGCTGGCTGAGGTTGGGTGCGTCAGGTCTTAATGCGAGAGTGGTTGGGTCACATGATATCGCGACTGGATTTGGTGATGCTTGATGAGTGGGGGCGAAGTGTGGCGCGTCACTTCGCGCCCTGTCAATGACATCTCCAGTTCGTTCGATGCTTCTGCTCATATTTAATCCCCCAATCTCACATCCACACCGACTCTCCATCCGGCTTCGAACCATCTCCATTTAATCCTCGACGGGGGACAAAACACCGAATCAACTCATCCTCCCAGTCCGCGACTGGCACCTCATTCAGAAAATGGCAGCCACCAAGACCCAGACCAAAGTCTCAAGACCAAAACGACCAAACACACACGCCTCCAAAATCACCAAATTCACAACCCCCCTCTCCACCCCCAAACCCACCAAATTCACCCCGGACCAACCAACCCAACACCAACTCACCCGCATCGCAAACTCCACCCGCTCCACCTTCGAAAAACGCGTCTACTCAACCCTCTGCCAGGTGCCCCGCGGCCAATTCACCACCTACGGCGCCCTCGCCGCCCATCTCGGCTCCTCGCCCCGCGCCATCGGCAACGCCATGCGCAGGAACCCTTTCGCCCCCGAGGTCCCCTGCCATAGGGTCGTCGCTACGGGGGGTACGTTGGGCGGGTTCAAGGGCCAGTGGGTTAAGAGTGAGAAGGAGGGGGACGGGAGGCTGGGGATTACGTTGGAGGAGAAGGTTGGGCTTTTGAAGGGGGAGGGGGTGAGGTTTGCGCCGGATGGGAGGAGGGTTGTAGGGAGCCCTTTTGTGGGGTTCGTTTGAGAGGGAAGAAGAGAAGAGAGGGTATGAAGGGGAGGGGTAGGAAGGGATAGGGAGGGATGGGGAGGGTGGGTCTGTGATGATCGGCGTATTGATGATTTTATGGTTTCCTTCTTTTCTCTGGAGTTTGTTTTCGGGAATACACTACACACTCTCTTTTCTTCGACAGTCCCAGCTCGGCACGTCCTCTTTTCTCGCCGACAGTTTATGTATGTTCCAGGAAAATGGAATGAATATACTGGATATCTTTTGCTTTGAGAATTTCGAGATACTCGAACCTTCTAAATTGCCACTCAATCATCAAACCCAGCAAATTCCTCCTCCGCCTCCGCACCTTTCTTCACCTTAACCTCCTTCACCGCCATATTTCGCCTCCTCACCTCCTCAATCAACTCACTCAGCTCCATCTTCTTCACCTTCTCCTCCTCCGTCATCTTCGCATCCGTCTCCGCCTCCTTCCTCTTCCTCCTCTTCTCCCTCCGCGCCGACCGCACATCATCCTTCTCCTGCTTGCCGCTCCACGCCTCGTTCTTCTTCTTCCTCTTCCTCGAAAACTTGGACGAATCCGGCACCTCGCCGTTCGCCCTGGCCGCTTTCTCGGCCTCTAAAGCTTCCTTGCGCTGCTGCTCTCGCGCCTTGTCCTTGTACGCGAACGTGTCCCAGTCGACTTCCTGGCCGAGCGTCCGATCGCCTTCCCACCTTTTAACCTCGGGCATCTTGGGTAACCGGAGGAGACCCCAGGCGTTGCCGAGATCGGCCCAGTCTAGATCCGCGAGTCGGAATATGGAGGCCGCTTGGTGGTTGGCGTAGCTGCGGACCCAGGAGACAAAGGCCTTTTGCGCCTTGTCGTGCAGGGCACGGTCGGCGCGGAGGAGCTGGCGTATTCGCTCAGACGCGGAGGCCGCATCGTTCGCGGAAACCTTGACGGCCGGTTTTTGGAGCGGGGAAATCGGCGTTTGCCTCACCCCGAGCAAAGTGGCGTATTCCTCTTCACGGCCTTCGTGCAGCATTACTACGGCTAGTCCTTTGCGACCGGCCCTTCCTGCACGTCCGCATCGGTGGATGAAAGCTTTCGTGTCTGATGGGGGGTCGATTTGGACGACGAGATCGACGGACGGGAAGTCGAGACCGCGAGAAGCGAGATCGGTAGTGAGGAGAATGGTGGGGGACACGCAAGTAAGGAAGCGGTTAAAGTTCTTTTCTCTGACCTTGGCCGGGTGCTTGCCGTGGAGGCAGAGAAGAGAAAACCCTTCCGGTAAAAGCATGGGGAGTATGTGCTGGAAGTAATCGACCGCAGCGCATGTTGACAAGAAAATCATACTTCGCTGCGGTCGCTGCTGGAGCTTCTCAAGAAGTTGGCAGAGGAGCGGAAGCTTGTGGCTTGCGGGCCCCGTGAGGTATGACATCTGGAGACTCGCCGGCACCTTTCTGTCCTCGATGACTCCGCCGTCCTTTAGGCTCTTTACCCTGACTGTGATTTTCACGGGGTTCCTTAGCCCAACCCTAATAATCTCGCTAACGGCATCAGACACGGAGGCGCTAAAGAGACCGGTACGGCGTTGCTTCGGGAGGTGACCGAGGATTCTTTGTAGATCTTGCTTGAAGCCGAGGTCCAAGAGGCGGTCGGCCTCGTCGAGGATCAGCACTTCAAAGCCGGCGGCTCCCTTGCAATGGACGTACGGGGACGCCAAAAGCTCGACAAGTCGCCCGGGCGTGGCAACGAGCAGGTTTGGAGAGTGCCTCATGAAGAAGGCGAGGTCTTGCGCCGGCGTTGTCGTTCCGCCCACGAGAAGCTGAGGCACCACTACGGGGCTCGTCGCATCGGGTCGCTTTTCTTCTTCCTGGAGGTAGGGCAGAAGCTGGGCTGAGGGTTCGTGAAACTCGAGCATGGAGAGGAGGACGGAATGGATCTGGGTAGCGAGCTCTCGGGTAGGGCTCACGACGATGGCGGCTACATGGTGTCGTTTGAGGTCTTCAATACCGAGGACTTTTTTCACGGTGGGCATGAGGAAGGCAAGAGTTTTTCCACTTCCAGTGACAGCCTGGACAACATTGCTTTGTTAGCATGTGTTGTTGTATAAGATATAACCAGAGGAGCTCTCTCAAGGGGGATATATCATACCTCAACGACAACGTCGGCTCCGCGTTCTAGGAACTGAGGAAGACAACTGGCTTGCACAGCCGTCATCTTCCTGTAGCCCATGCTCGAGGCATAGGACTTCATCCAGTCGGGGATGTTGATGGCATCCCAGGACCGAGGGTCAATGCCGGACTTTTGCTTGCTCATCGTGCCGCTTCTGATACTCCTCTCCGATAGCTAGAAGGAGGATGCAATTTTAAAGCAATCTCGATCCTCGTGGCACAAGGAAAAAGTGCCCTTCTATACGGGCATGCAGATCAGCTCCGAGTAGATTCCTACAGTACAACTTTTCCACCAAGATGGTCCCCACCACCGAAAAAAAAGTTGCAAAATCAAGTCGCTGCAAGGAAAAAAAATGTGGGGCCAGTTCCGATAAGGTTCCGATAAGAAACATGGCCCGTGCATGCAGGTTGGCAGTCACATGTCTTTTAGGTTCAATTGACAGCGCCGTCACTTACAACATTGCAGATTCCCCAGAAAAAGGGTATCGATGTGGCATCTTTCCAGTCCTTCTAATATTGGGATTTCTGAAACAAGAGAAGACGGATTCCGCAAGAAATACACGATTTTAGCATCGACAAGATCTTGTGTTGATGTGAATAAGGTGGCAATGACGAAACGATGGTTCTGGAAAGAAACAGCTAATGATGACACGAGACCTAATTGCGGTCAAAGAAAGGTACATCATATGTACTTTTTTCGCCAGCTGCGAAGGCTTCGCCAGTAATGTACCAATAGGGTTCTTCGGTAAAAATGGAAGTAGCCGTGGCGGTTTTAGCGGCCAAAATTAGTGCGAAGTACACCACGAAGTAAGTGGGCAGGCGAGCTGGAGGGAAAAAAAAATGCAGAAACGGCAGGAGAGCATGAGGGAAGGAACAACCGCCAAAAAAACAAGGACGGAAAATTTCTGCTGCCCGACCCAAAATCCCGTCCTTTCCAACGGCCTCCGATGGGACTCCGTTCATCGACCTAAATTATAAAAGTCAATACACCCTCTCTTTCCCTAATAAATGCGTAGACTCCCCGGTCTGGCATGTCCTCACACTTGCCCTGCCACTCTCGTGACGGGCCCGACAAACCCGCGCACCTGCACCCTCCACCACCACCAGCAGCAGCAGACCCAGTGACGGAATCTCTCAGCAAACTATACTACTTCTATACAGTCCTACTCCGAGGCACAGGCACACCCTCATCTCCCTCCCACTCCACACCGAATAATTATCAGCAGCATCATGCGGCAGAGTCGGACTCTGCTGCCCCATCACCTCTAGTCACCGTGGATCCTACTACAAGCGACGCCGAATCCGACCCTCTCACCTCAAATCCGAGTCCGAGCCACGCCAACGCAAGCGGCCGCGGCTACTTCCACTCTTTATTCCACTACCTGGTCCCGACGCCCACTCGTTCCTCCAGGAAAGATACCCATCTCCGCTCCACAACTCCTTGGTCGCTACCGCTACTCTCCCTCCAACGCTCTTTCGTCGGCACCCTCTGCTGTCCGGCGCTTCCGCCTTTGGAACTGAACATGTCGCTGAGAACACGGTCCGCCGTGCCCGCGACGCCTCGCGTCATCTCCCCGAGTCCGACCCCGTCCGAATCGGAATCGTCCTCCTATTTCCCTCCCGTTACGCGCTCCGCTGCGAGGCGAGCCGCCACCCCTCGACCCCTCGAGGAAATTACAGACGAAGATGACGACGCTCCGCAAACCCGGAGATCCCGGACGAGGAGTCGCTCTCCTATGGAAACGGCGCGTATCCGGCGCCTGACCTCGTCTCGTCGAAAGTCGAGCTCCTCGTCCACTAAGCGCCCCGACATCATCAAACCGTCCGAACCGATCGTCGCCAACGGCAAGGCTACTACTCCTACTACTACAACTGCTACTACCGAGGTGAACGGCCACCTCGCGCCGCCGGCGCCCGCCACCCCGCTGGGATGGAGTTGGAGGGATTTCAGTCGGAGCCCGAGCCCCCTTGGCCTCATCCCGATACACCGACACTGGCGCACATTCGTCCACAAGCACGAGGTGCCCCGCAAGGCCCTGCACGTGTCGATCGGCTTCTTTACGCTTTGGCTCTACATCGGCGGCACGCAGACAGGCGCCGTCGCGCCCTGGCTCCTAGCGGCTCTACTACCCATTGCCACGGTCGACTATCTTAGGTTCAACTTCCCGTCGTTCAACCGCATATACGTCATGGTTCTCGGAGCCCTCATGAGGGAGAGCGAATACTCCGGGTGGAACGGCGTCATCTTCTACCTCCTCGGCGCCTGGATCGTCCTCTACTTCTTCCCCAAGGACGTCGGCATCATGGGCGTCCTGCTCCTCAGCTGGTGCGATACCGCCGCCAGCACGTTCGGCCGCCTCTACGGCCGTTACACGCCTAGGATCCGCCGCGGAAAGTCCCTCGCGGGGTCCTTCGCCGCCTTCCTCGTCGGCGTCGCTACGTCCTGGTATTTCTGGGGCTGGCTGGCGCCCAAGACGGGACCTTTCCCCGGTGACGAGACGTATCCCTTCATGTTTACGAACATCCTCCGACTCCCCAGCATCTTGTCCAACGCCTTGGGCCTGTCCGAGGCCCAGGCGACCATCTCGGGCAACCTCGCCCTCGCGGTCATGTCCATCTGGTCGGGATTTGTCGCCGCCGGCAGCGAAGTTATAGACCTGTTTGGCTGGGATGACAACCTCACCATTCCAGTGCTCAGCGGCATCGGTATTTGGGGGTTCCTCAAGATTTTCGGTTAGATTTGGTGGGGACATTTTTTAGGGGGCAACCCTTGGGGGTTTAGGTTCGGAAATTTGGGTTCGGTAATCAAGATGTGTGTTTTCTGAATTTGCATCTGATATCGCCCCACATCTGGACTGACCATCTCTCAACTCTGTCCTGTTTCTTCTTGCCTGTCATTCTGGTTCTTTTACTTTTGGAGAGAAAAAGGCTTGGGGTCATCTTGACTAGACAGTCTTTGGTTAGGGGAAACGACCACTTATGGGTTGGGGGAAAGGTGCAAAGACTTTCAGTGGTCTTTTAGGCCAAGCTCTCATTTCGAGGGAGCGCCACTCTGCCCCCATCCGACCGAGAGGTTCAGAAAAACACGAAATACGTTTCATGGGATGAAGATATGATGGGACGTCCGGGTGGGAATGGGCGGTAATTAATCTAGGGGGTTCGATTTTATTTTCTTTTGTTTCTTCCTCTCTCCCTCTCTCTCTCTCTCTCTCTCTCTCTCGTTTTTACACTTGTAACATTAAGAAAAAGCTTTATGGCGGAAACTGGGCATTGCAGACACAGACAAACACAGGTAGATAACTTGCACCTTGAGCTATTTTTTCCATTATAATAGACATGATTTGCATGAAAGCTAAGCATGGCGCATTTGAAGCTGAAGTCTTATGAATCCTTCCCCACAATGCCTTTCCCCCTTCGTCCATTCCATGAGGGGGGCTGAGGAAAGGTAATGAAGCAAAACATCCACTTCCGAAGTAAACTACGAAGTATATCCAATACACTACGGGTCCAGACCTAAGGAAAGCCTGTGGTCATCTGCACTATGTAAATTGGGTGCATGTGGTGCTTTGCGCTAGCGCTCTTATTAGACTAGGATAGACTAGGTTTTTTTCTCTTGGTCAGGATTGTCGTGATGATGTTCTCTTGCCATCGGTTCTGATTCGGTTCGGTTGTGTGTGTTTACCGGAGAGGGGTGGTTGAAGACGGTATTAGTAGATCGGGTGTTTCCGCAAGGGCACTGGTAAGTTGGACAGACATGTTTTCTGTGAATTGACAGACATAATTGGGATCGGATCGGCCTTGACCTCGGAAGGCCGGACATGAGGGCTTTGGGAGGTGCAATCTTGGGAGGAGGAGGTCGCTGCGATGTCGTGCAGAATTTTGTGGAACCTGGAGACCTGGAGCCGAAAGGAATTCGATCAATTGATGCATTAAGGGTGCAGCTAAGGGGAGGGGATATATGTCCATGAAGCTGCTATCGAACTTGGCATCATTGGGACTGCAGACTGCACTGATACTTCGTAACTGCGGACGATGCTCCATAGCCTGGCGTCCCTAGCCAGCTTGGATATCTGAACCCTGTCGTACAGCACATACAGTAAAACAGGGTTCCTTCGGGCGCCACCTCATCTTTGAGGTAATATCAGACAGAATAAGACAAAGATCTCACGTACGAAGTACACTTATTACCATCCCCCATAAGTTCCCCGTCCGCGTCTTGGCTTCAACGGAAGAAGACAAGGTGGGGGAATAATACTTCAATACTTGGAATATTGCTAATCTACGGCCTGGCGGGGTGAAAGTCGTGCCTTCTGAGGCGATCGGCGATGATGTCACTCAAATGGTTTGACAAGAGAACAACATTTGAAGACGACCAGAAACGGCGCGAAGACCTGAAGGGGACCACAGGAAAACGATACTCGTCCAGGCTGCTGGTTCATTGGCGAGTCAGAACTTCATGCAAAAATCTCGTTTGTACGACGTCGGAAGTTTTTCTTCAGAATTGCATATCGAACTCGCAGGATTTATACAATTGGTGCTTTGGCAGAAAGAAGATCGCAAACTTTCCCTTGCCGGTCAAAGCAGCCCTTACCTATGCTGCCTAGCTATTGGAGCACCAACTTGCCCCCGATCATGTGCTCCCTCGAGTCCGCTGGGCCGCGCACCAAGGTTTTTAGCTTTGAAAGCGGGGGAACAGGCAGACTGGTGAAGCCCATGCTTACAGGCGAACCAAGGCCAGAACGAAGCCACGATACGCTTCATGTAACGTCCTATACCCTCCTTCAAAAGCAAACAAGCTGCAAAGTAGAATATTTCATAGGGTGTAAAGGTGGGGGGTCTGTATATCCAGCTTCAAGGTGAAAGACGAAAAAAGAAAAAGAAAGAAAAGAAAAAGTAAGTAAAAAGTAAAAAGAAAAAATGAACAACCAGTCCGGCTCCATGGCACGGCTTATAATTCTCTCTCTTCTACGGATTAGCCTTCGACAAGCGTACATTCCCTGCATCTCAAGGGCCGTACATTTCTGCAACCTACTTCATACACCACATTACACTAGATCAATTTACGCCTTTCCCTTCCTTCTTTTTGATATACATACATATCTTACTCGCTGTCGGTGTCGGGTGGACATGAAATCTATCTGTATACCACGATGGAATCAAATGTGTCCTGCCGTCATTGGACCCGCCTAATCCCTCCCGGCATCGTCCCCATCCCTTCCAGAGGCATTGGTGAGTTGTTCTCTGCCACCTTGCGCTCTCTCGCTGTGCCTAGAGCTGCGTTTCCCGCCCTTGAAAGGGGGCTTCGTTGGCTCGTTGGCTCGTCAATCCAAGACATGCACCGTTTTCGTGGCAACTCCACACACACACACTTTTGACACACACATCCACACAACACACACACACTTCCACAAACGCCCAACACGCTAGGATCATCGTGGATATGGGTCGCGGAGCTCGCCGGATGTAGGCTGGTCGGCATGGATTGAGCTTACTGAGTGGTCAATCTCTCTCCAGGCCCATGATTTATGTTCTTACCATTCCGGCAGATAGCCTTAGTCTTATGAATGGCATTTTATTCTCTCATGGTCCCTCGAGGATATAAAGCCCCGTCTGGCTCGAGGTTCGCCGTCCCCAATTCCCAAGATATCTACTGCAAATTCCCAGGGGTTCGTGGTTCAGAGATCCTCAGTGCTCACTCCCGCTCCGCCATGTTCAGGACTCGGAGAGCTCTAGCAATGCAGGGAGAACCGGGAAACGCCAGCCAGCTCACAGCGCGGAGTTGCGCTCTCCGACACACTTCAAGCTTAAGACACGTGGGGAAGTTGGATAACCGCAGATAGAGTTGCATATAGACAAGGCTGCCCTCCTCCAAGCAAAAAGCTCTGTCGCACCGTTTTTTCGCCCTGCCGCCTACCAGCCAGCTCCGATCGATGGCAGTGCGCCACCGTCCACGTACATCATACACACCAGATCGTGTTACGGTGAGTTCGCAGGTGCCTAGAGACTGCTCTTCGAATGCAAATTTATACCGAAGCACGCTTTCTGAAAGGCCCTCGAGATGCGACCAAAAAGAAGATCTGTTGAGGATGGCCTCGGCCACTCCTTCATTGCTATATCTGATCCGTCTTTCCAAGGGATCGCCTCCCAGGTAACCTTCCTCCCATCACACGCTCCCCGGGGATTGGCTTGCAGAGCCGTTGTGGCAAACCGAAGGGGGGAAAACCCTTTTGCTTTGCCGACTACTGCCGGCATATATCTGCTCCGCAGGGACCCGGTGACAGTCATATGGTCAAGATACAACTCTTAAGGGGTTCGTTCGGATCGGTTAGACGCATCTGTCCACGTCGGCCCCCACATTTCACTCCCTCACAAAGAGAACGGACATGTCGCGGAGAAGGAGAACCAAAAAAAAAAAAAGAAAATTTAAGGTAGACATGAACAGCCAAAGAACGCAGGTGCCCGTGTCACCTCGAACTCCTACCCGCCAATGAAAAGGTGGCCCCGTCTGGTACAATTTCCTTTCAACGCTCTTGAAATCTTGTTCCATTGCCACTGCCAATATGATGTGCAAGAGCGTTTATCCGGAGCAAGAGATCGCCGGCGTTATCAACGCTCAGAAGCAACAAAAACGGTAAGCTTAGAAAGATGCAAGCTGCAATGAGAAAGGCCGAGCTTCCTGGGGTACGGCAATCCTTCGTGCTCCACTCCCATATCCACTCTCGATCTCTCGATCAAGAGCCCATCTGGCACTAGATAGGGTGGAAATTGCGAGAATTTCGGCCAATGAGGACTGCAAGAAAGAATCGAACTATTGATGGGAGTCCAGGCATTTGGGTTCTACCTGTCACTTGCTCTTGCCACATAGCCTCCTGGCTGGACCAGTTTTAAACGGAGGGTTCGAAGTGCGGGCACATGAGCCGAAGTCGCCTTCACCAGCAAGGTTGTGTCAAGAGCAAGAAAGCGGTAGGCAGGAATCCATGCTACGGGCAGGCACGGAGGACTAAGTGGAGGCTGCATGAACGGAGGAGGAAGCTGCAGAACGCAGGAGTAGTGTACTCACGTACGTACCCAGGGTACCAGACAGCTTGTCCTGCGAAGAGGGATGGGCGCTCCTGCTCTTTCCTCTCTGATCAGCAATCCCACCCAATGGAAATCCGGGAAAATGCCACTAAGGCTGGTGAATGGTTAGTCGTGAAAATTCCAGAAGTCGCGCTGGAGGTCGTTTACGGAGGGGATCCTCAGAGCACGAGGTCCGACTTCGTAGTTTTTTGATCTCGCAGCGCGACGGATGGTTGGACGGTCTCCCATGCTCCAAGACGTTGATGGCGGGGTACGTCAAAAGTATTAGGTTGGCAACGTCGATTGGCGGGCTGGATAGCCAGCCAGTCCGAAGAGAAATTGCTGGTTTGACAACACATCCTCACATAAGAGACAAAAAAAGAGCCCGATTACCTGCATCTCTGCCTGACCAAGAACAAATTCTGTCTTTTGGGATGGTTGGGTGCGCTCTGTTCCGCCATCGCCAGGATATATGATTTCCTCGATTCCAGCGCCTTTTTTCGAGTTTTTTTCCTTGCCGAAAAAGCCGGCGGGGGAAAAGGAATCAAGGCAAGTCGGCGAACGAGCCGGGGATAGGAGAAAGCAGGGGCCTCTCAGGGTCCCAAGTTCAAGGGTTCCGGCCAAGACCGGTACAAACGGGGCCGTGAGATAATCCGAGCCAGGTGCCGTTTCTTTCTCGACGTTCCACCGCCTTTCTTGGGACGACATCAAAATCCCACCTCCGTTGAGTTCCGTTGAGTACACACTCCACAACCTGCTGCCCCCGCCCCTTCCACACAATTCTTCTCACAAGGCACAATACTCTGCACTACTTCGGACTCTTCCCAAAATACGTATACGAAGTACGGTACGTATATACTTCCTCCAAACGCACATGCAGTCGTTATCCTCTTGACAACCGTCGCCATTGAACATTGAAATTTCCAGTGCGCCTTCTTAGCCTGCAGGTTTTAGGGCAATGGCTAGCCCGGTTGGGCAACAATAAACCAGGGAATCCCCCTCGCCTCCACGCCTCTCATCCCTCGAAAAAGTTTGGGGACGATGCTCAACCGGATCTTGTTTAATGGTCCAAGTGTGCCCTTTTCTTGGTACGCTACCCTCAACTTTAGGTGCAGCAAACAGGCCTTAGTGTCAGGTCACGATGCGCCTCTGCTCGATTGCAGGTTTGGAACTTGAATAGAACTTGTTCTAAGAATACCTGAAGCAGGCGTGATGGGACCTTGCGTTGCAAGTATCTCCCTCCAAGACCGCATCACGCCGAAAGCCCGTTCCCCAGACTTCTAGCCCTCATCAAATCTGCCTTCCTACATTCACCCTCCCCATTGGACCCCCTCCGTGGCTTTCCAGTACTAAGTACTTTCCTCAATTCTTACCCTTTTACTGTATCTTGGCCCAGATAAGCCTCAGTAGCTCCTTGTTTTGTGAATTGGGTTCATTTTCCTGTTCGAGTGCTCCTGCCTGTTTATGGTGGGGGAGAAGTTGGGGAGAACCGCCTTGACTTTCGCCTTCCAATTTGTTGACTGGTGTTTCGTGCTTGCCTTTTTCGAATTTCGGTGACGTTGAGCATTCTGGCTGGCTGGTTGGGCTGGACTTCCTTCCAAGTACGAAGTAGATCTGCCGGGCCAGAAAGTTAGAGAGAGCATGAGCGGTCACAGTCAAACTCCCACCTTTTCCCATATTTTCTTTCCAAATGTCGCCCCCATTCTTGCATCAATGAGAAATCGATTCCTGCCATTTGATTCTTCAGATCCTCTCCACATGTACCTTGCTCTTTTCAATCTCGACCCATGCTGCAGCTGTAATTGCATGTTCCAGTCTCACCGTCTGCTTCTAGACTACAGCCTGCGTCTGTGTCTGCGCCTACGCCTGCCAATCCTCGTCCTGCGCGTCCAAGGGATCAAGGGACGAAGGGGATTAGCTGAGGCGTGGGCCTAGACATAATCAACGGGACAATATGTACAAGGATATCGATCTTTGGTGGACTGCCAAGCTTCATGGCTACATCAATTGATGGGCTCACTCACGCATTCCTGAACCAAACACAACCATTTGACAAGGCAGCCCCCGGTACCTGGCTCTGCTATGTCCTATGTCCTGTTTAATGTACGTTCCTTGCCGCAGCCCAGCCTAGTGATTCTGCAGGTGGTGATTCTTGTTTTTTTTTTATTTTTTTATTTATTTTTATATTTTGCATTCAATTTTCTTGCTCGTTTTCCTTTTCCTTTTCTTTTCTGAGGTGTGCCCATACCGGGAGACATGGGTAACTGGGATTCGGTCTGAAAACGCTGACTGAGAAGCCCAAAGTACGAAGTATGCGCGATGTGTGCTTGCATGTCTTACACGCACATCTGGCAGCTCATTTTTTTTTCCCCACATTTTCCCCCTTCTCAACGTACCCAAGACCTATACGCACACACAACACACGCACGCACACGCACATCAATGATACACTACAGATACATCAAATTTCCACGGAGCACCATGGATCTTGACATCTGTTGTTCCAAACCATGCCCAAGTACGAAATACACACCGCACATCAAGTCTGCTTTGCAAAACGGGAGCCCGTCTTGCTCCCAATGATTGCTGCCGTAGAGTGGCGGCCTGCTCATTTCTTTCTCCCAAGTACTACTCCATACTCTCTACCTCTAAATACACTGCGTTTGATGCTCCAGTTTAATCTGGATCTTACGTTCTGCGTCCACCACCCTGCCCCATCATGTCCGCCCCCTTGTCCCACGCCGTCGCTTCTGTCACAAGAAACCTTCTTTGCCTTTCAAGCACTTCAATCGTACTAGACCGCAATCGTCTACTTCCCCCCCACCTACGTACAGCCTTAGCCTGCTGCTTGTCCACTCCCAATACCACTACCAGGGTCAGGACCAGTGCCAGTGCCGTCCCCCAATGTGGCTATCATCAATCCATCCATCCCGAGAAATCCGCTTTTATATCCGCTACTCACGAGCTGATGTTACAATTTGCATGCCGTATCCGTCTCTTCTTGGACTGACGCTGTCTCCCCCGATCCCTTTCTGTGACGTCCAATCCCGGCCCATGTCTGGACTCGCTTTTGCCCCGTCTAGCCGTCTCCGAAGTACACTACTTCTTCCATGTGCCTTTTCTCTGGGGTTTATGTCCTTTATACCCTTTCCATTTTGATATCTTTCTTTTATTTTTTTTTCCCTCTACCCTTCGTGCGTCACCACCTAAGCCATCCATAATATGCTATTTTTCGCACACCCCTCCGCGCTCAACCTCCAGATTGGTACACGCCCCCATCCTTGACCAACATAGCAATTTGACTTCACTCCTCGGCATTAGTCTCGTTGGATCGTTCCGAGACTAACACGCCCAACACCCTTTTTCCTTTTGGTCTTGGGCGAATGGAAACTAGCTTGTCCACGGTCCCACTTTCCGTCCTATCAACCTGGTGTAGTTCGTTTTCACATCTGCTTGTGCCGTAAGAGATTTCCAATTCCATCTTCCTCGAGGCCCATGCTCCATACTGCCTCCTCGTTGGCTACAAACGCATGCTACGTCCTGCGAGGACATTCACGATATCCCCAAGGGGGGGTGTGGGGTGAAGTAAGTGAAGCCCATGGGCTAGTGCTCGAGGTTTGCTCTCGCTTCCGCACCCCCCCTCTCACCTCGATTCATCTCTGAGCTACGCCGGACCTTCTTCCTCGTCTCCGCTCTCCGGTACTTTGTATGGCCTTTCTCCCTCTACCGCGAGTCCGTCACATCATGCCATGGTCCTCCTCTCCTTGCTCGAGCGGGGGGCAAGGATGGACTTGGCGAATCGACTCTGGGTATCCAATGCCTCCGATCACGAGATGAGGAGTCCAGGAAGGGCTCCTGAAAAAGTATAAAAAGGGCAGTTGTGATCGAGTTGGATTCATCTCAACCTTCTCCTCTTTTCTTTCTTTTTTTTTCTCTTTTCCTCAAGTTCCAAAGGTCTCTCATCTCCCAGAGTCAACTGCTTGTCTTGAACACAGTCCCCAACTTGTCAAAACACTCTTCCCAAGTAGCACTTAACCATATACTCCAAGCTCTACCACTTGCTCTACCCCTTAGCACAAACCAGCAAGACACCTCCACGAAGCCTGCTCTTCTCTCGTGGCTATCCTCCTACGAGTGTTCCACTACAGCTCCCCGGACAACTCAATCATTTCTACTCGCCTCCCCACTTAAACTAGTTACGCATCCCACACACTTTTCCCGCCATCATGTCTACCCACTACACTCCTGCCTATTCTCTGCCCGTGCGTGTGCCCACCAAGGGCGGCCAGTACTCGGGCTATTCCAGCGCGTACTCCGTTTCCCCACCAGAGGTCGATGACGACCTTAGCTCCACGTCGGGGGTTGCCTCTTACAGCAACAGCGGATATGACTCCTCTTCCTATGCGGGAAGCGGCGACTACGACAGCGCCCACTCCGCCAGCGGCATTGATTTCAATGAATACATGCAAGATCGATTTGCCAGCACATTCAATCCCATCCCGCTCGATAAGAGCATGGTCACCCAGGCGCAAACGTAAGTAGCTAAATTCCAATTCCGGTCCAGTTTCGTTCCCGCGCTTGGGAATTCTTGTCAGCATTTTTCTCCTTGGCCAGTTCTCCACCTTCGCAGTTGCGAGGAGAATTGCGAGGGGTAAAAAGCAAAATTGAGGGAATTCCCCGTGGAGGCACAGGGGAAGCGACGCCGAGAAATCAAAGCTAATTGGTGCTTTTCAATGCAGGTCGGGACACCTGAACGCTAAGCACCGTGAGCTGCTTGAATTGCAGAAGAAGGCGCAGGCTCGTCTTGCAAAGACTCGCGAGCGCTTCCAGGAAGGTCTCCGCGATGCTCGCGAAGTTCGCGAGGATCTTGAATGGACGGAGAAAAAGATCAAGTGAGTTTTCTAAGAAGAAGAAAAAAATTGCCCCATTTTTCTTGTGCGTGTATGCTGTGCATTTCGGTCGTCGCCAATTGGATGTTACTGCTGTTTGCGCAAGCAAACAAGCGTGTGTTGGCGAGATCGAGAGATACAGATCAAGTTTTGTATATTTTGCAGTTTTCGAAAACTTGGAGACTAACAAAAATGCGCGAACAGGACGCTCAAGACCAAGGCGGCCCGCAAACACCCCAAGGAGTTCTCTAAGGCGAGGACGCGATACCCCTCGCCTGAGTAAATGCTCTTTGCCTTGGTAAAAAAAAAAAAAAAGAAAAATTGGGAAGCGCGGCGGCAGCCATGACGTTGATGATGATTTTGAGCCTCATTTCATTTCACCCCTGGTTTATACGCAATTGCGACAACCCCCACCCCTTTGTGATTTAAACTTGCACACGCACACACGCACACACCCCAGGTTTGGATTTCTGCAGGAACGGGAAAACGGGATACCAACGGATCGGATATTTTATCGCTTTTTCACACATGGATGGGTTGCCTATTTTTCTGCTTTGTTTTTGCGCACACACCCCTTGCCCCATCTGTTTCCCCCACACTTTTTGCGGTCAGAAATGCTTGCGGGTGGCATTTTTGGTACCTGCCGACGGACTGGGAGATCGTTAGGCGCTAACCACAGCCCAACTCGGCACTATCTGCCGATCTACAGGTGCAGAAAGGCACAGGGGCCTGGGAACTGTGGATGGCGGCTACCGTGCTTTCTCGGGCCGCTGCTGGAGAGTGCAGGTGTGAAGGAGGGTGTACCCCCGAAGGGAGGGGGAGGAGACACCCAAGATGGAGGGCGAAACGGACAGGGGCGCTGGTTCCACGAAGTTATGACTTATGATTGGATGATTTTGGATGATTTGGCAACGCATTCTAAAAGTACACCTCCTCCATGGGGCGCTATTTCTGGTAACATTGGCGCCGGGTATGTGGGAATGATAGGGAATTGTGACAAGCAGGAAAAAGGAATGGGGGTTGAAGTGGTGGGGTCCCCACGCTTTCTGCTAGTGTCGAATGCCAGGGTAGGTTTCCCTTGGGGGCAACCGGGGGAAACCAGGTTTCGCTCCCCGCTCGGCCGAGGAGGCGGCCTGGGACCTCTCTCTCCAGGGACGAGCCTGATCTAAGCAGAACGGATTCTGGCAAACTGTGAGCAGTTTCTCTTTCGGGAAAAACGGAGAGAGGAGGCATGGGAGATGACGGTGAGGAAAGGAGGTAGACGGATATGGTACTCTTTTGGGGTTCGGCGGGTTCATGGGAGGCTGGTTTCCATAATGTCCTTTCATTGTCTTCTTCCTTTCCTCCGTTTCAGACTGTATTAGGGTTAAGATTGGATTGGGATGGCGGTGGCTCTCTGATTTCTCATAGTACCTGAAAAGCATCTTGCTCTCTGTGTTGCGTGTCCGTAAAACCATGACCCTCGTGTCCTTCTCTTGTAGATCGTCCCTCTCAGATGACAGCAGCCCTGGGGTACACCTCCATCATGTGACGTGCCCTCGTAGGTACCCCAGGGCCGTGTAGGTTGGGTTCAAAGCCAGAGTCGTGATGTAGGAGAGGTCGGGCACTGAGACGTGGAGATGCGATCACGTGACGCAGCATGTTGTCTAACGTGAGTCTGCAGGTCGCAAGCGGTGTTCATCGCTGCGTGCGCGTGCGTATGTGGCGAGCAAGCACAGATGGCCCGTTGGATGTGCAAACATGTTTGCAGTTTGGGGCAAAGGTAGCTTGGGCGTTGAAGGACATGCGTGTCCTTGAACGTGTGTCGAAGAGCGGCAGCTACCAATCTTGCCCAACGCCAGGTGTGGAAGCGCTCCACAGCTCCTATTCCCCCCCCCCTTCTCAATTGACCGAATCCACCGCTTTCTCTAAAAAGAGAAAGATAATAGATGGAAAGTTCAGGATCCAGGATTCCTCAAACTTCCCCCCTCATACCCATGCCCCTTCGCAAGCCAACTCCCCCTCTCCCCAACCCCAGCCTCCCTCTCCAGCTCCGCCCACGGATTCTCGTTCGACGTCGGATCATAATACCCCTTCCACCACGGCCCGTCCCTTCTTCTCCCCTGTCCCTGCGCGTGGGGTCCACCGCGTTCCTGCTGCGCCTGCTGCTGAGGCTGTTGTGTTTGTGGTTTAGGGGGTAGGCTGGCGGGGGGAGGGGGGAGGCTCGGTGGAGGAGGGCCGGCTGTTGCGTTGAGGGAGAGTTTGCGCTTTTTGGGGTTTTGGGAGCCGAAGGTTGAGAAGCCTAGGGTTTGTTGGAGGAGGGCGTCTTCTGTTGGTTCTTGGGGTTCGGCCATTTTTTTTTTTCTCGCTTCTGTGAAGCTCTCTGGTCAAGGGTTTGAGGTTTGCTTGGTGCGTAGTTTTTGCGAAACTTGATAGCAAACGACTGCGAGCTTGGGTTCGGAGTCGTGTTGGCTCTGAAAATCTTTTGGGATTTGGCTTCTTTCTTATTCTTCTCCTTTGTTTCCCGCCGCAGGATTGCGGAGGTGAGGATATTCAAATCTCGATTCTGTTTGGGAGGTCTTGGTAGTTGTAGCTTAGTCAGCCACAACCTGCGCAAACCTTCAAATCCGAGAGAAATCGTCGTCGTCACAGTTGGTTTATTTTATTGAAAGATAATCACAAGTCAAAAGGAGCACGCTCTAAGTTTGTTCAAGTTTCAAAATAAAGATTCAATTCCGGGACTTCATCGCAGTCGTCCACTCGACTATCCACTACATGACAACATCGCATATATCCTTTCTATATAAACCGCCTAAAAATGCACCACAACTCGCATATAAAAACAAGATGACCAACACAGCCCGTCTCCATCACAATATTTCACTCAACTAGGGAAAAAAAAAAAAAAAAAAGGAGAAGAAATTCCCAAGACTAACCAAAAAGAGGGGGTATTCGATGATGCGGGGAGTCAGACAAAACAACAAGAGACAAGAAAATGGGAAGCACTGCTTGAGACAAAGATTGGATTCTGCGGGACCTTTAAGAGACAGGATGCCTAATACGGTACGAAACGGGTAAGCAAAATAAACGAAAACCACGCTAAGATGATACTGTGCTTCCTGTATGGCATGATATTGCGTTTCAGTAAGGAGGATATGAGAGCGAGCGAGTAGGTGAGCGAGGGAAGGAGAGAGGGGGAGAGAGAGAGTGTGTGGAAGAAAGAAAGGTCGTGGATATGGTAGAATCGGTTTCGTACTAGATTAGAGGGGGTGTCGTAGAAGCGGTAGGTAATTCGCAGTAAGAAAAAAGGTCGCCGGCCGTGGATATCGAGAAGAAAGCAAGTGATTATGACTAGACCAGCCTGTTTCTGGCGTCGGCAAGATTAAACGGAATATGTGAAAGATATACACATGTAAATAAATAATAGTAGAGAGTGTGTGAGTGAAAGGGGGGGAATGAGAGTGAGAGCGAGAGGATGAGACAAAACGTCGGCAAGAGGACCGCCGGCTCTACTCAAGACTCTCCGAATGGCGCCTGATCTCCTCATCCGACAACGCGCTCATCCAAAGACACCTCTCCGTAATCCCCTCAATAGGCTGAAACTCGTACAACGTACTCTCCTCAAGCAGCCTCAACAGCGTCTTGACGACCGAAGCCGCGCACCGACACCTCTCAAAGTTAACAAGAGGCGCCGTGGTCGGCGAGCTCGCAATCTCTGATGGCCGCTGCGCGTTGAAGAGGAGGTCGTGCGTGTAGATGCCCACGAAGGGGATGCAACCGGAACTCGCGCCGCCCTCCATCTCGGCGCGAAGGCTGTGGAAGTTTCGCGTGGGAGAGACGAGTTGCTCGAGGTCGCGGAATGTCTTGACGTCGTGCGGGGGAACGAGGGCCCAGGTTTGTGAGAGGCGCGTCACCTCTTGGCTCGAGAGCGCGATGACGATCTGCGCCATCGTGGCGAAGTTGCGGTAGCGGCGGCTATGCGTGGCGATGTGGATAAACTTGATGATGCACCGCGCACGCTCCTCCATGTCCTGCGTTAGGACGATCTCGGACACGGCCCACTTGACCATGATGTTGAAGCGCGCGATAACGACCTCGACGCCCCGCGCGTCGGTGTTTCGCAAGAAGTCGACCCACGAGCGGGAGTCGTTGTTAGTCGCGTTCTTCCATTCCATGTCGATAAGCTCCTTCCAGTCGATCTCGTTGAGCGCGTCCTTCTCAATCAGCGTGAACTGCTGGGCAAGGATCTCCGAATCAAAGGCGAGGATGAAGGGGAGATGGATCGAGTACTTGCGGCTTAGCTCGGGATCGGCCATCTTGGGAGCTCCACGCAGAGCCTCGGCCGTGCCGGTGGGATCGCGGGGAGACATCGGTCGGAAGGTTGACGTCGGCGTCGTGTCGGGAGTGGGCGGCAGCGGCTTCTGCACCCATAGTTGATGCTCGTGGAGCTGAGGGACGTTAGCGGCCTCGGGAGACATTTGTTGCAGCGCTTGAGCAAGCGCCTTGGGTGGCGACAACTTGTCATCAAAGGGAGGGGACATCATTCCCTTGGACAAGATGAAGCCTTGGCGAGGTGACGGAAGGTTGTTGGTCGATCCCAGAGCGTAGGCATCAATTTCCGGAGCCTCGGATAGCTCCGATGAGAGGTCACTGCCACCGCCGGCGTCACTGTCATCATCAAGGAAGGAGGTATCTCCTTCATCGTCTTGTCCATCGTTTTCAATTGGGCCTTCGGGTCGCTCTATCTCCGCTCCCTTCATCCGCCCAAGGGAGGCGGTCTCTTCAACCATGTCGAAGGACGCTTGGAGAGACCGTTCAGGTCCGTCTTCATCACCGTCGTCCTCCCTCTCGCTTTCGAATGGAGAGTCGTCATCGGCTCCTCGGAGAATAGAAATATCCGCCCATTCCCTAGTCGATGGCCGGGTCTGTCCCTCATCAGCAAGACCTCGGTCGAGCAAGGGGATGGAGCAATACGAAGGCTCGGAAGACAGGAAGGATCGCAACTCCGTAACTGGCCTCTCAGGCGACAACAAGAAGCTGTTGTGGACATCGGAGGACGGCTCGGGGATGCCGCTGAGTCGGTGGTTCAGAACGCCATCATCCGCACCACCCATGATCTCCAAGTGGCGGCGTTCCCTCTTCTCCTCCTGCGCCGCAGCTGGGTCGCCGAGGGCTTTGCCGATATCCTCAGGATCGGTCTGGGGCGAGATACGATGCTCGGCAAGCGGCCTAGGCTTCTTCTCGTACTTGCCCTCGAGCTTCAACAGCGCAGACTCCACACCGCCATCATCGTCGACGTCGTCGGGAATCTGGGCCAACTTTCGAGCTTCGGCCTCGAAAGACGGCCGCATAATCGGTTTCGATGAGTGCGTGCTGAACAAGGAGAGTTGCCTCTTGCCAGGTTGGTTGGCGAGGGCACCCAACGAAAAAGTCTCGTTCTGACCCTGAGAGAAATCGCTCGACACAACATCGATATAGCCGCTCGACTCGGGTTGTTGCAAGTACGAGCTGCGGAGAGATTCAGAGTAAGCAGTCAACGACCCAACTGACTGGGAATGCCGTAGCGGGGCCGCGAGCTCTCCAACGGTAGCCACGGCTCCGAGATTGCCGCCGGGCCTCCTCCGCAGAACGCGAAGAGGTTGCGGCATCACTTCGGAGCTGTCCATAATCGAACCTTCGGATTGGGTTGTCGCGTCAAAACTTCGGATGGTCATAGGACGCGCCGTGCTACTGTGGAACGAATTATGTCGCCGATGAAGAACAGAGCTGACGGAGGGAATCGTCCTGCTTGACCTTTGACGATTGTGGAATCTCATGGAACGGAGCCGAGGGGTGCTAGAAGGATACATGCCGACTTGAATAGACTGTTCCATAGAGGGATAGGAAGCAATATAGGAGGGGTGGTCAGTGGAGGCGCGGCCACCTAGCGTAGCCATGTCGGGAATGAAGGGAGGAAGTGGGTCGGAGGATAAAGAAGTGCGTGTAAGATGTTGATTGAGGAGGAACGATGACCGTCTAGGAGTGCCCATCGGCCGACCCGGAGGAGTAGTAGGAGGCGTGGGGTCGCCATTATTCGGGGCAAATGTGTCAGCGAAGGCTTCAAGAGAAGGGTTTATGACCGGGAGCGCGCCGTGCATCGTTGGCATGTCGAACGCCGTATCATCGACGATCACAATCGACTTGCTCCCCGTCGTGATGGCCATCTCGCTCTGCGGCCGGAATCCAGACATCTTGGGCAAATCATCGAAGGAGGTATCCAGATGCGCTGATGAGTACTCGACTGCCTCGTCGGTTTCGTGTCGCAGAGTGTCGTTGAGCACGGGCGTAGTCAAGGCCGCCCTCTGCGCTGCCTCCACCGCGGCCTCGGCAGCCGCATCTTCTCGGACCGCCGTCTTAAAATCTTCTGCAATCTCGGCACCGAGCAAATCTATCCTCACGGGAGGCCGAGTTCCATTTTGGCGAGGACGTGCCTGGGGAACGATAGCTGTTCCAGGCAGCCTGTTGGTCGTCGCGCCGCGGGGACCGATGGGGGAAATGTTGATAAAGTTGCCGTGGGTCGTCGAATCGCCCTGACCTCTTGTGCTAAGCGCCCGGCGGACACTGCCAATAAGCCTCTTCATACCTTGGCTAGACATCGCCGATGCGGCAGATTTTTCCTTTTGACCAAGGTTGGGATTCATCTGGAGAACCGTAGTCTCGCGTTGGGGGTCGCCGATGGAGCTTGGCGAAGCAACATCGACAAAGGCGTGGCCAGGAGGTAGAAGGTCCCCTCTGACCAGGCTACCAGCATAAGGCACGGCTAAAGCGATCTCGGTGTTGTCCTTGAAACTCGACTTGTCAACGCTGTGCTCCCGTAAAGAGTCCGTGATACTTCCATTGCGCTTATGCACAGGGCGAATTCTCTTTCCAACCAGTGCTTTGGGTGTAACAGCAACCAGGCCCGTGCTGGTGAGGAGAGGGTTAATAGGGACGGGGTGGGTAGCCGGCGTCATGTGGGAACTTGACTGAAGATTCCTCAGGTTCTTCGCGGGGAACGAGCAGGACACAATGTCTAGGCTAGTGATGCTAATGGGGGAACCGGCCTGCCGCCTGTCCAGATCCTCAATGGCGTTTTGGTACTGGTCTTCGGGCGTTCCCGGGCGCTCAACGACAGAACCGTCATGCGGAGTGCTCGCAAGAAACCCCCTAGGCGTAGAAGCCTCGGAGGGTTCAAAGTCTGGAGTGGACATCATCGCGAGATCCAACTGGGGAGGGCCGCAGTCGGACGATTCCCAATGGCTAGGGTCGAGGTTCGGGTCCCTATGTCCGGCAATGCCACCAGGCGCAATCGGTGCGTCGCCGGAGTCAAAGTCGAAGCCATCCCAGAACTGGGCGCAAACTCGCCTCCAGCACTTCTTCAACTCAGCCAAGATTTTGAGATGGACCCTGCCGTTCTCGATGTCTTGGGACAAGTCATCCACGAGGTCATTCAGGAGATTGCAGAAGGTCACCCGCAACGTGTACTGCACCACGAAGTCATCCACGAAGTAGTTGAGAATCCAATGGCGCAGTGCAACAAAGGTTCGAACCCGAACGACCATTCCAATCTCATCACCCCGGTCGATAGCCCACCTCAGCCGCGCAAAAAGCATGCGGATGAGATCTATAGGTTCCAGGAAGGCGCGGAAGGTGAGGAAGAAGTCGGATATGAGTTCGTAATCGAGAAAGGTCGGAGACGTGATTTCGGCAACAAGACGAGGCGGTGTAGCGGCGGTGACGGTGCCAGTTGCAGAAGTATACCTCACTATCGCGCGATCGTCACAGGCAGGCTTGAAGGTTAGAGCATCGAACATGGCTGGTTGGATGACAAGGTGAGTAGAGAGATAGGTAGAGCGGAACGGGATTTGGAGCTGAGGCGAAGTTGGACTCAGGACCGGCGGGTTAGGGTTAGAGGCGGGGGGAGGCTGCGGTATTGCTGAGATGGCCACATTCAGACGGCTAGGCCGTCTCGATGAGAAGCGGCTGGGTATCGTTAAGGTGGGTTCCCCGAGTCGAGCATTGAGGAACGAAGGGTGGCTAGACGAAAACTCCTCCGTAGGCGCGTACGAAGATCCCCGTATCACAGGGGTACCCTTCAGGGAAAAGCGAGGCGAACCTATTCTCCAGGAAGGAATAGCAACATCAAGGATTGGCGGGCCGGCAGTGTCGATGTCCTCCATTGTCTTCGGTCTCGGCTCGTCCGCCGGCTTCGAAATAACAACTTTGAAAGCCCCATCACCCATTTCCCTGACAACATTGGTTTCGCGGACCGTCGAATCGGAGAGAGCTCGCCGCCTCCTCGGTTGGGGTTGAATACCAGGCATTGGCGCAAGTTCGGAGTCAAGTGAAGGAGCAGGCGTCGAGTCCCATAAATGGCTAAAAGAATTATCATTTGATTCCTCCTTCTGTTTCTTCTCGGCAACAAGCGCATCCAAGCCAGCGGTGCTAGGCGGTGTGACGGGAAAGACGAAATGCGGCTGCGGCGGCCGTTGATGCGCCGGTCGTACAGTCGGCCTATTCCACGATGTTAATCCTCTTACCATTCCTCAACAATCTTTCAACTCTTTCCTCAAAGAGGGGGAGGGGATACAAAGTCTCGCGGTGGCGACGACCACGAGATAAGCCTCGGAGCAGAAACTCAGAAGGTAGCCGCCCCGCCAACAACAGTCCACACGCACCTTAGATATATGCGACCATTGTGCCCGACATTCGCGACAGTAAACTGCCTACCCTCGCGCCCGCCAGAGTTGCCATCGGGGGCGATATCGACCTTCTCGCTCTCGGGATCCTTCCTTATCCTCCAAGTATACACATTTTCCTCCTGAGATTTTCGCTCCGTAACGGGAACTAGCGGCCTCGACGTGCCAGAAGGTTGCCGCATTAACCTCCCAGTCCGATGGGCCGCCGCAGATTCCCTTCCGCTAGATACACCTAAAGCCATCGCCCTCGCTAATTTCGCATCCTGTGCCGGGCCTCGGGGCGATAACGGGTTGTTTCTTGCGGTGGGATCGCGCTGGGGAGTGCGGGCGCTGAGGTCGGCGACAGTTGGCGGGTTTGAGCCGAGAGGCTGGATCGTCTCCATGGCCTCCATGATCCGGTCGGTGTGCTCAAAAGAGAGAGCTTCGGGGGCTCAATTTATCGAATACTACGCGATGAGGCGGCATCGAGTCAATACAATGTTTTCCTCCAACAAACGAGGCGGCACATTGCCAACAACAAAGAGAGAGACACGCGATCGTAAGTTCGGGGCTCGTGTCGGAAAAAGTGCGAGGGGAGAAAAGAAGCGCGTTGACTTTGTGCGCACCGGGAGTGGTGGTTCAGAGGAGGTTGGCAGCGAGCCGGCTTTTTTCCCCCTCTGGCTATGGGAACGGGAGTGGATTTCCGGGGAAAGCGTTTTTCTCTCTATATTTTTAATTTGTTGCGGATAAGACGAGTCGCTACTTACTTGAGAACGCCATCCATGGGGACACAATTTGTAGATGCAGAATAACAAAACGAGGCTTCCTGTGCTCAGATGAGGAGAGAAAAAGCAAGACTTGTGTGGTGTTACAGAGGTAAAATGACAGGACTTGAAAAGGATTGCTACAAGTGACGAGAGGAGATGGTTGATGGTGGTGAAGGGGACGTGGACCAGCGGCTGGCTGGGCTAGGCTGGGGACTCTGGGAGGAAGCTGAGAGTACTTTGTAAACTACGAAATGGGACTGGGTCTGTCCAGGGTCAAGGGACGAGCACTGAGTACGAAGTGCACGAAGTACGAGGTACAAGTAAGTATACTGATGTAGTCCTTTTGGGTACAGTACAAGTACACCCTCTGCCAGTCTGGGAAGCTCCGGCCCACTTTCAACCATCAATGGCCTGGAAGTACTTCGCAGCGTACCGATGTACCCATCTGTGTCTCTGAAGTACTTTCTGAGAAAGACACGCCTGAAAAATTACCTTCAATTTACAGGACTGTACTCTACCTCTGCCATCCGCAATCTGAGGGTCTCTTTCTTCGTACATTGAAGAGTCGTTGAGTGGTCGAGAGTCACCTACGGCAGCCAAACGCTCACCAGAACACATCTGTGCGTGCAGAATCGCTCTGTTCTTCGACATTTTAGCATATGCGGAGTGATCCTCTTCGATCTCCTATCACTTCGCGTTCTTTATCTTACTCGTTCAAGGTTCATATCACGAGGCTATCCGCCTGCTATCACACGTGGAATTACAAACATCAGGAATTGACACCTGCCGCCGCCAGGCGACTGTCATGCTTGGAGAAATTGAAGACGGGACGACCCCGAAGCAAGAACCGACGAAAATCGGGAAGCATACGAAGTACCAGTACAAATAACGTTACCTATTAAATACCACCTGGGACGTCGGGCGGGGAGCATCATCCGAAAGAAGCCCTGTGCTGATGACAGTTTTGGGGGATCAATCATCGAACCAGAATTCGGCCGTGGCGGCAGAGAATGTACGAAGTAATAGTCACACAGTGCACTTTCCATGGGACATCCATGACCAAGATCTCAGTCTTGCCCCTATTTTGGCTCAACCCATCTCTACTTCGTACACTAAGAGGGAGACCGAAAGAAAAAAGAAAAAAAGCTTTACCAAGTGGCTGGGTCGACGCGACGTTGGATGGAGCCCTAGGCTAGGCTAGAAATTGGATACCTTACTTCGTCATCCAATTCGCAGGTTGCCCTCCAAAACCTGCTCATGTTTACCTGTAAATATAGTACGATTTCGCGCCCTTACAGAGAGTGGAGAAGGCAGATTTGCGCTGGAATGGGTTGGAAACATAAACATGCCTTGAATTACACGGATGGATTGTCGCAATGCAATGCATAGCAACGGAATCGACAGTGACGTTTGCGCACAGGCATGAAGTGTCTTACAAAGGAGCATTGAGTTTGTGCATTCATCAACAATCGAGATCAGAACATGGGAAGTACGAAGTACTTCGCACACAATATTATTCAGCAATTCAGATTCCAATTGTTGCAGCAGCAACAGTTGACCGGACTTTACGAAGTACACTACCGAGGCACCGCAATCTGTTGCTGCTTGACCGGCCTAGTATTGATACTTCACGCTTCCCTTGAGTCAAGAGTGCTTCGTGCACTTCTCTAGATCGCGACCGTGGCACAACGGCCGACCCTGGATTAATCTCGTCCTAGCTGACTGACCTTCCTCCTTGCTAGGGTGATCAGGCTTAACATGGCCCTGGCCCGCCCCACGCGAAGAATCAAATGACCCGGCTGGCGTAACAGCTTTCGTCATTGCATGACATGGTTGAAAGCGCCGCCCCTCCACCATTCTAGGGCCTTGACATTGATGCATCATGAGGAATATTCTCAGAAGAGAGGCTGCCTTCTCTTGCATCAATCAATGATGCGGACTTTCGTAAGAGACAGCAGAGGAGGGTTGCATGTTCAGGTTAGAGATGGTACGAAGTACAAAGTACTCTGTTATCGTAGCATGGACAGTAGAGTACACTATTATCATGATGAAGGCAAGGTGCCATAACTCGCTTGTCAAAGGTCCTAGCAAAATGGTCAGCCAGCCAGTTGTATTCTCCAATCGATCAATTGATGCTCCTGCAAGCTGCAGAGGCTGGGTTAAGGTGATGGACTGTGCAGCTTAACGCTGCAATGCCCATCACGGGCCTGCAGGCCATGAGCATAATGGCCAATCGAAACCCTTGCTTCCTTTATTTTACTCCTTCGTCTTGACCTCTGTTCTTGACAATCCTTTCTTCCCTTCCGCACTCCGATGAACCTAAGCGAGATGCGCGAATCAAGTGTGCCAATTGCTGATAGGGAAGACCTTCGAGACAAGATCTCTATATTAGTTCTTCTCGGAACCAAATCCCGACCGGCATGAGGAAGCATCACTGCAATCATCACAAATTACTTCGTAACAGACCCTGGGTTATATTAATGGGAAGTAACAGCAAGACTTCGTCCAATCCGTGTACCCCGTAATATGTACATGAAGCCACCCACTTCCTATCCCTGGTCTCCAACGACGAAGGGTCTCTCGGTATCTATCCAATTGAGAAGTACTTCGTATATCCCCACAACCGGCGTCGCCCATTTTTACAGGGGGGAAATTAGCTCCCTCCCCGACTGGCCTGGCGACTGACTGCCTTGGGCTTGGTATTAACAGTGGACAGTGCAGCGGACAGTGGAACGCGGTGACCTCGATTAATTACACTCGAAATGAAGACACGACGAAAACCCTGGGCTGGGCAAGGAGGTCCCTGTCTTGATGTTCGAAAATGCCCAAGCAGAAGAGTATTTCGTGCATTGATGTAATCAATGAACAAAGAGTAATAATACTTCGTACCGTGCGTTCAAATGCGAGGGAAGAAGACCTGTTTAATGTACGGAGTAACTTCGTACAAGGCAAGGACTTCGCAGGCAATGACGAAGAGCAAGAGCAACCCCGAAATTAGGAGCATGGGAAGAATCCCCGAACCTGGCGACTCAGGCATTCAGTGTCGATATGCCCTTCGCATTGATCACCGCACGCTCATCCCTCATGACGCTTGCCAGGCTCTGCCCCGCTTCCCCTCCAAATCGCCGCGATGTCCCCTACGATGCCAGATTCTCAGAGAAGAAAACGGGGGAAAAGGATCTGCCAAGCGATTTGCCTGCCTGGCTAGACCAAGGACTAGTGGAGGAGTTGGCCTCTGTGCATTAGGTGGCGGCCTTTCAAATCTTCTTTCCTCTGTCCTTCGCTAGGCGAGGAATGAATCCCGCTCCGCTTTCATGTCGTTGAGAAATCGACGAATTCCAAGCTCAGTGTCCGGACCCGAATTTTTTGAGGCTCTACCAACTGGAGACACACAAGACCTATAGCGAGACGAAGTATTGAGTCTTCCGAAGCAGGTTATTAATCACGAGAAACTCGGTTTCAAATTGTTGGCTCTGTTCTTGCGGAATGGGAATGGCTTCTCCTCCGTACGAAGCACGAGGCCTTTGTCCTCCCCGCCGATTTCCTCGGCAAACGATGAACGCACTGGACACACTTCTTCCCTCCCTTCTCTTGCAGGTTTATTCTTGCTTTTTCCCGGTCCTGCTTCACAAAGGCGGACGGACGGCAGGGGTCAATTAACAAGCCGTCCGCGGCACCAAATTAGAACATATCCGGGGCTCAATTCCAACGCCCTGCATCTCCGCAAATGCCAGAAATCTCCAATCGAGGAAAAGAGCATTCGTCTCGATCAAAACAAAAGAATGTGGTCCCGGGTTTTCACAACTTTCGAGTTTGTTTTGGGCAATTCGACTTTCCTGACGCGGCCTTCCGGAATCGAAGGACCGGGCAATGGAATTGAGCTCTCGGGCTTTTCGGGGTGCATAATCCACGTGGACGATTTCTACGGGTATACTCGGTAGTTTTGGCAAGAACATCTTCGCGAAACCCGGATTCAACGCGCTGGGAGCGTGTTAGGAGAAAGAACCACTCTCAGGACTTCCAGGTGAGGACGTGTTTCCAAATTCCATGCCTCACTCCAAAGTAGTACATGAGCATTCAATATACCGGAAACGTTGGGGAAAGCATGGCAGGACCACAATTTCGCAGAACGACGCGCGGGAACCTGCCACGCGGCCGACTCTTGTATGTCTCGCTCCTGAAGAAAACAGTCAAGAGAGCCATCTTAATACACGGCAAGCGAAGAGACCATTCCTTAGAGATATATCCTCCCACACCTCCTCAGACATAGATAGTCTCAACTGAACAGATCACGCACTAAGGCAAGCCACCTCCGTTTTCGTCCAATATTGTAATCATCCCACGCAGTAGCTTAGCATATGCGACTCTCAATTGCAATCTTCTTCGCATCTTCCTCGTTTAACAAACTTAAATGGCTTAAAGTGAGACACGAGACATATTCCAAGGGAAGTCTAGCTCACCCACAAGCGGCAGTCTCGATTTCCCCATTCGTACTCAGCCCGCCCATCTACATTTCCAGAAGTCTGATAACAAGCGAGAAAGAAGAAACAACAGGGTTTTAAACTTTAGCTTCTCCAAACTGATGGTGTATTCGAGTGGCGTTCTAGCCTCCCTTGACAAGGTTCTAGTCTCTCAACTATTCAAACCTTGGGAACCGTATACTAGTACACGGTTGGAACTTGGAGGTACATTCTATGGAGGGTTGCCAAGCACGAACGAATGTGTAAACTGAAGGACCAAATTGTAAACTATCGACTGTCTACTAAGTGCCATGTGCGGTTTTCTATTCCATGAGGGTCCACGCTAAGCAATGACCCCAATCGGCCGGGAGGCCCAACGGCCGTAGAGATTCGACCCGCAAAGAGAAGGGGAGATGGCCTGCCCTAGCGATTAAGGCTGAGAAGAGAACATCTCAAGGAATCCCTTCGAACATGACGTTGGAAGAGCCACAACGGCTTCTCTATCTTAAAAACAACGACAATCCACCCCAACCTCGCTATCAAAAGTCCCCCCAAAGTCATGACGACATCACCAACCCCTCAACAAGGGGTCCTGCAGAATACCCACGTTTCCACACCAAAGTCGGAAATATAAAGGGGAAAAAAAATCCCTCGGTAGGATTAACCCATACCCCCGCATGCTCAAGATACAGAAAAGTAGACAATCTAGAGCCATGAAGAGTTTAGAAGAGGGAGTCACACCAATTACGCGGTCTTGTCGTCTTATGTTCATATGCACGCATCCTGGAAATGGCCTGGTCTACTGGACTGAGCCCCCACTTGATGTTGCATCCGGGATCGGTGTCGGATGTCCTGAACCGCGGTGCTGGGTTACGTCGCGGGGTTCATTGGCTCCCTGCCACGAGGCTAGAAGGGGCGCGCTATCCGATCTTTGGGCTTTATCGTCCCATACTTGATGGGCTATCTCTTCTGCGAAAGTGGGGGACTCTGATCCCAGGTTTATCGGAGACAAAATAAGATGAACGCCGAGCCCAGCAACGAGTATGAAGTAGGCGGATGAGTCCAGTTACGAAGTAGGCAAAGAAGACTATGGAGCAGTTCATAATCTCGAGATCGATGATTCACTGACGAAGTTGGTTACTGACTATACTGGTTTATATAGCAATCCAGGGATGTGCCTCAGGCAACTCTCAGTTCTTGCGCGCAGGAAATTGCCCTTTCTCGATTCTTTACTTTAGGATCAAATAGTCACAAATACTATTGCCAAATATGAATCTAAAATGGACCCAAATGGTCTCTTTTCCATTCTCATGACCCTGGGCTGTGATGACGATGATAGGACTCCCGTAGTTGTGGGTGCCATCTTGTCCGACCAGGCAGTGTTACCCCGCCCGATTGCCTGGTCCAACCCACAGGCGACAGGCGAAGACATCTACGCCTTGGGCATACACGCACCAGAAATGACGACGCCAGCCGACACCACGATGAGGACTGGCCCTAAATCAATGAAACGGGAGCCATTAGATCAATTTTCTTCGGCGCAGCGCCAAGTTAGTGAGTAGCGGTGTGAATGGTTGGAATGGTTGGAGACCCGGCGGTAAGGTGATACCGCGATACCGCAACTCTTAACCCGGTGTTCGAGACCCTTGCCTAGCTAATAACTAGTGTCCGCGTCGGCGCTCTAGCAAGCCGGTATGACTACGGTGCATCTACGGCCCACTGAAAACGGCCACTCTCGAGAGCGCGCCTCATCCCTTAGCTTTCGCCAGAACAGGCTTCACAGACTGAGCACCATTTCGTCCCGCTTGTCCTCCCAGCCCGTTAGCAGCGTCGAATCCAAAGCCGATATCAACGGACCGCTCGGCCTGAATCTCCTCAATGAGCCATCCGAGCCCCGCGTTGACTTCATCTTTGTGCGTTTCTCATTCCTACTTCAAAATACTATATTTAAGAGCGACTACTAAACTAAGTTTCGGGCAACACAGATACACGGCCTTGGTGGAGGATCTAGGAAGACATGGAGCTATTCGCCTGATCCCCACATGTTCTGGCCCAAGGAATGGTTGCCGAACGACATCGGGTTCAGGCATGTTCGTCTTCATAGTTACGGGTATAACTCCGACTGGACTACGAGGAAGGACAGCCACTTGACCGTCCATGATTTTGGACAGGCGTTGCTCGCCGACCTCCGTAACTCTCCCCGCCTCCGCAAAAATGGCCATGTAAGTCGCTTCGATTCAGGTGCTGCCTTGATGGCTTCTACTGACGAAATACCAGACCCCGATTGTGTTTGTGGCCCATAGCATGGGTGGCTTGGTCGCGAAGAAGGCAGGTTGAGAGAATCCGAGAGGCTTTGAATATAATTTACCTCGGGCGAAACACTGACAATCCCTAGGCCTACCTCCTGGCTGCCCGGGACCCAATCTACCAGGATATTGCCCGACGAATTCACACCATGTACTTTCTAGGTACTCCACATCGTGGAGCCGATTCGGCGTACATTGCAAAGCTTCTACGTCGCTCGGTTGGTTATGGGACAAAGGCGTTCCTTGATGACCTTGTACCGGGCTGCGATACCCTCTATGTTAGTCGAGTTTTTTTTTTTTTTTTTTTTTTTTTTTTTTTTTTTTTTTTGGTTTGAGGGGAGGGGAGGGGGTAGTCTCGGGCACGGCTCGACTCTGACGCTTGCTCATAGCAAATAAATGATGAATTCAGGCATGTTTGCGAAAACATCCACCTTTGGTCCTTCGCCGAGGGCGTGCCAACAAGTTTCGGTCTTACGTCGTCAGTGGTCGTACCAAAAGAATCTGCAGTTTTAGGTGGGTGGTATCTCGATCGACCTGTCTCCGCTAACTCCCTGCTGATTCAGTCTTATTTTGCAGGGCTACCCAAAGAACATGTCGGGTATATCGAAGCCGATCATCGCCACATTTGCAAGTTCGACTCCCCAACCAATCCCAACTACATAATCCTACGGAAAGCGTTCCTGACTACTGTTGAAGATCTGGAAGCTGACGGTGAGTTTACTAGGTTCCTAGATACGATGGTAGGATGCTAATTCTCACAGTTCCGGTCCGGCGGCGGGATGAATACACATCTCAGATGAAGAAAGTTGCTTCACTTCTGCGAGTGGATCAGAGACCGGATGCGGTCCTCCTGGCAACAAACGAGAAGCAACATTCTGGATCCTGTCAATGGTTGACCGAAAGCAAGACGTTCCAAGAATGGGTAGACGATCCGGTTGGTTTTCGGGAAGAAGAAATTACCCTATCAAAAGAGCCTCCAGAGGCTAAACGGCCGAAAATCTTATGGCTCAAAGGCCGCCCCGGAACCGGTAAGTCGGTGGCGGCCGGCCATGTCGTCCGCTACCTACAAACGTGCAACCTCGACTGTAGTTTCTATTTCTTCGAACATAAAAACGAGGTCGGCTCGACAGTAGCAGCGTTTCTTCGATCTCTAGCATTTCAAATGGCTGAATCTAGCTTCGAGGTCCGCCGCACCTTGGTGTCCATGGCAGAGGACGGCATCAAAATCAATCACGACGACCACCACATGCTTTGGACTAGTCTCTTCGCCGAGCGAATCTTGAAGGTGGAGTACACTCGGCCTCAGTTTTGGGTAATAGATGCAGTCGACGAATGCTCGACTAAGGGTATGGCAGCCCTGGTGTCGATGCTGTCAAGCCTAGACAGCAAAACTCCTGTCCGAGTCTTCATAACGAGCCGGCCTGGTGGGCTACTGGGACGACTCCTCTCATGGGAGTGGACTGAGTGTTCCGAGATTACCACCGGACAGGAAGGATCTTTAAGGGACATTGAGCTCTTAGTGAAGGCTAGATGCTCCGGGGCAAGTGACACTAGCTTGGTCGCGGATGTCCTTGCCAAGTGCAATGGCGTCTTCCTCTGGGCTTCGCTGACAGTGGCCAAGCTGGAGGAAGCGTACAGCATCGAAGACAAACAAGATGTTCTCCGGCAAATACCACCCGAGATGGACATGTTCTACTCCCGCATTATCACGTCTATTGCCGGGTCGCCTAGCGCTGAGCTTGCTAGGGGCATCCTAAAATGGACGATCTGCTCACCTAGACCACTCTATTATGGAGAATTCGCAGAGGCTGTGAAGCTAGATATCGGCCGAACGTTAACAGCATCCGCAAGTGAGCTCGAAACCATAGCGGGGCATCTCGTATTCGTGGATAACCAGTCTCAGATTCACATCATGCACCAGACAACATCGGAGTTCTTAACCCGGAAAAGGGAAGGCTTTTGGATCGACCCAGCAGCAGCACACTCCAGGCTCGCCGAGGTTTGCCTTACTGTTCTCTGTGGGACCGAATTTGCGCCGCCGAGAATGCGTCGAGGGGGCCCAACTAAAAGTACTGCTCTTATAACCAAAAGCACTGCGCTCTCACTGCTTGCCGACTATGCTGCCCTCAACTTCTCGTACCATCTCATGCATGGCTCTCCCGCCGCAGACGGGCCGCTTATCCTACTAAACAAATTTCTCAGATCTAATGTTCTGACCTGGATCGAGAAGGCAGCTAGTACCGGTAATCTCTGGACCCTGCAGCTCACCGCACAAAGGCTGAAGGCGTATCTGGGTCGAAGAACAAAGTGCCAGTCACCAGTCAGCACCGAAACTCAGGCCGTTGCGAGGTGGGCTGCCGATATCTACCATATAGTTGCGGCCTTTCATTCTAGTTTGCTTACGTCGCCGTCATCGATTTATTTCCTCATCCCCCAACTTTGTCCTCCCAAGTCAATGATCCGGCAACTTTTCGCCAAACCAACTAGGCAACTGAGGATTGTGGGTAGGTTAGAAGAGGACTGGAGCGATAGACTAGCGCGTTATTTATTCCAAGAGGAGACATCCGCCGTTGCCTGCAGCCCCCGTTTCTTCGCAGTCGGTCTGACCGACGGCGACATCAGGATCTACTACATCGCCGGATCTAATTCGCTCGACTCAGCGGGGACGTTGACACACGGGAAGAAAGTGCGACAACTGGCCTTCAACCGGCCATCCTCGCTTCTAGCCTCTTGTAGCGTTAGAAAGCTCATGCTATGGGATATCCGCGCCTCTTCTCGTGGGTCCTCATTCCCATGCCTCTGGTCGCGGAACCTCGATTTCACCCCATCCTACATGGCATTTCATCCGGACGGGAACTCTATCGTACTCGCAAACCCTCAACACAGTTCAATCGTCGCTTTTGAAGCTGCAGATGGTAGTAAGGGACAACCGGTCCTCCTTCACGCATCGTTGGACTCGGACTCGGACTCAGACTCGTCTGATGATGAGAGTGATGACCATCAGGTAGCGGCGTGGATGCCATCAGAGCGGATTCGACTCGATGCCAGCCACAGACTCGCTGCGCTGGCTTATAGAAATGCGACTGTCTGGATATGGGATCTGGATTCCATCGAAGAAATCGGTAAATTTGAAAAGGAAGCATTCGAGGATGTATACGTTTCCCCGCCACCTCTTGACATGATATTCAACCCAATTTCCGACCTCGAACTTCTTGCCATTACCTACAAGGACGGAGACTTGGTGGCGTGTAACCCCTGGACTTTGGAGCAGACGAATAAGTGCCATCTCCCAGTCTTGCTATTTACTCTAGCCACCACCTCAGAGGGTCGTATCCTAGCAGGTGCGACAGACGATGGAGGAATATTTCTCTTCCTATGGGAGACTCTGCAGCTCGTGTATAAAATAGGTAGACCAGACGACCAGTTTGGAATCCGCGACATTGTATTCGCAACCGATAGCCGTCAAATCTTCGACATTCGGGGACAATGTTGCACTATCTGGGAGCCGCTCATCCTTGCGCCGAAGGAGGATGAGCCGGATGATGATAAGTTCTCGGAAGCTCACTCCGAAGAAGTCATCGTCCCGGAGTCTCCAGTCTCTCGCGCGCGCGTGTTTGAATGGGGGAGGGCGATCACAGCCATCGAACAGGCGGACCACGGAAACTGTCTGATAGTAGGACGACAAGATGGCACGATTGAGATATGCGAGCTGAGCACCGGCGACGTCATGGACAAACTGGCGCTCCACGACTCGTTTGCCGAAATAGAGCACATTGATTGGAACGAGGAGAAGGGCGTATTTCTTAGCGTGGATACGATTGGCCGCTGTATACTTACACAATTGTCATTTATTAAACAGGGCACCACCAAAGTGCAGACATGTTGTTTGTTGGACCATCGAGAAGGGGCCTCTGTTCATCAGGCATTGATCGGTCCCGAAGCTGAAACGCTACTCATCTGCACCGAGTCGAGCGCCAGGATCATAGGACTTGACGGGGGTCTCGTGGCAGAGGAGACGAGTCTCCCGGGGAGCTGGTGGGCGAGACACCCATCCAACAACTCTCATCTAATCGCCATTCAAGAGAATACCGTCCACCTTTTCGAATGGGGCTCACTAAAGCGGCTCACACAGACCGACGGAATTGCACTTCTTGCCCCTGAGTTCCTGGTACAAGTTACAAGCCGGGGCCCGTGGATTAGCGGTGCGGGTTCGAGTTATATCGCGCAGTCTGTCGCCGACGGAATGTCGCGGGCCCGAACAAGGAACATTTTCGCCTTGGACACGTCCAAGATCACCAGCGAAACAAAAGAAACGTCGCTTCAGACGCTCCGTACCGAATCGTTCACGGTACAGGCCGTGCTAGGTTGCCTGAAATCAAGATTATTCATCCTCGATACGAGCGGGTGGGTGTGCTCAATCAGTCTTAAGCGCTTGAGCAAGGCGACTCATTACACGCGCCACTTCTTCATCCCACTCGCCTGGCGCACGGGAGGCGGTGATCTTGTGATCAATGTGGTTTCTAAGACCGCGGTGACGTTTGGGAGAGGGGAGCAGTTGATGATCTTTCATGGATTCTTGGAGTTTGAGGAGAAGGCGGCGCTTTGAGACCAGCCGGACGGAATTTTGGCATCGATGGTGGCTACATCTACTTTTCCTGGCTGCGGCGCCCGTGGCCAAAGATCTCGGGCGTCTCCATGACGCTCATCGACTAGATTTTGATGTCCTCCCTGATGCCGGCATTGCCCCGTCCTTTCATGGCAACACTTCATGTCGCATACGGAAATAGCACCCACAGCCTATTTCGTTTTGCCTTTTCCCTTGTACTACTAGCTGAGCAGTGCAGGGAGGTTTATATTTCTAAATAAGGAGCATACGCTGCAGTGCTCTTACACCTAAACACATAGTCATTAGATATTATTATATCGAGGAGTGCCAACGCCCAATACCTGATATCCTAGGACAGATATTGGCCTCCGCACACGCTCTCTCTCGCTCTCACTTATGAGACAGACCTGCGTCTCCATTAACTCTGAATAAACTCGGCACTTGATAACCTATATTATTTAAATTGCTATACCTGAATTGTAGCCCTACCCAAAAATCTATAATAATAGGCCCTCTCACCCCCAACAATCACTCCAGTTGTGCTTTCCGTTTCCGCCTCCATGCCGCCATTTTGCAGCCAGCAACTGCCCACTGCTGATCCACAAGCGTTTTCACGGTTCGTTCCTTCCGGGGAGGTCGGCGCGTGCTTACGCCCTGGCGTAAACGATGGCCTCAGACACCTTCTGTATGAACGCTTCCACACCGTCATGCCCTTCGTCCTGCTTCACCTTTGCCTCGGCAAGGTAGGTCAGCACAGTCTTGATGCCCAGCCCGACCGTAAACCTGCCCGTACGCTGCTCATCGTCACTCGCAGCCTGGACCCGGATCTGCTCGCAGATGTACCTAACCGCCGACTCCGAATAGGCATTGCTCTTCGTGAGCACTTCCGCGAGTTCCTCCAACGTCTTTAGGGGATTCACAACAACCTGCCGATTGAAGGAAGTATCCACCTGGAGGAGTCTGAGGACAGCTATGTTCGACGAGGTTACAAATGTGAGGAGACGGTGCCCCTTGGGTGGCGGCGTTCGGATGAGAGTGACCAGAGCTTGGAGAATGGTGTTTGAGAAGCGAGACCCGATGGGCGAGTACTCGATAAGACGCTCAAAATCGTCAAGGATGAGCAGACTATATGATGTATTAGTGAATGAGTGACTGGCCACGAGGGGATGCTAGATAGGGGGTTTTAGTCTTGTACGTACCTCATGGGTGACTTGTAAGCGTCGGTAAACACCTTGTGGATGTAGTCCTTCTTCGCAAAATCGTCTCGGTAGGGCACTACATCCATGGGGGAGAGAACCTTAACAAACGGAAAGCCGGACTGCTTGGCGATGAAGGCAGCCAAAGCCGTCTTTCCTGACCCTTCTGGGCCATGGAAAAGAACGCTTAGGTGGCGCAGAGAATCAGACAGCCGAACGGTACTGCAGTATCCCAGACCCTCCTCGAGAATCTTGTCAAAACTCGCCGGGCTGAATTTGATGAGCCCCATCGGCAGCAGTAGGTCGAGGGAATCTTCAGCCACGCCATAGGCTGGAATAATCTCTACCAAGGCGCCCCTATAAGTAATCATCGATTAGCGTTAGAAACCTGAATCGTTAAGGGACAACTGAAGAAAAGTGGAGAGTGCGAGGTAGGAATGGGGGATGTACATACATGAAGTCATCACGTCCTACTTTCAAGTTCTCGACATCTTTCGCTGCAACACCTCTCTCATTGGCCTCCATGTGCCGATTCAGCGCGAACGATGTGGCAGACCTCACAAGACCAGCAATCTCAGCGCCGCTAAAGTTCTTGGTGAGTTTCGCAATCTCCTCGACGTCAACATCGTCGGCGAGGACCCCAGTCTGTCTCATCTCGCTCGTATGAATATTGAGAATCTGTACGCGGCCGTGCTCATCAGGAAGCGAAATCTCAAGCTGCAGCTCTAGACGACCGGGGCGAAGCAAAGCCTCGTCAATCATGTCTTTTCGGTTCGTCATTCCGATGAGCAGAATATTGTTGAGCTGGTCGACACCATCCAGCTTCGTGAGCAGCTGGTTGACAATAGAGTCACCCACACCAGTACCGCCGCCAACCCCGGATCCTCGCTGCTTACAGACGGCGTCCAGCTCGTCGAAAATGATTATGTGAAGGTCGCTCTCATCACCGCGTTCCTTATACTCTTTCTCCGCGTCGGCGAAGACCTTTCGGATGTTCTCCTCCGATTGACCGACGTACTTGTTGAGAACTTCGGGACCATTGATGACCTTTGGTTCCTTGGCGTTTAGAACTTTGCCAATCTGACGAGCGATCAGAGTCTTTCCGGTTCCGGGAGGGCCGTAAAGGAGTATACCCTTCACGTGCTGGATCTTAAGGCGTTCGATAAACTGCGGCGGGAACACACGCGATGCAAATGCTCTTCGGAAGAGGATGGCAAACTCATCGTCCAGACCACCAATACCAATATCTGTGAAGCTGAAGTCGGACGTTATGATGGCCTTCCTTGTGCTGCCGGTCGCAGAAGACTTTAGCTTAAGACTAGTCCTCTGGTCCCTTCCGTCAGCCGTTAGTAGAATCTCCGTCTGCTGAACCAAAATGCCGCGGCTATTCGGATCGGTGAGAACAGCGCCAGCGCCACCACCTTGCTGACCCAAGGCGGTCAGTGTCACACTAGTAACAGTGAAGAGAAGTGGTATTCCGCGGTAATCCATGAGAATAAATTGTCCGGGTTGCAACACTTGGTCCCTGAAAGTACCCAGGAAGATAGGATTGAGCTGGTCATCACTATAAACGTCATCCGTTTTCTTATTGGACGAAGCGAAGCTGACTTGGAGCTGGACGGCGCCGAGATAGACGTTCTTCCCGAAGCGGAAGGGGTCATAAGGCTGGCCCATAAAGGTGTCCCGCTGCGCTATCCTTGCCCATTGCCTCTGCTTCTCATTTAGGGCAATGTAACCGGAAGGAAACCCGGGGACTCCCCGGGCCGCGACAACATACTCGCCCCCTTCTTGGGTCCGGATCAGCACATGCGAGTTTCCCTCACCAAAGTCGTTGGGGCTCACGGCACACCTTGTAACCCTTGTTAGTAGGCGGACTTGTAGGAGCCTCCGGAGGGATTACTAACACGTTTTCATAGATGAGGCTGCTCTGGAGAATACGGTCCTGAACCTTGCCTACTTGCAGGTTGATGCCCCCTCGTTGGGAACCTTGTTGGGAAGGAGGGGGACCACGAGATGGCATGTAGCCCGGACTCCTCGGTCCTGGGGGTCCTGGGGGTCCTCCGGGTCCTCCGGGTCCTCGGGGACCTCCGAACGCACCGGGTCCGTCACGATAACCGCCTTTGTTATACATTGCGAATGGTGGCGGGCGGGTGTATGCTGATGATGGGTGGGTAATTCGAGGAAGAGATGATGAGTGTGGTTCTGCGGATAAAGAGGTAACACGATCGAGCTTATATAACCCTCGTCAGGGCCTCAACGTATTCGGTTTTTTTTATGAAATGAGGAAAGAGCCAGCTGTCCTCTATGAATAGGAAGAAGCTACGATGGATGGCGAAGTTGCTAGCTGTATTGCCGGAAGGCGGCAGTCACGGTCACGGTCATTGATGCCTTGCCGCACGTTGCCCCTTAGCGTACTTGTAACACTACCCGCTACAGTGGCTAAAGCGGGGCATTTTGACATTACGTGTACACACACACACTGTAAAGTTTAGAGTACCTGCATCAGCCTCGTTTAACTCCGATCGGGCCATGCAATTGTGGTGTTTGGCCGATCATAAGCATTTGATACTTGGGGAAGCTGGGATCGAGTCTCAGTGCCACAGTGGCGACCCAGTTAGATTACAACTTGGAAGGCTGCCCCTTGAAAATCGGGTTGAAGTGTTTCGTCATGGAAGGGACTCCCAAGGCCATACGAAGTACTTCATAAATAGAGGAAAGCGCAGTGGGAAAGCACGATCAGTTGTTGCCAGTTGGAAGCCAATTCTTGTCGTTTGCGACATTGGAGCAGTCGTCATTGAGCTTTTGGAGATGGTTCCCCCTTGGAATAGTCTGCCCTTAAATTTTTTTTTTTAAATTAATTCCAGTGAGAGCGCTATATTGATACATCTGTATTCTGCTTTTTCTGATCTCTTCTACGAAAGGGGCTGCGCTGTCGCTCTGGAGCTGATTCACCGCGCTCACCGAAGAGTGATAGCAAACTTGAAGCTTCTGCTAAAATTTCTGGAGGACCATTTCTACCCCACCAACCTCAACTTTCGACGAGACACAGGTTAGCCCAAGACATCAATCGTCCTGATCAAGCTCCCTCTCCCTGTCAGCGGAGTCTCCCCAAGGAGGAGACCACACAGGGAAAATGCCATCGGTCCAAACACTCCTTTTCTCCCCAGCGGAGCTCGCCTATCTCCACGCCTCCCTCTCCCTCCCGACTCCAATCCGACCCGATGGTCGCAAGCCCACCCAGTTCCGCCCTCTAACCGCCGAAACGGGGATTCTACCAGCCACCAACGGAAGCGCGAGAGTATGTTTTGCCGACGGCACCGAAGCGATCGTGGGTGTCAAGGCAGAGATCCAGAAGACTGTCGACCGGCGAGCGACCAACGTTCCCGTCTTCACTACGTCTAGGGGCGACCAATCGAGGACGGAGGATGACGAGGGGCGAGCGCCGGAGCCGGCGGCGAGTAACGAGTGGCTTGAGATTACGGTAGAGATACCGGGATACAGGGATGATGACGCGACGACGGTGTTCTTAGCGTCGATGTTGAGTGAGGCCCTGGTCGCCGATGGAGAGTTTGCGAAGAAGCTTGTGATAAATCGGAGGTTCCACTGGAAACTCTACCTCGATGTTTGTTGTCTTCTTTCCCGTATGACGCATCGTCGGGTTCCCGCTAACGGAATGGACAGATATTCCTCATCTCCCCTCCTCTGTCATATCCTCTACCTCTCCTCTCCTTAACGACACATCTCGCCCTTCTATCCACGAGGTTACCGAGACTCAAATCAGAAGGCGATGAGGATCCCATGTTCGACGATGACTGGGAAGCTGCCACGTATCTTTACCCACCCGTCTCGTCCGCTTCTAGCTCCAGACCACCAATTACACTCCTCGTCGTAGCTGTAGGTGACAACATCTTCTTCGACCCATCAAGCGAGGAACTTGCCGTCGCCGAGGTCGCGCTAGCGATATCAGTCGCGGAGTGCCCCGATGTCTGCAAGGGCGCAGATGTTATGGAAATCGATTCTAGCCGGACTTTCAAGATGCTCTCTATGAGGTCGATTGACCCTCCCTCGAGGTTAACACCCCCTGGAATCCCTGATGTGGAGAACCCTACCACAGGTACCTCGGGAGCGGCGACGCCGAGCAAGAAGCCGCAGCAGAAGACGCAGCCATCTAAAGGAGTGTGGAGGGCACCTCTCGGAGGCGCCAAGTTTAGCATGATACAGTTGATGATACAGCAGGTTATGGGGAAGGGTGGCGTTGCCAATGAGGTGTTGGATGGCGTTGCCGGTGTGGATTTGAGTTAGAGATCTGGAAGAAACAAGCATTTGGCGTAAAAAGTGAACTTGGGACCAAATAGATGAAAGGCTTGGGAATCACCCATGAGCCTTAAAAGCGTAACACCAAACTTATCTCGCGCGTGCCATGTCTCTGTGATGTGTAAATATTCCTCTGGGATATCTTCCAAATTGCTCTACCTTTCGAGAACCAGCGAACCCATTAACCTCCCCTTTCCTTCCCAAATATCCTTAAGCCTTGGGCTCCGGCTTGGAAGCCAGGTCGATAGCCACCTTCTCCATCCTGTCACTCACCAATTTCACCAACGATTCAACACCTACCTCCCCCAACGCCTTCAAAATAAGCCCCTCCAATTCCTCGCTCATACCCTCCCTCCTATCTACATAAACATCCAACCCCTCCTCCGTAAACAACGTCTTCGCGAACCAAGTAACAGCCCACCTCTCCGTCTGTCCAGAGGCATTCACCCTCTCCCCCCACCCAATCATCTCCCACGGACACGAAATCGGCTTCAGAAGCCCGCTCCCGCGCCAATTCCAAACCGTCAAGTCATCCTTGCCGAGCGCCGTATCGGCGCCGGACACGGTCTTGACCTTGGAAGAGCCTTTACTCTGGTAGGCGACGACGTCCGTGATGCGCGGGTTGCCGGGTGTCGTGGGTAAGTGGGCGCCGTAGGTGATGGTGAGGTTTTTGGCTGTGCGCCAGCGCTTGAGGGTCGAGTGGGTGACGGTCCAGGTGCGGTGAAGCCATTCGAGAGGTGGTGAGGCGGCCGAGGAGGCGGGTGTTGTGGGTTTGTAGTGTCTTGGGGCGCGGATTTGGATGGCAACGGCTTGGGGCGCCACGGTGGGGTCCGTGGAGCTTTGGGCCGGTTGCGTTTCGGCGGATTGTTCGGTAGCCATTGTGATATTGGGGATTATACGATTTTTCACCGTGATAAATATATATTTTTAAATTATTAGATGAGATGAAAATCGGGATGTTTTGGATTTTTAATGTTGAGAAAGAGAGAGATGTTGAAAGACGAGAGCTCGGGGGTTACGTAGATCCCTTGCACGAGTTTCAGAAGCTGTCAAGGCGTGGAAGGAAAGTCTGGGCACTAGAGTACCACAAGTCACGGCTCCGGGGATCACGGATATTAAAGGTATTGATGTATATAGTTCTGCGAAGGGAAATAAAAAATGTAGTATTGGGTATCTCAAATCTGCTGGTTTAATAAATTCTAATCGCGTCGCCGCTCAGTCCGTCCGCGCTCGTCTCTGCGGTCATCCCGATGACCACGATCTCGTCTTGGAGAGGAGCTTCTCCTTCGCCGTCGACTTTCGGCGTCGCGCTCTCTGCTGCGCTCCCTTTGGCGATGGTGTTCTCTTGAACGACTCCTATATTCACCGCGATGGCGGTGTCTCCTCTCCTCTCGCCGCGCATGCCTCTCACGCCTCCGTTGCTCTTTTTCAAGCTTCTTGAGCTCCTCCTCGCGTTCTAGCTGCGCACTCTCTCTTGCTTTCCTCACCTCCCGCACCTTTGCTGCACCGGCTTTCATCATGGCCAGCGGGTCATTTGACACTATCCTCGCCGCCTCGCGCTGCTTCCGCAGAGGATCTTCATTGCCCCAGACATCCTTTGATGTAGGCTCTACCTCAATCTTGGCATCCGTCGATGTATACCACGGGTTCTTCCCCAGTTCATTTTTATTACCCGCCGCATTCGAGAAGCGCATCCTATACTGGTCTTCGTACTCTTTCCGTATATGCGCCGCCTCTTTCTCAGCCTCTGGGTTCTTCTCGGAGTGGCGGTAGGCCTTCTCGTCCCCAATTAAATCAATATGTCCATCCCGACCCACCAGCGGCGCAGAGCTTGACGTAGTTGTTTTCCGCAGCCCTCCATCCCTTGAGGCGCGTTCCCGCGCTACTCGGAGCTCGAACTCGGTATCATCTTCGCCCGCGCGCTTCCTCTTCTTTCGCTCCTTGAAACTACCGTATCCAAGACCAGCTTGCTCTGAGCCCCTCGAAGGCCCGCCGTCGACGCCCGCGCTTTCCGGTTCCTCGTAAGGCGGCGGGGCTTCTCCGCGTAGAATCGCTAACCGGCGCTTAGCATCGTGGTCTTGCATACGCTGCTCCTCGGCTTCCTCCTTGGCCTTCGCCTCGGCCTCGTCGCGGCGGACGCGCGCGATGTTGTCGGCATTGTAGACGTTCCATGATTTTTTACCTAAGAGATGGCTGGATATGGTGTGAGAATTTGTGAAAAATCTTGGGATACCAATATTAGCACTTACAGAGGCATGGTGATTCATCCACTTTCCCATCATTGAATGTTCAAGCGGGTTGGTGTGGGAAGGGACCAGTGCCAGATATGATGACATCGACAGTACGGAAGTCAAGGACGAATTTGTGGCCTCCGTTTTTTGCGAGACGGAAAACTTCCAATGTACACAGTTCGCCACTATATTCGGCTAAACGCTAGGGCAGGTCTGCCAATCTTGCCCCACTAAATCACCATTAGCCAGAGCCCGTTTCGCCTCATTCGCCACCGTATTCTCTACTGAACGCTGGCTATCTTCAAAAAATTATTTCCCACCATCGAATCTCAAAAGAAAGGCAAGTTTTGTCTGCAACAATTGACCATCACCCCGATCACCCACGGCTATGTCCAGGCCAAGCCTGCGCCAAGGTCTCGACCGCGACGTCTATCAACTCGTCCGGAAACTCGAGGACGAGTTAGAAGACAAAGAGCCCGCCGAGACGCCCCCTCGCCTCACAGTAACCGCCGTTTATGAATACATCCGCAGATCCAATTCAAGTCTCGGCCGACTAAAACGAAAGCCGCTAGAGGAGTCGATCGAGAGGGTCTTGAAGTTCCGGAAAAAGGACCTCGAGAACCAAGAATCGGAGGGCGACGAAGAGGTGGAGAGTACGAAAGATACCCCGGCGAAACCGGGGACTGATCCGAGCCTGTTGAATAGGCAGCTTGCAAGACGGTGGAAGCTAGCCGAGAAGAGGGAAAAGGAGCTCGAGCGCGACGATAAGACCGACACTGGCGAGGGTGTAGACAAGATGAGTGGTCCCAAGAAGCGAAGGCGCTCGAGATCGCCGTCCGCTTCGGGCCAGGGCCGGGCGACGGACGGGGATCAAAAAAGTACAGATGCGCAGTCGCGGTTAGTGGCGCCGAAGAAATGGAGGCCGAATAAGGGCTACGAGGTCTCGGACTTGGAAAATCTTCCTGTACTAGGAGGAATCAGCGACGTCGTGGCCGATTTCGAAGAGCGCATTTGGCCGGAGATGGTACCCCGAGAGGGAGACGATGAGAGTGGCGTCGGGCGGAGCTCTGTGCGATCACTGATTCTCTCTGGGCCCTTGGGCTGTGGTAAATCATCTATCCTGGCACACCTTGCCTCACGGTGGAAAATACCACTTCTGAAGGTAGATTGCGAGCAGCTCGAAGGGTCCGAGAGGGCTGAGAGGAGCTTATCGGATGTCTACGACGAGGTAGTCGGCATGGCTCCCTGCATCGTTCAGCTCACCGAGATCGACACATTATGGAAGTCGGAGGGAGTCAGCCAACTTCAACCAAGTACTGCGGGACATCAGGTCAAGCAATTACTCCTACGATTGGCGAGAGTCAGAAACACGGAACGACCCATCGCCATCGCCGCTACGACGAACCATCCCGAAAGGTTACCCCGAAAACTGTTCAAGGCGGGCCTGTTCGAGGCAACCTACACCATGAAAGCGCCCAGCGAACACTCGCGCCGCGAAATTCTCGAGACTTTGGGCCAAAGCCGCGGCTTCCCGCCCCTCGATTACACGGCAGCCGCCCGCCGCACCCACGGCTACGTAGGCGACGATCTCTACCAAATCGTCAACCAGAGCCAGCGCCGAGCGATGGTGGCCGGACGCCCCGTAACGTTAGAAGACCTCGAAGAAGCCGCGAAGCAACACACGCCCCACCTATACAAGGAAGGATTCAGCAAGATCCCCGACGTAACCCTGGACCAAGTCGGCGGCCTCCGCGGCGTCATCAGCCTCCTCGAGCTCAACATCATCAACCGCATCAAATACCCCAGCTTCTACAAACACGTCAACAAGCCCGCCGGCGTCCTCCTCTGGGGTCCGCCCGGTTGCGGCAAAACTTACGTCGCGCAGGCCATCGCCAACGCGGCGCAGGCGAGCTTCATCCTCGTCAACGGGCCCGAGCTGCTGGATAAATACGTCGGCGAATCGGAGCGGAAAATCCGCGCTCTTTTCGAGCGCGCGAGGGGTTGCGCGCCGTGTCTCGTCTTCCTGGATGAGATCGATTCGTTGGTGCCCCGTCGAGAAAACACCTCCACCGAAGCGGGCACGCGTGTCGTGAATACCTTCCTCACGGAACTCGACGGCGCCAATGGCCGCGAGGGCGTCTACGTTGTGGCGGCGACGAACCGTCCTGACATGATCGACCCGGCCATGTTCCGCACGGGTCGCTTCAACCGCAAAGTCTACGTCGACATGCCCAACGAGGAAGAGCGCGTGGATATCCTCACAACCATCTTCCGGTCGAGGGGCATTCCCGGCGACATCTCCGTCGTGGAAGCCATTGCTCGTAACCCGAGGTGCGAAAACTTTAGCGGCGCGGATCTCTCCGAGCTCAGCGATCGGGCCGTGCTCGAATATATCCAGAGGATGCTGCCCACGCACACGTCGTCGCAGGCGAATGGCATGCAGATCGACGGGTTGGCGGAACAGAATGCGGGTCCTTCGAGGGCGGATTGGGAGGCGGCGATGAATGGGTTGAAGCCTTCTGTGAAGAATATTGAGATTTATCGGGAAATGGCGTTGGCTGATGAGCTGGACGATTAAAAGTTGTTTGCATTTTTAAATCTATTATCCCCTTTTTCATTTGTCTTATCATGAGGGAGGGAACCTTTAGACCTTTGAATCCATATGAATTATGAGGGAAGATGTGCTGCGTGGTTGGGAGATATAACTATCGCATGTAAAAGTCTTCTTATTCAGGGAAGCTCTAACTACTGAATGTATGGAGTAAATTCTTCATTCAAACTGTGTCGTTTTCATCTGATGGAGTGGATGCCACCCTTTACCTCTTCTAGAATCATGCATGTCTCATGAGACACTACCTAGCGTAGAAACCGAGTAGTAGGACAGCATTCACCCAATGTTTCAGTATTATGGGATTAGATGGTGGGGAGATGTATTTACTAAATGGATGGCCTCACGTTGGCCGCCACTAGTATTCTAAAGCTCTATTGTACAAATGAGGAAACTTTTTTCGCCAAACATTGCTCTGATGCAGGTCGGATTCTAAGTTGGTTGGTAGGGTTGTTTTTCAAAATAATAAAGATACATTGGGTCATTTAGCAGGCATCCTTGAGGAAGCTATAGGGTTTCTCTAGTCAGCAAGCTTGCTCTTCATCTTCAGGCATCGAGGGTAAAAGAAAGGGAGGAAGAGTGAAGAAAGACTTACGCAATGAGATCGTTCCTATCCTTCTCCTTCTTGAGACCACCGAAGGCCATCTTGGTACCGGGGATGTACTTCTTGGGGTTCTCGAGGTAGTCGAACTTTAACGGATTCGTCAGTGAACATGTCGCAGACAGAGTGCGAGGGTGAGTGAGAGGTGGCGTTGCCGGGAGAAGCGAGCTCTTATGTAAAGTTGTGAAAAGGTTTTAAAGATTACTCACCAGACTCTTCTCGTCCCAGGTGATGCCCTTCTGCTTGTTGGCGTCGGTGTAGGCGTAACCCTCGACGGCACCGGTCTTACGGCCAAAGAGACCGTGGAGAGCGGGGCCGATCTTGTTGCCGGCGCCGGCGTCGGTGGTGTGGCACTGCGCACAGCGGGTCTTGAAAAGGTTGGCACCCTTCTTGATATCGCCTGGTAGGAAAGTCGAATTAGTCTGAGGCCCTCGGGAGGTTTGTGTGTGTGTGTGTGTGTGTGTGTGTGAGTCGGAGGCGTTCTTCGAGCTCCCCCGGCCATGATGCTTGCTGGTCAACGCATTGGAGGCAGATCCAGACGAAGCGGCCGTGATCAGAGTGTCTTATAGCATGCGTGAATGCTATGCTGCTCGCGCTCCCATGTTCTGCACGACAGCTCCGGAGATCAAAGGAGCACCGAGGTCCGCTCCAGAACAGTCGACGGGGAAGCCATCGCCTGGAATCGGTTGGGGAAGCTCAGGCGCCTCCAATTGACACCCAGAGCGGCCACTCCGAGGCGTTGAGGGAGTCTCGAGAACACGATCACAAGTGCGAGGGAATAAATGGTCTGAGGCCCACGATCTACTTACCACCAGCCATTGTGTCTGATTAAAGGGGGGGAGGAAGAAAATAGAAGTGTTAAAGGATCGTAGATTTGAAAGCGACGCTACAAAAGGTCGACAAGTTCGAGTTATCGAGTTCGTGAAAGTTGAGGATGAAAGGCGAAGTTGAGTTCGAGGAATGGAAAGGATGGGAAGGAGGAGGGAAAAAAAAGTTTTGACGGGATTGCGCAGGAAAAATACCGGCTTTTAGTGGCGTAGGGAGAAATGCGTTAGCCGGGAGCTCGGATGATGACAGACCTCAGTCTTTCGACGGTACCGGGGTACCTCGTAATGGGAATTTAGCTCATCTGGGCACACAGTGCTAGCTTCGTCTCGCCAATCGGAGTGGGCGAATTGCCAACACATGCTAGTTCAGACAACAATCCGGGAAAAACTCGGGGTGTATCTGGGTCACAAGCTACTATTCTGGAGATTCCCCGGGAATTTCCGTTGATTAGTCAACTAGCGATCTGGGGCGGCTCCGCAGGGTTGCTGCAATTCATTGTGGTCATCACGATTGCATGTTGTTAAAATCGATCTCACCAACTGGCACCAAGTGGGTCTGATCGGAATAGCGCATTGCGGGCTTTTTTTTTTCGCCCCGGCTTCCGGATGGTCTGAGCAGAGCCGCTCTTTTTTTTCAGATGCGGGCGGACACCAGGACAAACCCGTGACTGCTGTCCGTTGTGCTCGGTTTAGTACGACACCCCATCCTAGCCTCCATAAGACGACAAGGGAAACCGGGGCGGACAGTCCCAAAGCGAAGTTTGACCATCAAGGGTGGCTTTTTAACGCCCAGAGCGGCACACAATGGCCCCCCCGAGCAGCCTCGTCCTCTCGACGCGGAGCGCCTCAAAAGCGCTCCGACACCCGGTGATCCGAAACTTTTCAACCACCAGACTCCTCGCGGCGAAGAAGCCGGCGGCGCCGCATAAGCCTCTCGTGCTAGAGAAGCCTCTGAAGTTCAACCCTCCCTCCCATGGAGCGCGGTTACCAAAGAAGCGCATGCCTCAGCACTATGGCGGCCAGCTGTCCCAGGAGGAGATTAAGGCCCAGGACAGGCGGGACTACCCGACGATGATGTCGCCGCAGGGGACGTGGGCACATTGGTTCTGGACGAATCGCACGATTCACGTTGTTCTCACGGCGGTATGATTCTTCGGGAGCCTGCGTCCAGAGAGGGAGGCATCTCCCCCTCGCGGGCGCAGGCAGATATATTCGAAAGCGAGGCCGCATGTGTTACTAACATATTGGCATTGGTAGGGCACTCTTCTCGTACTCGGAATCTCAACCTACTTCATGAATTTTGCGCATACCTCTCCCTTCGCGCACCTCCTCCCCCCGATATCTGAATTGTCTGAGCACCCGATAGATTTTATCCAGACGTACTTGGCCGTGATGAAGATGCACAGCCAACACAAGAGCCAATTGGCGTTCGAGAGCCGATCGAAGAAAATGGACGATGTGCTGAAGAGGCAGGCTTTCCAGATGGCGCACAAGACTGAGAAGGGCCCGATTGAGAAGTACTTTGGCCTAGGTAGGAAGGAGCCTGAGGTGGAGGAGACAGCGGCCGAGGAGAAGCCGGAGGCTGTTGAAGAGGAGAAGCCGAAGAAGAGATTTGGAATCTTCTAAGGGAAAGGGATTACGACACGAGACTGTGGATGTGACTACAGAATATTCAGAGGCAGATGTCCTCGTCCTACTGCTAGAGATACTGGCAAGTTGTAAATATCATTGTATCAAAAACACCAATACAGTAATATCTCCACACGATCTTGACCAAGAAAACATGAATCCAACGTAGTTAATAACTATGAGAAGAAGAAAAAAAAAAAAAAAAAAAAAAAAAAAGGTGATTGAGATGCCCGATAAACGCGCTGAGCTGTTTCTGGCGATCTTTGGACGACTTGAGGTCGAGATTCTGTGGAGCGATATCGGCTTATCGATAAGCTGCTTGAGACGCATTGATGAATTGATTGATTGATACGCTCACTTGTGCTGCCAAATGACGACAGAACCGCTGTAAAGGGCCACTATCAATTCCACCCCACCACCGCCAGTATCACGAGTCACACCTCAACTTAACGCTACCACTTCGTGTTTGCCTACCGCCTCTCCGACCCCTCGTCACTTCACTACCACAGCCTTCCCCCAAACTCTTACTTACACGATCTACTCTTTTCCATAATTCCTTGCAGTTGTCAACTTCAACCAAACATTTCCAAAAATGGGGACCAACTCCAGCAAAGTAACGGCTCAAGACAAGTACGCCAAACGCCAGAACCTCCCCATCCACGCTCTCTCCCACCCCCTCCCACTACCTTTTCTATACGAAACGCTAACTTACACCCTCTCTTCCCTTCCCAGAGCCATACTAGACATGAAAATCCAACGCGACAAGCTCCACCAATACCAACGCCGCATAACCATCCTCACCGACAAAGAAACCGCCATCGCCAAAGAGATGCTCTCCCGCGGCGACAAGAACCGCGCGCTCCTCGCCCTCCGCCGGAAAAAGTACCAAGAGGGCCTGCTGGCCAAGACGGACGCGCAGCTCGAGCAGCTCGAGAAGTTGACGTCGAGCGTCGAGTTCGCGCTCATACAAAAGGACGTCGTGTTCGGGTTGGAGCAGGGGACGAAGGTGTTGACGGAGATTCATGCGGAGATGGGGGGGATTGAGCATGTGGAGAAGTTGATGGGGGAGACGGCGGACGCTATTGCGTATCAGCAGGTATGTTGGGGGAGATCCGAGCCCCTCTTTTTTCTTCTGTTTTCTTGGTTTTCGGGGACTAATAGGCGGTTGCGTCGATAGGAGGTGAGCGACATGCTTGGCGGCAAGATTACGGTCCAGGACGAGGAAGAGGTGGAGGACGAGTTGGCGGCACTCGAGGCCGAGGTTGCAGGGAAAACGACAGTGTTGCCCAACGTGCCGGATTCGAACCTCCCCGTCCACGAGAGACCCGAGGGTGTTCCGGAGGCGGAACCCGCGAAACAACCGGAGCGGACAGCGATGCTGGCATCTTAATCCGCGTCCGCTAATGAATCGTTCCCTCTTACCTTGCTTATCTATGCGAGAGTTTTTTTTTTCGTTCTTCTGTTTCAATGCCGGTCACGGAGTTGTTCATTGAGCGGGTGGATTTATGAAAGAAGACCTAGAATTGTGGCATTTCATCTTTTCTTTTTTGCATCAAGGGGTCCGGAGCATAATCTTTCTTAATCCTCGGAAACGGTGGGGAGTACGCAACGATGTTTTACGAACGATCTTGTTATTTTCATATCCACGAAGGCGTGTTGTTTCTTCTTCAACCTAGCGCGGAAGACGCATTACCCTTTTCCCTTTTCCCTTTCCTTTTTATCCTCCCTCCATTTCACACCATCATTGGACCAGTTTATGTTTGATAGATAGGAGGAACCCTTGCCTCGCCCTCTAGACCATTAAATCTCATAAGTTGCCATACTTGGAAAGCAGCTTCTGCATGATAGACATTGCCGATCCACGATACCCTCCCCCGAAGAGCGCTGTATGGTTCAAATGATGATACCTAACTCTCATCGTCAGCTCCTCAGTACTTAAACAAAAGAAGGCAAGATCGCGACAACTCACAGCTCATACAACAACAACCTATCCTCCCACTCCCCAACCGGCTCACCCTTCGGCACCAACCTCTCATACTCCTTCCAAAACCCCGCCCCAAATCCCCCAAACATCCTCATGATCCCCAACTCATACTCCGAATGCCCATACACGCACGACGGATCATAAACCACCTCCTCCACCCCACCCCTGCCCCCAATCCGTCCCCTCGCATGATTCCCCGACCACAAATCCCCATGCACAACGACCGGCACCACGCCCTTCAGCCGGTCCCCGCCGAGAAGCCTAGGCACGACGTTCTCGATGGTATTATTCACGGTATCCTCGAGCGCGCCGTCACTCTCGCCCTTGCGCTTACACTCGAGCAAGATGGCCCGGAGCCTATTCTCGCCAAAGAAGGCCTCCCAGGAATCTTGCCAGCTGTTTTCTTGGACCGTTGCGCCGCAGCACGTGGGCACGGGGAAGCCGAAGGCGGGTTTTGTGCGTCCTGGCGGGATGGGTGCGGGCGTTGTGTGGAGCTTTGCGAGCTTTTGGGCTAGGGACTGGCCGGAGCCGGAAGAGGAGGAGGAGGAGGAGGAATGGGAGAAGTCGAGGAATTCCGTGGCGAGGAAGAAGTGGTTGGGGGTGGAGAGGGGGCCGTGGGCGAGGGATTTGGGGCAGAGGTTGGGGACGACGGAGTTTATTGCGTTGAGGGAGGCGTGTTCGCCTAGAAGTCGGAAGTCAGTCAGTATCGGGAGCCGTAGCTCTCACGCAGAGAAGGAGAGCTGCGATCGGTTCGCAATTGGTTCAGTGTAAGTCAAAAGGCCCATATAAGAAGGTGAAATACCTCTGAACATTACTTCCGAATCACTGCCGCTTCCCGTCTTCACGAAATAATCCACTTCCTCCCCGTTGACGGTGGCCGTCAGACGAAATGTCGATGCGAAGCCAGAGCCTCCGTGTGGTGACATCTTTGTCGTCGCGGCGTTGAGACCGAGCGCCTTGATGAGCGCCGGATCTACATTTGGCGCCATTCCTGTAAGTTACCTTGTCTCGATCAGATATCGGTATAAGTCTGCGATGATAGTGGTATAAAGCTTGATTCTACATGGTCTCCTTGAGCCCGGTCTGGATAATAAGACGCGAGGACAAGGGGACGAGAGGATGAAAGAATGAAGAGAGGATGAGGGGTTGATATCAATAAGCTGCGCCTGCACGAATCATTACATCATCCGATATCATCCCTTGTTTCCTGATCTTCGCCATCGGAATGATTCCACTCAGATGTGTTTGTGCATCATGTGCCTCCACTTCTTCCACTCTACGGAGTACGCAACAGTGGCACAAGATGGGCTATTTTGGGAGGTCAATGTCTCTCCCATAACTAGAGGCTACATTTTCAAATTATAGAATCCAGTCCAATCCCAGTTTTCAAAAAGAATAAGTCAAACTCATAATAACCTGTCCATAAAAGCAAGGGCTAGCCAACCGAAATGCCAACGGACAAAATGCTGCGAAATCCCCCCTCCAAAGACATACAGTACATGAGAGACTATGGTGAAGAAGGAGATGAACAGGCACATAAAACACACAAATAGACGATGCAAAACAGACCGAATCAACCCGCTAAAAAGTCGTAGGAAAAACCATCTAACATGGAGGGGAAATAAAACACAACCATTCTATGCCATGCTGCCATACTTTCTAAAAGAAAAAAAAAAAAAAGCTTTGATGAAAAAAAACGAGACGCCCTTCGTGATACAACATTTTGAAGCTCCATAAACCTCTTTTTTAATTGCAACATCAAAACATGCTTCTCATGTCATCAAATCATGCCTTCTCCATGGCCTCGAAAACCTCCTGCGCAGTGGCCCGAACAATACCGCCAGTTACAGGCAGTTCGGTACAGTTCTCCAGGTAGAGATCGACCTCACGAGCGGCCTGGCGACCCTCGTTGATACCCCTATTATACCGTTAGCGTATTTTGGAGTGAAAGATAGAGAGGCAGGGGGGGCTGTAGTAGGAACTAATTAAACTTACCAGACGATAAGGGACTGGCCGCGGCGGCAGTCACCGGCAGCGAAAACGCCCTCCACATTGGTGCAGTACTTGCCGGCAGGTGTCTTGACGTTCTTCCTGGCATCCTTCTCAATCATGTCGCCGAGGACACGATCTTCGGGGCCGAGGAAACCCATAGACAAGAGAACAAGGTCGGCGGGGAAGAACTCTCGAGAGTCCTCAAGCTTCTTCATGTCCCAGCCGCCATTGGAAGAGCGCGTCCACTCCACGCGAACGGTGTTGATACCCTTCAGCTTGCCCGTACCGTCATCGACAAACTCCTCCGACATGATGCAATACTCACGGGGGTCCTTGCCTGTGTGCTGCTTAACTTCATTGTGGCCGTAGTCGACCCGGTAGATGCGTGGCCACTGAGGCCAAGGGTTATCGCTAGCACGCTCCGGGGGAGGTTGTGGCAGAAGCTCAAAGTTGACGACGGACTTGGCTCCGTGTCGAATCGAGGTACCGATACAGTCATTGCCGGTGTCACCTCCGCCAATGACGATGACATTCTTGCCCTTGGCCGAGATGTAAGCACCGTCGGCAAGCTCAGAGTCGAGAAGTGACTTGGTGTTGGCGTGAAGGAACTCCATAGCGAAGTGGATACCCTCGAGATTGCGTCCCTTGGCGGGTAGGTCTCGGGCGACAGTCGAGCCGGTACAGATGACTACGGCGTCGTTCTCAGCCTTGAGGTCGGTCAAGCCGATTTCCTGGCCAATGACCACACCAGTCTTGAAAACGACACCCTCAGCAGCCATGAAGTCCGTTCGTCGCTTGACGATTCGCTTATCGAGCTTCATGTTGGGAATACCGTACATCAAGAGACCACCAGGACGGTCAGACCTTTCATACACGGTGACACTATGACCGGCCCTGTTGAGCTGGTCGGCGCAAGCCAAACCGGCGGGACCGGATCCAATAACGGCAACCTTTTTTCCAGTGCGGACCTCGGGAGGCTTAGGAATCATCCAACCCATTTCGAAACCTCGATCGATGATGGCGCACTCAATTGACTTGATACCAACAGGGTCCTCGTTGATTCCGAGAACGCAGGCACCCTCGCAAGGGGCGGGGCACACACGACCCGTGAACTCGGGGAAGTTATTGGTCATGAGGAGTCTGTCGAGGGCATCGCGCCACTGGCCCTGGAAAATCAATTCGTTGAATTTCGGAATAATATTGGAAATAGGACAACCCGTTTCTGACTGGCAGAAAGGAACACCACAATCCATGCAGCGGGCCGACTGATATTTAAGCTCATCCTCATCCAGGCGCTGGCTGAGTTCCTGCCAATCCTTGATACGAGTCTTGGCCGAGCGGTACTTCTCCGTGCGGCGGTGATACTTCATGAAGCCTTTGGTTTTGTCAAGGACGAGGGCCTTCTTCTTCTTCTTCTCCTCTGCAGCACCATCGGCAATCATTTCCTCCATATCCTGAAGCTTGGGACCCTTGTTGTTGGCTAGCTTGGGTTGGGGAGAAGGGGTCGGGACCGGGACGATGAAATTGGTAACGCCGTTGGATTCAGTTGCCTTCTTGGCAGCTTCCTCTGCGAGAACCCTCTTGTAATCGACGGGGAGGACCTTCACGAAGCGAGAGAGCGCCCTAGAAAAGTTCATCAAGATGCGGGCGGCCAGCTCGGATCCAGTGTAATGGTGGTGATCCTCGATAAGGCCACGAAGGTACGCAACCTCGGCAGGGTCTTCAACAGGGCCGGTCTCGACCATCTCGGAGTTTAACTTGGAGAGGAGGTCGTGGTGCTTGTCGAGAACGTAGGCGATGCCACCCGACATACCAGCGGCGAAGTTGCGACCAGTGCTGCCGAGAATAACAACCCTACCACCAGTCATGTACTCACAACCGTGATCGCCGACACCCTCAACGACAGCAGTCGCACCCGAGTTTCGGACGGCGAAACGCTCGGCAGCGATACCACGGAAGAAGCAAGTGCCGCTCGTAGCACCGTAGAGACAAACGTTACCAATGAGAACATTCTCCTCGGCCTTGAAGACGGCGGAGCGTGGAGGGTAGATGATCAGTCGACCTCCGGAGAGACCTTTACCGACGTAATCGTTGGCATCACCCTCAAGCTCCAACGTGACGCCAGGGGCGAGGAAAGCACCAAAAGATTGGCCAGAGGATCCCTTGATATTAACATGGACCGTGTCTACTGGCAGTCCCATTTCGCCGAAGCGCTTGGAGATGTGGTACGAGAGAGAGGTACCCAAGGCTCGGTCAGTGTTGACAACCTCACACTCAATCCTCGATGGCAGGCCCTTTTCGAGCGTCGTTTCGGACTCGGAAATGAGCTTGTTGTCCAAACGCACGTAGAGCTTGTGGTCTTGCTTGCGGACGTTGAAGGTGGCTACACCAGGGCGCAGCTTGTGGGCGGGGGTGAGGAGCAAGCTCAGGTCGATATTGGCAGTCTTGTTGGTGCGCAGATCGTCGCGGACAGTAAGCATCTCGGCACGACCGACCATCTCATTAACGGTGCGGAAGCCAAGCTTGGCCATGATGGCTCGCATCTCGTTCGCGACATAGTAGAAGAAGTTAATGACATGCTCCGGACTACCCGCAAACTTCTTCCTGAGTTCAGGATCCTGAGTGGCTATACCAACTGGGCAAGTGTTCAGATGGCACTTCCTCATGAAGATACAGCCCATGGCGATCAAAGGAGCAGTGGCAAAGCCCCACTCCTCAGCTCCAAGAAGACAGGCGATGGCGACATCACGACCAGTGCGGAGCTGACCGTCAGTCTGAACAACGACACGACCACGGAGATCGTTAAGGACAAGTGTCTGGTGGGTCTCTGCGAGACCAAGCTCCCATGGGAGACCGGCATATTTGATACCAGTCCAGCGCGAAGCACCTGTACCGCCATCGTGGCCAGCAATAAGGATGTGATCAGCCTTTGCCTTCGCAACACCAGATGCGATAATGCCAACGCCGACTTCCGATACAAGCTTGACAGACACGCGCGACCTGGGGCTAGAGCACTTCAAGTCGTAGATCAACTGCTTCAAATCTTCAATGGAGTAGATGTCATGGTGAGGTGGTGGCGAGATAAGACCGACACCCGGGGTGGAATGACGGGTGCGAGCAATAGAGGTGGAAACCTTGTGGCCAGGCAGCTCGCCACCCTCACCAGGCTTAGCTCCCTGCGCCATCTTAATCTGAATTTCATCAGAGTCCGCAAGGTATGCGGAAGTAACACCGAAACGACCGGATGCAACCTGCTTGATGGCGGACCTCATGGTGTCACCGTTGGGCAAGCGTTGCGAGCGCTCAGGATCCTCACCACCTTCGCCAGTGTTGGATTTGCCGCCGAGCCTGTTCATGGCAATGGCAAGAGTGGAGTGCGACTCCATGGAGATAGAGCCATAGGACATGGCGCCTGTACAGAATCGACGTACAATCTCGGTCCAAGGCTCAACTTGGTCAATATGAATAGGTTCGGCATCTTCAAAGTTGAAGTCAAGTAGGCCACGGAGCGTGCACGACTTGATCTGCTCATATTCTCGTCGGGAGTAAGCCTCGTAGGACTTGTCGTTCTTCGTGCGGACGGCATCCTGGAGGTTGGCAATGGCAGTGGGGTCGTTGATGTGGGGCTCACCACCGTCTCGCCAGTGATACTCACCCGACTCGGGGAGAGATTCAACGCCTACGGTGTACCTCGAGGGGAAACCCCGCTCATGGAACCTGAAACTATCCTGGGCAATGATCTCGAAAGTAGCGCCCTGGATACGAGAAGGTGTACCGTAGAAGCACTTCTCAACGACAGCCTCATCCAGGCCGAGAGCTTCGAAGATCTGAGCACCCTTGTAGCTGGCCAAGGTAGAGATGCCCATCTTGCTCATGACTTTGAGAATTCCACCGTCACAGGAATGCTTATAGTTCCGAATGAGCTCCTCATCGGTGAGTTTCTTCTTAATTAAGCCTTCACGGTTGAGCTTGAGGATGCATTCCATGGCGAGATACGGATTGATGGCATCAGCACCATAACCGAGGAGCACACACATGTGGTGGACCTCGCGGGCTTCGGCGGTCTCAACGACGATGGCGGCCATAGATCGCCATTTGTTGGAAACCAAATGGTGGTGAACCATACCAGAGGCCAACAGGGCGGAAACAGCGACACGGTCGGCGCTTGTGTTCCGATCGGACAAAACGATGATTCTGTCCTTAGATTCAATCGCGGACATAGCCTCGCTACAGATAAAATCGAGGTGTCTCAAATAGCCGTCAACGCCCTCCTTCTTCGGGAAGGTCAAGTCAATAGTCCTGACAGTCCACTTGCGATACTTTATATGCATATGCATTAAAGAGTTGAACTCGGGAATGGAAAGGATGGGGCTAGGTAGGAGGAGACGGTCACATTGAGAGCTGTCCATTTCCAGGAGGTTACCTTGCGGGCCCACATAACAATCAAGAGACATGACAATAGACTCTCGAATAGGGTCGATGGGAGGGTTCGTGACCTGGGCGAAGAGCTGGCGGAAGTATTCGTAAGGCAGTCGAGGAGCCTGCGCTAAGCAGGCGAGAGGAGCATCGTTGCCCATTGAGCCCAGTGCTTCTTTCTCGTCTGAGGCCATAGGCGCCAAGAGCAAGCTGACTTGCTCATGGGTGTAACCGAAGGCGAGCAATAGAGGGTCCTGCTGGAGGGGAGCGGAATCGGGCCTAGGGGAAAGGTCCTTCTTGGCCGAGATGGTCTCATACACCTCGGGTAGAGTAATTAGCTCTCTCTCAACCCAGGACCGGAAGTCGAAGCGGTTCGCAACATTGGTCTTCAGCTCAGTATCATCAATGATACGACCAGCCTTTGTGTCGACGAGCAACATACGGCCAGGCTGGAGACGACCCTTCTTGATAACGCGCTCAGGGTCGACGTAGAGGGTTCCCACTTCGGAAGCACAGATGATGCGGTCATCATCCATGACGTAGAAACGGCAAGGCCGAAGGCCATTTCGGTCAAGATTGGCACCGCAATAACGACCATCGGCGAAGGTGAAGAGGGCGGGGCCATCCCAGGGCTCCATCTGACAGGCGGCCCATTCGTAGAATGCAGCCTTTTTACGGTCCATGCTAGAGTTGCCTTGCCAGGCCTCGGGAACCATAAGCATAACCGCTTCGGGTAAGGAGAGGACACCATTGATAGTCAACAACTCGAGCACATTATCAAAGGCGGCGGAGTCGGAACCGCCCTCTTCCACAATGGGGTAAAGCGCCTCAAGTTCGGTGCCAAATTTGTCGGAACGCATGACACCCTCTCGAGCCTTCATCCAGTTCTTATTACCACGAAGAGTGTTGATCTCACCATTGTGGGCAGCCCATCGGAGGGGCTGGGCACGGTCCCAAGAGGGGAAGGTGTTTGTAGAGAACCGAGAATGGACAAGGGCGAAGTGTGCCTCGTAGTCTGCGTTGACGAGATCATGGTAGTACTGGTAGACCTGTACGGGTGCAAGTTGGCCCTTGTAAACAATATTCTTGTTCGACAAGGAGCAGAGGTAAAACCAGTTATGCAGTCCAATAGTGTGAGTAGCTCTCTTCCTCAGGACGTAGAGCTGCCTCTCAAAAAGACGCTCATCGAACTTCTCAGGGTCAGTCTGCTCAGGAGCATTTCCAGTTCCATAAGCGGATGCTAACACGACGAAGGGCTGCATTATAACGGGTTCTCGAGACTTGGCGGCAGGACCCAGGAGGGTAGAATCGACTGGAGGGCGGCGCCAGCCTAGCACCCGGAGGCCCAGAGACTCGGCAATCTCCCCAAACTCGCGGATAGACCGTTGGAGGGTCTCGTCGTGGGGCTTGAAAAAGAGGTTGCCGACGGCGTATTGGCCAGGAGGGGGTAACTTGATATGTTCCTCTCGCTCAAAATTCTTGATAAAGAACTTGTGAGGGATGGAGGTCATTACACCAGCACCGTCACCATCTCGAGCATCGGAACCAGTTGCCCCTCGATGGGTCATGTTGCAAAGGAGGTTTCGAGCTGTTGGTGGACTGTTAGTCTGTAGAATTCTACATGTTGAGGTCATGGCAAAGAACTCACCATCGCTCACAATCTTGTGGCTGGCCTTGCCCTTGATATGACTGAACAAGTGACAAGTTAGAGGCCCATTCTAGTTTTGTATACACATCGATAGAAAGCAACTAAACACTCAACATACCAAGCAAAACCAACACCACAGGCATCCTTTTCCAAGCTAGGATCATACAAACCCCTAAAGAAATAGTTAGTACCATAGCCCAACAGGAAATGGGCTTCAAGGCTTACTGCTTCACCGGGAGGGTGCCAGCCCAAGAGGAATTATTCTCATCTTGGTATTGGTAAGGATGGTACTCCTCCTCTTGGGTGTCAATGTGGGTTTGTCGATCATCAAAATCAGCAGGAATGCCCATGCTAGGCATGTCTCCCTCCTAGGGCGTAGGGTGAGACAAGGAGGTTATGAGAGGGGGTATCGATCTTAAAATCGAGGCAAGGAATGGGCAGCTACAGTAGCAGACGCCACCCTTGCAATGACTCTGGAGGAGAATAAGTTAGTTGAGTAAACGAGAGGTTGATGTTGAGTGTTGGGTATTAGGAATGCTGGACTTCGCAGGAAAGGTAGTTAGGATGGGAAAAAGCTTGTGGAGGTTTTTGTGAGGAAGAGATTTTAAAGAGGAAAACAAGAGGGCAGATATAATTGTGTTGGAGCATGTGATGTGAAGCATTTTCTCAAGCTTAAAGAGACAGGGAAGGAGCAGAAGCCAAACAATGGAAGGCATGCAAAGATGTGCCTGCTTGACACATCAGAATACAGCTTCTTACTCCAGTTGTCCAACTAGGGAAGGTCCCATCTGGCCGGGCAGGGCTAGATCGTGTAAGTGAGCTTTGTCTTCCCCCAGCAACACTTCATGAATGGCACAGCACTGAAGCATAGAGCAATAGCTATTGCACCAGCTGATCACTCCTCCACATATTCTAGCCCAAATTCAGACAAAGGATGTTTCAATTCAATGCAAGAACTATAAGCGGCGAGGAAGAAAAACGTAAGAAAATGATCCTGCACTGGCAGATGTTGTGCTGCAGCATTAAACAAGCGAGGTTAGGTTAAACATGCATGGCGACAGGTCCCCACTTGTTTCGACTCGGTGGGATTTGCAGTCCAGCTGACGAAAGGTAGTGCGAGTTTCGGAGACGGGTGCTGCGGGAGTACAGGCACGCCGGCACAAGAGGCGCCCCTAGCCGGGCGGCCCATGGCTATCCGAGTCAAGCGGAAAATGGCGGCGTGGGCCCGGAGACCTGAGCGCAGGCACTTATACCATCCCAATGGCTCGACGGGACATGTAACATGGCACAGAAAGCCCACACCAAGACGGGAAAGCACATGCGCGTCACTGGACGTATAGAAAGACGGAAGCAGCGTGTCACGGAGTCGTGAGAGTTGAGACGATTTGATCTGAACTGTCGATCGGAACCCGGAGCTCGAATACGGCGAAGCCCCTACATTAGGAGACGGGAGATGTTGTGGCCGGACGATGGGGTATTAGAGGACGAGAAGAGGCAGGGATAGCTTCGTAGCTCTCTGTTGGCAGTGGGAGGTTAAGTGTGAGGAGGGCCAGCTAAACTTACTCTTGAACCTTGCGAGGTATGTAAGAGGGGGGATGGCGTAAGCTGGCTGTTCGATTGCTAATGCCTTCCTGGGCGAGGTAAGTAGGCGTTCAAGAGCGATTCTTTTCGCCGGATGGCCGTGATCCTGGTGGGGAGGATGGTAATGAGTGGGCAGAAGGGAGGAAAGAAAAGTCAAGACGAGCTTTGGAGGAGTGGAGGGACTCAGAAACCTTTTATTATGGTGTCCTCCAGGAGACAACACAACGCCATTGCCATGCTATCGACTAAGGTGGATGGGGGGTGGGGATATTGGATCTCGTGTGGGAAACCCCATTGACGAGCGATAGCTTCCTCTGTATCCTCCACTGATCATTGTCTAAACTAGAGGAAGGGAGACTACTTTGAGCTTGGAAGGGGATGTACTCTTGGATGAACACGGCTGTAGAAAGGTATCGATACATCTCGGAGGCCAAGGCAAGAATCTGGCGCGATAGGTTAAACGGGTTAGATCGAGGTAGTGGAAGGTAGTGTAGCAAGAGTCAGAAGCAAGAAGCGCATAGGTGGGATAGGCTGATTGTGTTGGATAGTAGAATAGGCCGGGCTGGCTGGCGGCGAGTTTGTCCTCCGTACGGCCCCGATTTAGTGGGATGACCCAGAAAAGGCTTATCACAATGCGGCGGCCTAGTGTTACGTGCGTGCCGAGGCTTTGTGGGGGTGCACAGATAATTATCAAGATGGACATGCGAACTGGAGCGACTGCTGGAGCAATTGGCTGTGGCGAATCGAATGGCTCTCCTTCGACGTCACCTCTCCGTGAAAGGAACAAAGAAAGTGAACTAAACGAATCTAGCATGGGATGGGAAGCCCCGGACAGCGGCGAGCCAATCATTCGAGGCATATTACCCACCCATTATTGCATACGCCAAGAGGGTCCCACTTAACTGTTTGATGAAACGGATAGATCAATAATTCAACGAAATAATGCATGCTGAGCACCCTCGCAAAAAAAGGCACCGCAGCCCTGTCAAAGTGAGCCCGTTTTAAGCTGGGCTAGGCTGTGGTATTCCCTCTCACTTTAATGAGGGTTGTCTAGTCATTCTCATTGAGGACGAGGAGGGTTCAGACCGACATGTGTTTTTTCGGAAAAATCGCCTGGTGGACCATGTGAGTAATTACGAATCAACTCATGACGAGTCGGAGTAAGAAGTAAGAAGTATTACCAGGGAAACGTGCTCTGTCAATGCATTAGTTTACGTTTCTCATTTCCAGGGACAGGTTTCCCACCCTTGGACCAGCCATGAATGGGCAAATAAATCCAGTTCAAAGTGAAAATAGTGAAGAAAGCTGTGATCCTTCCCCTGATCCATGACTAAACGACGACATCACAATACTACACAGCGCTGGTCACATGGAGAGAGGTGAAAATTCTAAACTGCACAGGCGGTCCAGGCGTTACCTTCCCCTTAGGTTTAGTGCTCCCCGCCTCCTTGATCATCCTTCGATGCTCTGTTCCTGGATGAAGATGTCAAAGATGAGCCAACACGTAATAAGAACTTGAGCTCCCCGAGCTTTTACTCATCTCCCTCCTTTAGAAGTTCACCGAGAGATCCAGTCCGCCACGTATTTCGTACATGCTGGACCTGGACCCTCATTTGGGATAGCCAATCAGCAGACTGACTTTCAGGCCGGTGAACGTACCTTCGACGTCCGATGTCGTTCTCGTTTCACTTACACATCATTCTCCCCGTCGGCGGCATGTTCAAGGATTGACACCGGTGCAGGCAGCGGTGAGCGTCTGCATCCAGTAACTTATTTCGCATTACAATACGGATTTGACTAATAGCCATGGCATTCGATCTTACTCGCCTTGCTTTGCTACTCCACCGAGCGCGGTGTCGGGGTGGGAGAACCCTGACAGCTTGGCCGAGAAAGTATCGGTGAGGATTTAGGAGTGCCGGTCTCGCCGTGACTTGGGACTTTTCTCCCTCGGTATACCGATGACTTGCAGAGCACTGGCGCCTGATCTGGAAGAATCAAATCTCACGCATCCGTGCCTGCACAGCTTTTTTTCTCTTTACTCCTCTTTTTTTTTTCTTTTCTTCCTTTTCTAGCCTCTTTCTGCAAATATGAGGCCCTGCATTGGCTCAAGAAGAAAAGGAGTCCGAAACGAGGGTAATTCGTGGAGACTGACCAATGGCAGGTGCCAACTTTCCAATGCCCCGGACCCTTGCATCCACAGCGTAGGAAACGGTCAAGATCCTGCATCTTTCGGAGGGCTGCAGCTATGCGATGCGTCGGCTACATTTCATGCGGGACCTAGCGTGAAAGGGTGTAAGAGGATGTTTTTGTGAGACGAGTCAGACCAGGTTAATTAGAAGTTGCCATGTACCGGTACGGACGTGGTCTAAATGCCCCGCCCTCGTGACAGAGTCTCTATCACAGCACCTTCAATCATCTTCAAAAAAATCGACAAAGAGAAAGTTTAGCGTTCTGGCCAATCACAGGAGAGCCATCGTCCAAGAATCTCTTATCTCGACCCTATAACTTCGAGATCCTCCCCCCCTTTTGCCTCGAGTATGCAATGATGGGCATACTATTCCGTACAGTTGTAGCTACTCGGGAACAGGAGGGTATCGTCAGATTGACACTTTCTGGGGATCGACGGGGATCGTATTGTTGAAAAGTCACGTTCTTTTCAGAGACGTGATTATTGTCAGTCCAGCTCAAATAATCCAAGCGGATCACAAAAGACATCTGCATGTTATACGCTACTTCTGCCCTGTTCTCCCAATTATTTCGTATGCTTATAGGGACCAAAGGCGAAACCACTCCTGGTGGGGACCACCAAGACCAAGACTGATCAGCTTATCTCTAACTAGAAAACTTCCGAGGGAGCGGTGCAAATCTAACTTGTTAGTTTGCACCTCTCCTCCCCGTCATTGATCCGCCCCCACGTTTTAGGGAGCCAATGCGCAGCAGCGTATTTCCGAACATCTGAAGGTTTGCGACAGACACCAGCCTTTCGCTATATTTTACACCCCCCTTTTATTGACTTTACCCCATTAGCCCGTTTAGACCGATTTTGGTTTGCCTCGCATGCTCTTTTAGAGCGGCCGAAATCGGAACCGAGTCAGGGCTCTTGTCCAAGACTTAATAGCAATTAGTGGACGTGCCCTGGATGCATCTGTTCCGAATAATTCCGATGTTGGCAGATAAACTGGAGGATGAGCACTTACAAAAAGTATTACTGAAGTCCATTAATAAGTTAAACTTGACGGGTGATTCATTGGACATCGATGGACATCAGCAACGATTTGAATGAAGGCAGAACAGCGACGTGAAGCTCCGAAATCCTCCCGGATCGTTCTTCGTGATAATTACATAAGCACGCAGGTACCTTCACACTATCTTACTTCACAGCCATTGGATTGTATTTGAGCCCACAAGGGTTGACTTCAAGCGGAATTACGAAGGAGAGCGATACGTGTTGGTGCTTCTTGAGCTATTTGGTAAGGGAACATTGAAGAGAAATGGGGCTCTTAAATTTAGGCACTCTACGAAGTACTCTTGTGCAACTAACATGGTGAAGACAACGGAATGGATCCTGGGTTGGGTGTTTGCGGCAGAGGTTGCTGATGGATGCCCCGAATAGGGATCCCCTCAGACGACGTCATTTGTGATATTCCGAACAATAGCCGCCTTCTCTTCCTAATGAGGAAATTGAATCGAGACTCACCTCCAACCTCAGGTCTTTGTTTACTATCGCAGAGTATATCCAATATCCCCAAACGTCATTGCTCAAGATGATGTCCTTACTCCCGGACTTTACGCCGCGAGATGTAAGACCGCCGGTCCCTCGAAATTTCCCACTGGTCTTGCGCGACCTCAAAATGCTGACGCGTAGATAAGCCCCACTCTCTCTGGTACACATCCTCCCGACACCCTCACATCCCCCCTCTCACCAACGATGCCGCAACCGGACCCAATGGAGGCAATCCCCAAGATCCGAACCACCGGCGCGCCGGCCACCAGCAGCAACAGCACCAACAATACCACCACCACCTAGCCGTCGAGCGATCCCAGCTAGCGCGCCTGCGAACCGACGAGCAGCACATGGAGCGCCTGCGGCTCAACGTGCAGAACTTCGGCAGCGGGTGGTTGAAGCCCGCGGGGGTGGTCAAGACGCTGCATCAGATGAGGGAGGAGCGGCGGGAACAGGAGGAGCACCAGGAGGCGCTGAGGCGGGAGGCGTTGGCGCAAGAGCTGGCGGAGGCGGAGGCGGCGGGGCAGGAGGAGTTTGCGGAGGAGGAGGAGGGGATGGATGATGTGCAGCTAGAGGAGGCGAGGGATTTGGACGATGATATCCCCGAGGGGGATGGGATGAGTCTAGGGTTTGGGGACTCGGATAGCGAGGGGTCATCGACGGTGCCGGACGATGAGGAGGAGGCGTCGGAGGCAGATGATGAGGAATTAACGAGGAGGGAGCAGGTCCAGGCGCAGAATGAGCTTGTCTCGGCGGGGATGCGCAGGACTGCTGACGCGTTCCGCGAGGCGCTCGCCAGGGGCCACGCTGATCCAGCCGAGGACATGTATGGCGGGGAAGAGGAGCTTGACGAAGACGGCCAGGGCCACATGCTGGACGAAGAGGACTTTTACCAGAGCATGGTGGAGCCCGGTGAGGACATGGATATGGACGCGAACCTTGACGATGACATTCCCGAGGCTGAACTCAGTGGCTACGAGCATACTGATTCGGACGCCGAGTTGACGAGTAGTGAGGAGGAGGAGGATTACTCGGAGCTGAGGATGAGCCATCAAACCGTCGCGTTAGCGCCCCCGCAGAGTCCTCCATCGTTGCGGGCTAGAGGCCGCGATGAGCCGAGGGTGAGCATGGATCTTAGCAGTATCTTGTCCCGAGACGAGAGCAGCTTCATGGAGAGCAGTCCAGCGATGCGGGGAGCGCGACGTCCGTGAAGTTTCGGGCAATGAGGTAATGAGAACTACGAGCGGAAAACAGAAACACGGGTTGGGCGTGATGGTGTTTGAATTGGAATCATAGAAAGCATGGAACAGCAATTATGTATAATACCCGGCGGATATCAAAAGCCTCTCTAGTCTTTCGTAGGGGAAAGGCTAAGCGATCCCGGAAAAGGGATGATGAACAGGAATCATATTTGATGTATTACAAAAGCGCTATATCGTATTACCATAAAGTAGTTTCCCAGATCCCTCCAAAGCCATCGTTAGTCCAAGGGAGTTGCCTTTTTTACCCCCATACTTCCGTGACCCTTCCCCAGAACAGGGTACCAGAAAACAAAGCGAAAAACAGATTTCTTTTTGTTTTGCTCTCAGAGCAACACCACAAAACGCCTGTTTTGATGCCGTGCAAGAAATGTGGATCCGGTCCCCAACGTCTATAAAATGCATCAGGGGACACAACCACGAAAAGAGAAAAGAAAAGAAAACGAGAAAACCCCCAGTTTTCCTCGCCGAACGTCATTCCGGACGCCTTCGTGCGGTCTAATAAGCCGGACACCCACCGCCCCCCTCCTCGCATGCTCCTCAAATATATGTGTGTGGTTGTTCCATATAAGCCACCGAAGGATGCCAGTGGATGTTTACCCCTCCGCCGGCGCAAGGCTTCGGTTCGAAAGCGCGATGATGATAAAGAATAGGATTTGTCCGTTTCGCCGATCTCATAACGTCGTGTAGGGTCGTCGTCGCTTAGAACAACCAGACATACATAAAGATGAGGATGACGGCTGCGAAGAAGGCGAGCCACGCCTTCCAGGGTATACCGGTACGTTCAGCCATCAGGAGCATGCGGTTCATGGTGCCTCGGAGGCGGACGCGTGTGTTGTCGAAGCCTTCGTTCATCTTTTCCGCGAGGGCGGAGGATTCCCGGATCTCGTCACCAATAGCCACCGTCATCTGTTGGATGGAGGTTAGCAAAAGCCAAGGGGAGGAACTACCGAGGAGGCTGGTAACGCGGGTGGGCAGGAAACCGGCAGGGGCCTACATACATCTTTTAGAATCTTGACCTTCCCTAGGATGCCATCTACCTGCTGGTCGTTCTGGCTCTCAAGCTCGTTCAGGACCGCATCGCTGTACTGTCCCCTAGCGTCCGATGTTAGCAAACCGCCGCCCAACCGTTTCTGTGTTCTCCTTCCCGGCCATTTTCGTCCACAGAGGCGAGTATGATTGATTTGACTGGTGTAAAAGATAGAGAGTACGATTCCTTACTTCTTGTTCGGTGTCGCTGGCCTATATCCACCACTCGCCACACCAAGATGATTGCCGTCTCCTCCTGTCGCCGTTCCGTTCCCAGGATATCCATAGCCGCCGTATCGGTTCGGGCTCGCGCTCACCGGCCGGCGCGCCGCTTCGCCGGCATCGTAACCCGCAAAGAGGGCGCTTCGAGGGTCGCGCTGGTGGAGATTCGATGCGAATCTGCAGAGTTGAACATCGCGGTTAGCCAGCCTGTTCATGCGTCCTCCGTCTCCCAGTGGATCTCGAGAGGGGTGTAGATTCCATCGCCCAGGTCATCCAAGGGCGCCGAGCTTATCGGGAAACGACTCTGGATAGGCGATAACTAGAGATCTGGCGGGTGGTCGTGATCTTCGAATGAGGGGGGGATGATCTCGCGTATCGCCTGCGACAAGGTGAGATAAGGCGGCATGGGATAATACTAACCTTGATGACATTGTTTGGTAGATCCGATAAATTTGCCAAGAGATCTGTTGATGCAAAAAAGAGTATCTCGGTAGAGAAAAGAGTAAGAGAGAAAGAAGAGAATGAAAAAAGAAAAGTTAAAAATTCGAGAGAAAATTAAGGGAGTATCGAAAGGCATCAAAATCTTGAATCTTGAAGAAAAGTTCAAGCCAGGGTGTTATTAGCTTGCAGGGGGGGTGATAACTCGAACCAGAATCCCGGCATTGTTAGTGGCTGATATCGCAGCATAGTTTCCTCGTAGTGCGCGGAATAGGGGCCATGGTTGATTGACGGATTTTGCTGGTTGGTTCGTTTGGAGAGCCTTAGTCACTAAGATCGTCCATTCCCGCTATTAGTCTGGACACTTAGATCGGATGGCGAACCTCGGGCATTTGACGGGTCAAAATCAGCGTTCAAGTTTCTTCCAGGAAGTGGTCCTCACATCAGACCCTTGCGTGCTGCAAAGATCGAGCAGTGTCTTCGCGACGGCACAGGGCCGGTTTATTTAGAATACACTCCAGGTACTATCGGTTATTCCGATCAAGTGGAGGCGATGGAGTATGAAGCAATAATGCAACCACCGAAGCCTTGGCCGCTCAAGCCCGCTGCTCCACATCGGCGACCTGGGTCCCTTGCATTCTGTGAGATCGAGGCTCTTCCCGCAGTACGAAGTAGTTCTTGATCTGACACGAAAGCTTGGCTGGGGAAATCGATCAAGCAACTGCTATCAACGTGCAATCGATGTACACACAAACGTGGACCACGCGACACTTCCTACATTCCGAGAAAACTCTAGAATTCTACGCGACTCCCTGAGGATCAACATAAAAACATATAAGCCGTACCCTCCCGTCTCGACCAAGAAGGTCTCAACATATGACTGGGGAAGGACCTAGACCGTATACACTGTATTTTGTTTTTCGTAAACCTCATTCTAACCTTTTTGATGACGTGAAGCCGTTAATACGTATCGAGCCTCCATAGCGCCCTGCCGTGTGAATGAAAATCCGTCCAAATCGTCTGCTTTGACATGACTAGGGACGCCGTGCTCCGTTTTATGGTCGCGAAAGAGAAACAAGAAGGCGCAATCGGTGTGAATAACCATTCATCTTAACCATCCATCTTGACATCCTCATCGGGGGCTTGGAAGTCGTCATCATCTTCGTCGTCATCGTCGTCGGGGGGGTTCTCCTCGGCGGCCTTGGCGAAGTCGATGACCCGTCCACGGGTTCGGCGGCCAGAGTTGATGATGTTGTTGGTGTCAATCTCGTCGAGGTTATCCTCCTCCTCCTCTTCTGTATTGGGTCATTGTTAGGATACGACTACTTATGCGGGCAGGAGAGCGCTTGTCACGGCGCGTCGTCATCATATTGACTTACCAGCGTCGTTAGCCTAGTGGATTTATGTTAGCATGCTCGTCGCTACGGATGTGATTCTTGTAAGAAAGGACATACCTCATCCTCCTCCTCTTCATCATCGTCATCATCGTCCTCGTCCATGGCGGTGTCGACGTGCTCCTCAGCAACAGCCTTGCCCTTGCCCTTGTTCTCCTGGACCTCGCTCGCCTGGCCGGCGGCGCCGTGGGGAAGAGTTGTACCGTTCGAGGCCATTGTTGTTTAAGAATTTGATTGTTGTTACTGAAGGTTTCGCAATTGGAAGAAAGGGTCAAAGGCGTGTTGAGAGTTGGGACACTCGGGTGGTCAAGTCAGGTTTGTGCTGGAAGTTTGTGAATGGATTGAGGAGAATGGGTGGTGGGGAGGAAGGAAGGTGGCGGTATGGGTAGGTAGCTTTTTTAGCGTCTGGGATGCGACTGGTGTGGCATTGAGCAAGGCCCCCCTCCCAAAACTCTAAAACAGTCTGTGATTGTTTGCAGGCAGCGGTCCTCTGGGCAACCGCGCTAGTCTGCCAGAGCGGTCGAGACCGCTTGGCAGCAGTTGCCATGATCTCAATTACCCGATATATTTCCGATCCTGATGCCGTCAGCATCAGTGTTCGAAGTTACTATTGTCGTTGGACACCACCATCGCAGCTGAGTGTCCTATTTGGATGGTATTACGAGTCCCAGGTTTTCCTTCCATCCCGACCCAGCACTCCGGCAAAATCATTCCGTAGGAACAACCTCCCAGAATGAGAATCACTACTCTCTTCTCCGCTCTTTGCACGGCGGCGGTCGCCAGCGCCGAGCTCGCCAAGATCTACATCCAACCCGTCTCGACATCACCCAGCACGGAAACACCTCCCGGCTTCCTCGCCGACATCGAATACCACGTCGCAGACACTTCCGTCTCCGAAATCGTATCCTACGAGTTCCCCGAAATTCCCGAAGACGTCGATACCGTCCGCATAGGCCTCTACGACAGCTCCTCCAAGTCCTGGATAGCTTCATCCCTAGCTTCCGTGGAGAACTTCAGCAAGGGTTACGCCCCGGTCATTCTGCTCTCCGTGGACCAGGCCGGCCGGCCGATTGGAGTCACCTTCAAGGGAACCCTCATAGACGCAGGTCAGACGAGAGATTTCGGCCCCAAGGTTATCGTGTCGGTTACGAGGAAGGGCGCGCAGCCTGAGCTGAATAAGCCCATCGTGCTGTCGCCGGAGGGCAAGAAGGTTGTAGAGGAGGAGAAGACTTTGCTACAAAAGTTCGTTTCGTGATGCCTATCCCTATTATATACGTGGATTTGCGCTTACTGACTTTCTCATAGGTACTGGTGGGTAATAGCGGCCGGTATGCTTTTGATGATGTCGGGTGGAGGAGATGGGAAATAGAATTTTGGCCTTGTATTAATAGACTGCGTGTCCGTACGATCTCGCTTAGCGTTCTCACTGCTTTCACATCATAAATTTCTAACTCCGATACCAGATGATGATAACATCTCATCTTCGTGATATCTTGCTAATACCAAACAGACCCCACTAACCGGGCTCATATCACACTTCTTTTCATCTACTATCCGAATAATGTGCAAATCATGTCCGGCTTCACTTCCGGGTATCTACGTTGAGTAAAGTAAGTATAGAATAAATGTAGTATTAAAACACTATAAGGAGCCCTTAACCGGCCGTCTAACATCGACATGATACGAACCAGGAAGGCCAGCATGCAATGACCTCCGGGGTATCCCTCCAAACAACCTAAAGTTCGCTCGCCATTCCATGCCTCTATAACAGTCGCTTTCTTGATTGGCCTAAAAACCCCAATCCAAAATAAATTTTGCCTTCCCATGCAAACCGGTTCCCCTAACTCCATTTATCTAACGCCCTAATACACTATGATTGCGGGAATAAACATGAACATGAAGAACGGGGGAGAGCTGTCGAATGTTCGCGGCACCCCCCGTTTTTGAAAGATGAGCTCGCTTCTTTCTCGGCCAACAGTTAGCGGGCCAGGGTAAGGAGATGGCTTGGAATAGAAAAAAAGGAAGAGAAAATTGGAGAAAAGAAATGTAAAAAGAGAAAAAAAAATAATAAGGTGAAACCCCACAAAAGGTGGGCTAAACAATTCGCTGCGGGCCACTCAACCATCCGCAGGCTCCGGAGCAGCGGCGGCATCTGCAGAGACTGCGCTGGTCTCGCCATTAGGGCTCGTCGTCTCGGGTTCCTCTAATCGGTCGTTTTTGCTCGGTGAGCTCTGGGCTGATGGCTGGAGTGTGTAGCCTGGGCACCTTTCCACCAAGCCCTTGTAATATGCCACAAGCACATCCGGATTAGGGACAATCTTCCAGTCCACCCTGTAGAGGAACTCGAGCTCAAGGAGCTTTAGTTCGGCAACGCGAACACCGCCGACCTTGGCGTACGTTGCATTGTTCCAGAAGGAGTCCGATAACCCCTTGGCGGCAACGGTAGCTGCAGTAATAAGGAAGCGATGTACCGTAAGAGTGTTGATGGTAAACTCGGGATATAGCGCGCATAGGCGGTCGATATAATATACCATTGATAGTAACAACGGCGGCGACAAGGTCGCATGGTGAGCAAGACGGTTTAGGTAGTCCAGTACGGAGATGCCAGGAGCAGTCCTACACGCGATGGGCGGTTAGTGAGTGACAAAGGAGGGGAAAAAAAAAAACACCAGAGAAAAATGGGAGTACCGGCACAAAATGACGACATGGCGAGGTGCGGTAACGTACCTAGAATGGAAGCGAGTTAAGCTGCCGGAGCGCAACGCGAGGCCGTCATTCGTCTCGATTAACTCGGATAGCATGTGGGCTATTAGGATGACCATATCCCCAACGGGACAATTTTCGTATGCGAGCGGGAGTATCTTCGGCTCAGCTGGCAATGTTCTATGTCGCTGGGCTGGTCGAGCAGACTCTTGCGAACCTGCATTCTGAGAAGATTGTGCTCGGCCGTCCTGGGCAGCACTAGGTTCTGTCGCAGGGGAATTGGGCCTCCTTTTGACGGCCTGTGATTTCTTCGTTGTAGTTTGCACATCCACGTGCGACCGTTGGGCGTTAGGCGTTCTGTGGACTGCCAGGACCTGGGAGTCGTCCGAACTGGAAGACTGGGACGGCATGCTCCCACCGGTTGGGGCAAGCCCGGGGGCGGGTCTGTCGCCGGCACCGCCTAGAGAAGGTTGCATATTGGTCGGGGACGACATCAGGGTCCTGGCCGTCGGAGAACTGGTTATTTTTTGAGGCGACTGCGACAGACCGGCGCTCTGCCGGCTAACACTGCGTGACGAGGAAGGGAGACTCGGCGACCCTTGGGGCGTTCTGGCGGGGACGTACTTGAAGGTCCGAGGAGAAACATTCTTGGAAGAGCTAGGGCTAGTAATGATCGGTGAAGTCGTCAACATGGTGTTGGAAAATCATTGTTTGGGGGCAGGTATGCAGAGGTGCGGGTGGTTGCGAGCGATAACTCCTCCAAGGTGGGGGATAGACCAAGCCTAGGAAGAGAGAAATATCGGGTGTCGATCTGGGAGCCCATATCAACCTGCGGAGGGCGATACCAGTGGCATAAGAATGACCACGAGACAGCCAAGAAAATGAAAGTCAGTCACCACACGAATGGCAGCACGACCCCGGCAGAAGGATTGCTTTGAGTTTTCCAAATGGAACCGACCCCGTAGATTGGAAGCGAAGATCGAAGCTTTGACAGACGCTTGACCAGAACGCTCACCGAGCACAATGCAGCCTCTTGAGAGGAAAAAAAAAAAAAAACTGGGACCTCGAGGATTACATGTACAAGAGGTACGTACCGGGTACTAATTTACGTAGAGAGGATCTGATTCGCTTATTTTTATTACAGACAGCCAACCATGTCCAATTTGAGGAGGAGCAGTGCTCACAAGCATTCAATAGCGGGGCATTTTAGTCAGCAGGACAGGAGCGGGGAGCACTTGGGACCTTCCATCACCCTTTCCAAGCCACTATCGAACCAGACAAAGTACTTGGCAGAGGTCGGTTTTCAATGTACTTGTACACTTTACAAGTTTGTACCTTGGGCCTGGAAACTGATCAATTGATGCGTGATCATGCCGTTTTAGGTAGGGATGAATTTGGCCCTGTGCCAGCTCTTCCTCCTCCTGCCTCTGCTCCTTTGAATCGATTTGAGTGAATGACTTTTTTCCAGCCACTGATAATAGCCTTGCATTGGCCGGTTGGGCTTTGCATCAACAACAAAGAATGATCAAAATATTTCTCGCCCACTAGCAAGAGTCAACATAATCTGATGAATTTAATCCTCCTTCTTAGCTGACAGCTTCAAGAAGGCACTTCCATAATTTTTATGACACCAAACCAGCTTACTCCTTGACGATCGCTGGGCCGCTGCTCCTACTCCGTACATAGTGGCTCCTCCTATCACCACTGATCCCCCCCTAGCCACAGTTATTGCATCACGATTTGCCCCCAACATAGTTGTACTTCCGGGAGGCGTCTTGTGTTTAGCCGTTCTCTTTTCCGATCCGAGCGACCATCCCCAACCTACCTCATCTTTCCTACTTTGTCTTCCAGGATATATATAAGATTGCATCCGCCAAATTTTGTCAGGAAACCCCGCATATAGAGGCAGCATTGTCGCGAGTCCACCACGTACGTCATCAGTTCTAGCGGAGGCTATCAACCCCCAGGACGACATATCTATCGCGCAGCCGAGGAGCACGAAAATCGACAAGCCCGACCGTTTCTCCCCCCACCTCGAGCATAATCCTTACCTCCGCGGCCTTATATAAACCACACCGAAGTCCGTCCTTGCCGATTCACAACCGTCGCTCATGGGTGATCACGAGACGTCGATGCTGTTGACACAGTTGCGCTCAGCATCAACATATCCCGAGCAAACAGCTGCCCTACGATTGCTCAAGAACGAAATCGTCGGGCACACACAGAAGAAGGAACTATGGGTTGTGGCGGGTGTTCTGGAGCCCATCGTTCGCATCCTGTCAGCTTCGAATCCTCCTAGCAAGCTTAACGGGAACGACGCGAGGTTCAGCACCAATGCCGTGAGGACGGTTGCATCAGAGGAGGAGGCAGTACGGCTCCAGGCAGTCCAGGCCTTGTCTACTATAGCCAGCGGTAAGTTGGTTCCGGGGGTGGCCTAGCCACCCAGAGCTAACCGCATATTCCGCCTTCTGCGCTTGCTGAGGTTAGATCTCAGGATGCTAACACACAAGAATCGCCGTTTTAGGAGGCCCCCCCTTCCTTCCACCTCTCCACGCTACCGGCGCCATCTCCGCTATTCTAGCAACTCTGTCGCCTTCCACGAATTCGCCCCATATCGTATATGCCTCTCTCCGAGCTCTGAGTGTGATCGCCGACGCCGCGACGGTCGCTTCACCAGGCGCGCCCTTTGATCTTCAGGTCCTAGCCGACAGTCTCTTCATACCTACTCACATCCACTCGTTACAAGGCATACTTCTATCAACCTCGCCCGACACCGTAACACAATCTCAAATCACCCTAGCAGCCAACTTGATCAGCCGACTGTGCAGAGATGCCAATCACCGACTTGCGCTGTCAAAAGCTAATGGCGTCTTAGATGCTCTCGCCACCCGTCTTGCCAGTTTCGTTGTTGCGGAGGGTCTCGTGATACCGGGGGCAGAGTGGGCGAGAAAGGGCGACCCGGCTGACGTTCTGGAGCATATTCCCGCCCCGGCACCGAGTCATGCCAAGATTGGCCCCATTCTCCATGCCCTAGCTACCATCATCTCGGATTCCCGGTACCGGGCGTTCATGCTCCTCACATCGCCTGCCATCCTCGCCGTCTTTCCGGTTACCCAGTTCATTCCAGCCCCCGCTGTGAGGGCCGCCTGGCAGTCTACTGGGCTTTCTGGTGTTCCGTCCGGCGAGTCTCTCGGTGCGATGGACTATCTCCTGCCGCCCATGCCAATCCAACGAGGTGCTCGCCGACCTCGGCGTAAGTCTGTGTCCGTCGAACCCCGGGAGCGGAAATCCGGATTAGTAACTTCAACACATGATGCCGTGCGCTCAGAGTCCTACGGACAGGTGGTGGAGTCTCAATCCGGCGAGGGCGAGGTTCCGGAGAGCCCTCTAATCCCATATTTAATCTATCTAAGTCGGTCTAGCGATGATCTGGTCCGACTAATGGCCATTGCAGTGTTGACGCCTTTGGTCAAGGCGGACTTTGTCACCAAGCCCGGCAGAGAAACAATGATTGCCACGTTAATTATCCCTACACTAACCAAGCTTATTCGAGACCACTTGGAGAAACAGTGTACCAAGGACTCGAGGTTTGTGGTCGACGCTGCGACAAAAGAGACGTGGGAGATTTTGGAGCTCGCACCGGTCCTTTTGGCGAGGCTCATTCTTGACCATGAGGCTCTCCAACAAGCGGCTTTTGATTGCAAGGGCATCGAGACCTTGTCGAAGTTATTGCAGGAGGCCTACAAGCCAGCTGTCTCAACGCAGCCTAAAATGTGGTCCCCAAATCCAGCTACCGGCATGGACATGGACGAGAGCTCGGCCGCTTCCAGACTCGGACAAGCTGGCGGATTGCCTCTACTCATGCACCGTATCAGGCTGCGCGAGAGTGCTTTGAAAGCCATTGCGTCTTCATTAGCCAAGGAAGATTATCGAAAAGCTTTTGTGGAGCTTGACACCGTTCCGTACGTTATCGAGTCGCTCTCACAGTACCCTGGAAAGCCTCTTCAAGCCAAAGAACGCCCTCGACGCCAGGAGAAGTCGGAAGATGACGCGCCCGCGGTCCCAAAGCCCGGTTACGGAGAGAATCCTACCTGCGTAATTATTGGAGCTTGCCATGTTGTTCGGATGTTGTCTCGATCAGTGAGCATACTTAGGACGGCTCTTGTGGACTATGAGGTCTTCATCCCCATGCTCAAGTTCTTGCGGCACCCGAACGTAGATGTACAGATTGCGGCAACGGCGGTGATGGCCAACCTTGTGACGGATGTTAGTCCCATGCGAGAGGTGAGCAATTTTTTATACCGTACTTCCCCTGTTTCCGTCCTGCCGGTCATCTATCCTTGTTTACGTTCAATTAACTAATCATCCGTGGTTTTAACAGGCTCTGCTTGATGAGGGTATCATGAGGATCCTCTGCGAGCATACACGCTCCTCAAACCCTTCGTTGCGCCTCAACGCACTCTGGGCTCTCAAGCACCTCGTCTATGAGGTGGGCCCTTCTTTGAAGAAGGCGGTGGTTGAAGAGCTCACAACTGGCTTGCTCGTTCGTCTTATCTGCGATGATACGGAAGATAACGCGCTTATTTCTTCTCGGGGCTCTGTAGGTAGCCCGTCCTTTGGCAGTGAGGTTGGCGATATGGATGAAGATGTCGATATGCAACAATCAGAAGAGCCAAAGGGATTCGTATTTGGATCGACAACTACAGGACCGCAGCAGGACACGGGCCGCGGACGGAGCAGGTACATGGAGGATAAACTTGCACGATACCGCGAGTCTGAACTAGACCCCGTGCGAAAAGCGAGAAACGATGACCTGGCAATCCAGGAGCAAGGCCTAGACCTTATCCGCAACCTCATCACGGGCACGCGTAACGAAGTCATCGGCCACAACACACCCTCGGAGACCACGGAGATGGTCGACTTTCTCTTCGCAGAGCTCGGCCAAGATCGCCTCTTCAGCATCCTCGAGGCCAAGCTGCGGCCCAAGTACATCCATCCCTTCTCCCGGCGCAACTCGGGACGACGCGAGTCGGCGCACGAGTCCAAGGTGATATACCCGCAGGCGAAGCTCATCGAGATCGTCATCTACGTACTCGTGCACATCGCGGCGAGCGTGCCGCGACACAGGCAGCTCGTGATCGCGCAGACGAAGATGCTCAAGCAGCTCAGCGCGCACTTTAACAACAAGGAGAAGGACGTGCGGTCGGCGCTGTGCCAGCTGGTTACTAACCTTACGTGGCAGGACGACCAGGACGACGCTACGGGGTGCAGTCAGAGGGCGCAGGAGTTGAAGAGGTTGGGGTTCCTGGCGAAGTTGGAGACGCTTCAGGATGATGATCCTGAGCTGGATGTTAGGGAGAGGGCGAAGGGGGCTCTGTGGCAGATGAAGCGGCCTTACTGACACGAGGAGGACGAAGTAGAAGACGAAGGAGGGAATGAAGGGGGAGACAGCGGGTTGTGGTTGTAAACAGCGGATGGCACTCATTTCATTCTTAATGCCGTCGTTCCAACATGATGGTAGTTCGTGTTGTACAATAAATAGTGTGTATACAGGATCGCAGGAAGGGGTTATTTTATAAGCATATATAAACAGGATGACGCTGTACTGCTTGGGCACGTTGCCGGACAGCACAGAAACTTGAGTATCTACCACGATTTATGTGTGGTGATGATGAAGAATACCATCGTTTGTCCAAAATCATAGAGCATGCGGCCAGTTTGGCCTGACAGAGCCCGCCCCTACCGACCCGGATCCTACAAAAGCGAACTGCAGGTGGCCCAAGACCTTCTTTCATGTGAGACCATGAAGAGGTACGCCAGTCCTCTCTCTCCCTCCGCGCAACCATACGTAACGTAATAAGTCCTGGTGAGGACTACGACAGGAGGCAGAGATAATTCCCAAGATATCACGTACCGGCTAACGACTCGGCTACTTCAGGGACTAACCTTATCACTAATTAAAGGGGTTAAAGGCGAATAGGCTCAGGGAATGCAAGGCGGAGGCAACAGATCTTACCACGCAGATGCGGAATGTAGCCGCGAGAGAGACTATCGAAAGGTTATATCGGTATTCCCGACGAGTCGGCCCATGATACGGTGTTCTTTCAATCGATGTCAGAGCAAGACTCGGTGTGCGTCTAAAGGCTAGCATAAGGGACCGAGCCAAACTCTTTTGCTGTGAACGGACCTCGCCTTATGCCTTTTCCGGGATGGCTGGTATCATTTCGTGTCACTCCTATTGATGAAATGATCTTATCTGTTCGTGATGATCTTTCAGTTGTCGGTGTAGTCGGTTCGAACTAGTCTACTCCGTAGTAGGAGCTAACGTTTATTAGATGATGGCCTCGGCCATGTTGAGGCTGGGAGAACTACGGTGTTCGGTGAGTGTGTCTATGGCGCCGCCAAGGGTGAAAGGGACCCTCTAACGGTCCGTGAGGGAATGATAAAGCATTGAGTTCTAAACTCGGGAGGTGGGATGATGGCTCGTCCGCAAATTCCACAAATTCAATACCAAAGCAACGAGGACATAGTCTTCCAACGCTACCAGAGGTCATGTATTGTCCATAACGTATATCATGGAAGTCAGGGACAGTGAACTTGAAAAGTGTCTCTCCCTGTTTAGAGAGATTATCACCTACATAGTAAGAGGATAGCTAGGCGTCTATTAGAACGTAGGATCCATATGATGAAAGACAGGATTGCGTTCTCGAACACTTTTCTATTGCATATGTGATACATATTCGACGATGTCCAACGATCAGCTTGTTACCAAGAACACGCAGCTGTCTATTATGCTCCTCTTTGATCTGGACAATACCGTTAAGGGATCTACCCTGGTGTCCGACAGAATGAAGCAACGTCTCCCGATCCCCCCTCCCCCGCTGGGAGATCTGTACACCTTCCACCCGGAGCAACTTTAAGAATCTAGAAAAGCAAAGAGAATCGCAACTGGCACAAATTAGTCTCGCCCGGCCCTGGAAAATTTCCTCAACAGCTCGGCGTGGTACAATCCGTCTAGGGGTATATGCTTGGAAATAGAACAGGCAAAGCAAAGAAAAGAGGGAAAAAAAAGTCCCGTAGGTGAGGTCAGGGCTGGTACCAGAAGGTCAGACAACACCCTTGTGCTACGTGGCAAGTCCTGTTTTGAAGAGTTTCGGATGGAGAAAGGAGAGCGCGAGGGGCTTTCTCCATCTCCCTCTTCTTCTGCTTTTCTACTGAAGACTGTAAATATATTATGGGGAGTAAGGAAGGGAGGGCTAGGCGGTGTGTCTTAGGTTGCAGAGAGAGTGCGTGGAATGTCTTAAACCTGTAATGTTGTGTTTCTAGAAGGCGATTTAAAGAGGGATCTGATATTGAAATGTGCCGAGAGAGCTGCTGCCCGACTGGACTCTTTGAGAGGAGATGGAGGTCTAGGAATCACCTCGGGGACCGAAGGAGTGTGGGTGGGTATCAATATGTTATCATCCTCCTCGATCTAGATATCAACGTAGAAGGCTCTCCGTACAATCACTTCATCGACACTTTTAGAAGTGGATTCACCAGGTTGAGGTAGTGAGCGGAGATGATATGAAGAGATTCCTTAGGCCTGTTATGTCAGGCACGTCCTACAGACCGCCGGACGATTGGAGGCCATCCAGGTCCCTATACAATTTACAAGTCGGACGTCGTCTCACAGGCCTTTCCCCGCACGCCGTCCTGGAACGCCAAGTTCCGCCCATGGCTCCGGATGCCTGCCTCGCAGTAGCGAGAGCACATACGCTCCGGTAGCGGGAACGTATATTCCATCGTGGGTAAGTGGTGCAGAAGCAGGAGATATAGGAGGGGGCAATAGTGATACCCAGTTGAATCTCCGTGTCCCTCCTGCCCTCCCATATTCCTACTCTATATCCACAAGTATACATACTCAAATGCGTGCGCCTGCCCACCCACTCCGGGCTTCATTACCCCGAGGAGGATATTGCAAGGGGCCTGATAAACTGTGCATCTCTTCCCGAAGTAAACTACTGTACGGAAAACTGCATGGAAGACGGCCCCAGGCGGGCGGGCGGGAGGGCGAGATATGACATTAGAATTTGGAAGTGAGGATGGAAACAAGCATGGTCAACCACCCACACACCTTCCAGGGCGGCCAGGGCGGCAGAGGCTAGGCAACGTTACCACTCGTGTGTGCTTGCTACTTGCCGAAAGAGAAAACTGGAAGATTAGATTGCTCCAGCCGTCTCGAGACGGAAAGCCGGGCCAGGACCGGGCCAGAGAAGGGGGCCTCGGAGAATGTTAAACATCATGCAGTCTTGGAACTGTTGGAACGGTCCTTTTTTCTCTTTTCAATATCGATATTATGTATATTAATATCAGGGGGGGCTTTTGGGGGAGCCGGGTGGCCGGGAGAGATGCCAAGGCATGCAATCATGGGAATGGGGATCTGTCTCTTTTTCTACTTCTTCTTACAGTCAATGTCCGAAGTATTGCTGATGGGCTTGGTGCCTTCTTGTTTATCCGATTGGCGAGGCGGTTCAAAACGGTGGTGGCTGGAGGGAAGATGGAGGAAGGATAAAAAGGCCGATTGGGTGGCGTGCGGCGATGCAGGAAGATTGGGGATCGGGAGAAGCAAGAGAAGGGACTGGAAGGGAAGAACGGATGGTCTCATTGGCCGGGATATCGATCGTATGAAAGCATCGGAGACGGGAGGCGTCGAATCACATTGAGGGAAAGGAGTGAAGGGGGGATATCAAGATGGCGATATTATAGAGCTTCCTGTTCCTGTTCCTGTTTTTCCTGTCCCTGCTCAACCGCTTCACCAGCCTGCTGGGACCAACGGCAGAGTCGGGTTTAGACAAGACCACATGCAGCATGCCACATTGTCTTTAGCCGGTTTGATTTGATGTGATAATATAGGATGGCCAAAGAGCAGGAGAAGAAGAGAACGTACGACGATGGATACAAGCACGGCAAGACGAAACAACTCGAGTGGGGGTGTCGTATCTAGCTCATATTTGCACAATCGAGAGACTGGGACGAGCTCATCAAGCGCTTCTCTGACCACCTTGGACTCCGCCTGGCTCTCTACTTCGTAGGGTGGGTTGAGACCGTTTGTGATATTGAATGCGGGCTGAGAAAAGACGGCACAGAGGGTCTCGTCCAAATTGCGTTTGTGTGTTACAACGTGCGCAGGTGAGATTGGCAAAATCAATTACGGTAAATGATGTTCATCGATGTTTCCCTCTTTCCAGAAGCTCTCTTCTTTCGTTCTCTCCGGCGGGCGGGTGTTTTTCTCTTTTGGGTCGGCCCATCCGCTCCCTTCCCACCCGCGCACATCGCCCAATGCTAAAAACGCCGCGGGAATGGAGAAGAGGGAACATGATGATGATTGGCGACGGGAGCATGGCGTTTCAGACAGGGGAGATGGAGATCTTCACATCTTGATGCGTTTTCTCCTCAGTGCGTAAAAGGCAAACACGGGCATCAATGTCTTTTGGCCGGATCGATCGGTCATTTAAGCTTCGGTATCGTCGATATAGTGTCTGGAGTGAGTTTCGTGTTTGAGGGACTTGTGTTACCAAGTGCTATCGGTTAAGTCCATTACGAGGGTCTAACGGGGACTATGACACTTGAGAAGAGTGCAGAATAAAAGAAAGTGAAAAGACGACTTTTTTTTTTTTTTTTTTCTTTTTTTTTTTTTTTCTCTTTT
>PGIR01000043.1:0-236091 GCA_002812735.1 Scedosporium dehoogii | reverse complement strand
TTCCCTTTTTCCCCCCCTTTTTCGCCCTTTTTCTTTTTTGAGATTTCTGTCAATCCAATAAGATTTCCTTCGAGCCATTGCGTGAGGGTGTCTTGCTCTCATGTAGGCAATGCGAAGGTGCATTCATGGTATGCGCCCATTCACCATTCACCGATCCTCATTGGCCGAATCCTGTGTAAGAATGCTGTAAGAACATTAACGACAAGAGCTTTTTCCAATTGAATGACCAGGTGCATGTCCTCGAAATGAACCCTCGCAGGGCGGCCGTTGTGGCGATTTTATCTTCGCATCACTTGCCAAACCCCAACTCCTCTTTGGACGCCCTAACCGTCGAGTCTTGCTTTGTGCGTCACCGAATCTGTCACCTCTTGCCTTGGCGCTGAGGCGACTGGTTCTGGGGCGTCCGCCCCATGTAAGTTCATGGCTGGCAGTCACGACAGGAAACGTGGCTCCTTCGGTCCTAAATGGTCAAGAGATGAAGAGACAGCCGCAAGGGTGCTGCAACTGCTCACCACCCTCTCCTCTCGAAAAAAGACCCTTCTTTAAGGGTCCCCCCGGACTGCAGGATGATGGTGTTGTGGCGTAGCCTTGTCTCAGTTGGTCTCACCCTCCAGGAACAAGACGAAACAAACTGCGCCATCTATGCGCATGAGTGAGAAGCCCCATGTCTTTCAACCTCCTCAATCATCTTGATACCTCACTTTGATACTACATGGTTTTACGCGGGGCTGCTTCCATCCTCACCAAACCCGATCGTGGCCATTGGATTTTGCAGCGTCCCCGATTCCACAGCGCGGATGCCTCATAACTTGCAAACGGGGTATCATGCCCCAACTGGCACCAGTGCGCGAGCTGAATACAAGTGGCTTTACCGGAGGGCTGCCGAAGCCGGAAAGCAGGCGCTTACCTTACCGATTTCAAATATGCTTGATAGAGCGCTCGTCATTGAACATTATTTAGCACTAACAAAGCGGATATCCAAGATGGACTCAAGAGAGCGAGCGGCTTTTGGTCCTTGGGCACTCGCTTCCAAGGAACCATGACGCTGGCGCATGGCTAACGGGTTTTGTCTGAGATAGATAAGCATGCACCTCGAGAACAAAAGAAGCAAGGGAATTCGGTGTGTGGAACAACCTGCCTCTCCAACATCAGTTCCATGCAAGACCCTTTGTGACGCTGAAACGCGGGCAAAGTTTGTGATAACGAGGCGCAGGGCAGCGTCACCACGATGAACTATTCTGCAGCTCAGGAGTTTGAATGAGCAATTTCAATCCGCAACTACTGATTATCTTCCGGTAGACGGTATCAAGTTGGCCGAGAGCAGGCTAACAAAAAAAGCCGAGCAGGAGTGTCCTGATGACCAAATGCGATCGGCAAGACATCGGCCACATTCGAGTAGTGGTGTCGTGCACCCGACATCTTTGAGATCTTTGCTTGTTGTACTCAGTATGCGTAGGTTCCTGCAGCCCGGCAGTCCCAAAAGTCCACTGATATGGCCGAGACGGGAACATATAATTATATTACTTGCAGTAGAGACACGGGATCAGATATCATCTCGCGCTGGCCAAGAAAGGGTCCCTGATACAGATGATGCAGTTACGAGGTTGTCGCTAACGCAGAGCACTTTATCCGTGGATAGCGTCAGAGAGATAGGGGAGGCGAGCATCACCAGTCGGGTAAAAGGGCACAGATCGATCGTCAGATAAGCCTCGCTGAGAAAAGCGTTCGCAGCTTCATTTAAAGGATAAGGAGGACAGACGGGAATCCCAGAACAAACTGCAACGGGGGAAATCAAATGACAAACTTGCCAAGGAGATCAGGCAAAAGAAACCCCACTCACACAATTACGGAGCACATACTTCGTACGAAGTACGTCTGGGTGCAGGGTTGGTTTAAAGGTGTGAGAGTGAAGATTCGCAATCCGCTGTGGATATTACTCGATCCCCAGACTCCCCAGATCTATCCATCTTTCGTACAAGTAGACTCTGGATCACGTCGTTGAAAGTTTGGAGGAGAGAATAATGGATGATGGACGTGGCATAAAATAACACGACAGTCGAGGAATTTGCCAACATAGCCCGGAAAGCATAGTGGGGATGCGCCGGTACGAGGAAGATCTGGTGATCAACCGAGAAGAGCTTAATTCGGACAGGCGTCTTGGACGAACTCATCGAAGCTTCATCGCTGCGTTGATAAGCGCCCGAAAAACGGTGGGGGTTCCTGTCGTCGAAGAGGAAATGCGAGTGAGGTGATCAAGAAGATTCCAATTAAACTCCATTCATCTGGAGCGTCTTAGCGCTTCGAACGAGGAAAATTTGTCCTTGTCGATGATCGATGGTCTCATTTCGAGAGCACCCAGGAACAATTCGAAGTCACTTTCAGTGTTCTCTGGTGGTGTGTTGGCCAGGGGCCATTTAAGGTACTTGTAGGCTTGTAGCGTCGTGTGCCAGGCGGCCCCTGCGTTGCAATCGGCGCTGTCACCTCACGAACCAGGGACTGACGCCGGGGGCTTTGACCCATTGAGGATCGCATAGCTGCTAAGCCCAGGCTTGGCAGGGGCACTCCTGGCTAAGTCCTTTGGGCTCTTCGACAATGGCACCCTCAGGCCAATCAGATCAAGTAATCGCCAAAATTGGCCCCGCCTTTCCGGGTCGGGAAGTCCAATCACAATCCCCCAAGCGAAATTGCTGCCGCCCTCTGCTTCCCAGGTTGCAGAGGATGTCCTGCTTTTATCCCTCAGTCGCCAGAAACAGAGAGGCTCAGCCTCTATAATTGGTACCTCAACTCAGGTACCGTGCAGTAGTGGCAACGCTACAACGGTACAACGGCCTTGCGCAGTCGGTCGCCCAATCGCGAAGTCCCTTCCCAAGTTCCTTTCTCGAGTCGCCCTTCCCAAAGCGTTGCAGTGTGCCCACGAATGGCGCCGGTGGCTGGTTCCCCCCTGGTGCCCGCCCCAACTAGGGATAATGAACCAACGGAGTAATTTCCCAAGGAAAATGTGCTGAATGCTCGTGGACATTGTGCTGTGCTCGATGTCCCCCGATGCTCAATATTACAGGGGAGCCTCCTCTCCTTCCCGAGCCCGTCGTGTTCCCACCCAACTCCGCTCTTTCCTCGTTTTCCCTCAACATCGTCTTTGCTCACGATTTCCCGACGGATCGCCAAGTCAAGTCCATGGTCTAGTTTATCGTGCCTTCCTCGCCAGATATCCTATTGAATCTTATTCACTCTTTTTTCCCACATACATAACTTGGAATATCAACTTCACTCTTTCAGTTGATTTCCGTCCGATCTTTAATACCTAATATTCCTCCAAATACGATTCTTCCACTGTAAGTGTGCCTGATTGTTGCACCACCTCAAGCTCTTCCCGTTTGCCTTCCCAACATGGTCCTTTCGCTCCAACCCTTCCCGATCTCGTCCTGGCCCGACGCATGCGAACGATAGAAACGAGTTGCAGACAATAAGAGAAGGAACTGCGTCACCGGGATGGTCTTGGAGAACTCCGCTCGTTGCCCAGGCAAGAAGAGGACGGCAAAAAATACACGAGACAACACTTCACGCCCAACCTGACGAGAGATACTAACACATGTCTTGCCCCAGCCTTCCTACGCCAACATACATAGCAAGCCGCTGTGCAGCTATTGTCTAATCTCGACATCCACTCCTTAATCTGCACGAAACGCCCTGTCTCTTTGAGTATCGAAAAACCAAGGGACCCGACGACAGTAACGACAGCGACGAAATTCTTGAAAAACAACCCACGGAGTTGAATCTTTTGAACAATCTCATTTTAAACCGCAACCATGCCCGCCCTCAAGTACCTTTTTGCTCGAAGCAACGTCGTCAACATCGAAGATGCCGACCACGACAACAATGACTCCAGCAATAGCGACGCCATTAAGATGATGGCCGGTGTTCTCTCTCTCTTCATTGTCGGCCTTATGCTGGCCACTACTCTGCTGTACTTCCGCCGCGTCAAGCAGCAGAAGAAGATGATGGAGCTCGGTAAACCTCCCGCCTATTCCGATCTCCACCACTCGGGTCTCACCATCCAGACAACCGACAAGCACGGTCGGTCAAGCGTCTTCGTTATCAGCAAGGACGGCCAGCCCATGCTCTCGAACCCTCTCTCTCCTCCCCACTCGCCCGACAACGTCCCCCAGATTCGCATCACCTTCCCCGATGAGCAGGACGAGTCCGGCAGGACCAAGAGCGGCCGTGTCGTCGTTGTCCGTATGGGCGAGACCAGCGTTGGCCTGGAGCCCGTCAGGGAGGAGCAGCTCCCTGTCTATGAGAAGGAGAACAACTCTCAGTTCTACTCGATCGACATGGATAGGATCGGTGGGCTGAAGGAGAAGGACCGAACTCAATTCCACTAACCATGGAGAGCCTTCCACTGGAAGAGGACCGTGGCATTTACATTCTTTCCCTCCTTAAGCCACGGCAATTGACCTTTTTAAAAACACTCCTATCTCGACTTCATCTACCAAGGAGATTCTCTTTCTTTATGACTTTATAACAACATAGACGGCGACTCGAAATTTTCGTCTTGAGGAATACACTTGGATACCCTTCACTTAGGAAACAGACCAGAGGCGCCGAAACTGGGATACACATACCTGTTCGCCTGCACATGACCCGCTCAAACACGGCCCGTCCCGAACTCCAGCTCTTGATCTCTTCTCTTTTTTTCTTTCTCTCTCTTTCTCTCTTTTCTTTTCAAGAGAGCGACAGGAGTGGGCCGTGGTGGTGAAATGGATAGGCGAACTAGGGCATTGAATGAACGACTTGAATTGGAACATGAAGGACGAGGCGGCTCTCGAAAGGAAGCCCACATGCAATGTAGTATATCCGTGTATTACATTACATTCTAATGCTGTATATATAGTAATTTATATTTCCAGCGGCTCCCGCCGGACTCATTTCATGACTTGCTTGTTTTCTTATTCCTGGGGTCTTGGCGATGAATTTGAGGGGGTTACTTTGATGCAGAGCGTTGACAAAAGCACTTATTCGCAGTGGAAGGATCTGAAGGGGCACTCAGGGGCACTCATGCTGGTCACGTGTGGATCCACTGTGGGAATGCCGGCCGGGCCAATGTCCGAAAGCTTATGGACATGTAAGACCGACCCATCCATCGATAAGCCTTTCGTCCCATCACAACAAACCCTTCCAATCATTTGATTATTCGACGAGTCTGTTCTCGGGTACAATACCCGCTCCCTCGGGGGGATCCAATTGCACCATGTTATCGTACATAGTCGCCCTCGTGGCGTGTCTCATCTTCTTCTCCAACCCGATCCTCCAGCTCTTCTCCCCCAACACCAAGAGAGCGATCCGGAGCCCTCGGCCCACCCTGAACGAGTCGCTTCTAGCCATTCCCGGTCCCAATGACTCGTCGATTGCGTGTCCGAGGGATGCTTACGCGGTGCATATTTACTCGCGGGAGCCATTGGTGATGTATATTGAGAACTTTTTGACGGCGGAGGAGAGGTCTCACTTGTTGGATGTCAGGTAAATTAGCAGCATTTCATTTCTTCTTCCTCTCATTTTTGCCTTTTTTTTCTTCTCCCTTTTCTAGAAAGTGGGAGGAAGAAAGAGTGAAATTCCATGGAGAAAATTGACCGGTTCTTACCGTTCACTTATAGCGAGGACCTCTTCCAACCTTCCACCATCACTAACAACGGCGACTCAACCCACCGCGACACCGCCATCCGCGACTCCGAAGTCGCCCTAGTCCCGCGAACCCCAGCCATCCGGTGCATCGAGCGCCGCGCCCTCTCCCTCCAAGGCTGGCGCGAAGAGCTCTGGATCGAGCGTCTCCGCACGCAGCGGTACTTCCCGGGGGGCCACTACAGCCACCACTTCGACTGGAGCTCGAACGCGGGCGGGTGGGGCCGCGTGAGCAGCATCATGGCGTGGGTGTCCGTGTCCGAGGGGATGGAAGGAGGGGGCACGGAGTTTCCTTTGTTGCCGGCTCCGGTGTTTAGGGATTTGGAGACGGATCGGAGGACGGAGACGGCGACGGAGGAGGAGAGGTTTTGGTGTCGGTTCTTGGAGTGTACGGATGGGAGGGTGGTTACGGGGGAGGATGGGATGGGGGTTACGTTTAGGGCTGTTGAGGGGAATGCGGTGTTTTGGGCGAATTTTAGGGCGGATGGGTCGGGGGATGGGTATGCGGAGACGTGGCATGCGGGGATGCCGGTTAGGAAGGGGGTTAAGGTTGGGTTGAATATATGGACTGCTGGTAGGATTTAACGGTGTTCCAGGGGGAAAGGGGAGGGATGTATGGGCTTTCTAGATGAGATCTTGATGATGAAATGTCAAGATGACGGGGTTTGGAGCTGCTAGGAACGTGGCTCTACGTGCGAATATGTGCGATAAACATTAAGTGAATGTATGAGAAGGAAAGTCATCATCGTTAGGATCCCGTGTGTATTTTTATAACAAAAAGGGGAACCCCCCTCGAAAAAAAAAGTGTGCGCCACAAAGACTCCGTTTGCTGGAAGGGGCTAGAAGCCGGCTAAGTCTTGCGCGTCAAGAGGCCTCTAAATAGTAGTCGTATTCGTCTCTTGGATCCTCATCCTCGTCCCAAATCTTCCTCCACTGCCTCTTTAGCAGCTCCGTAGCTCCAGTACGCTCCATGGTCGCCGCATCCCAGAAGACGTATCCCCAACGCCGTATTTCGTCCGGGATGTAACACCCGACCAAGTTACTGTATGTGCCACCCCAAATTATCGTCCAAGCCAACGGCGGCGCATGCGGCTCGCCGTCACCGCGGAAAGGGAGCGCGACTCGGTCCCGCTGCATCTGATCTCGCTTAGACGGGTTATACCTGTAGCGTGTTTGCTGGTCCGTTTCGCCGAGTATGCCTACTATCGTATCTACCGGAATGTACGAGCTCCTTATATGCTTCTGTATGATGGTGACAAGATGCTCGTGGTCCTTTATATTGAACAGGACCTCGTGTAACAGGGGAAGACCGCGCAGCGTCAGGCCTTCCAGATAATTGTCCCGATCCCCTGTTTTAAGTGTTAGAAATATATATATGAGCGCAGTGAACTTTGGATATTGGACTTACATGAGCTATCAAACTCGAATGCGCCGATTGGGGTAGGAGGTCGGTCTTGATCGTCGAACTTGGGATTGTCCGGATGTAAATCCCAACGGACGTCGTCGAGGATCTTGTTGTATATGTTGGATACAAACTGGTAGAACGAGTAAAGCTCTTCAATCCCCCATGGCCCTATCATATCAAAGAAAGCCATTATTTGTGCTTCTGTATTCTCCCTCCGCGCCGCCACGGTGCCTTCATCAGCCAGTTCACAAAATAGCTGGAAGCGATATATGGTCCGTGCCAATCGCATCATCTCCGTGCTGGTAAGAACAGCCTTCTCCGGATAGTTTTGGGGGGGTTTTCCCGGTTTGCGTGGCGAGGTCATCCAGCATCCAGCGAGCGAAGTATTCGGAAATAGGTTTCACAGAATACGAGTACATGGTAACCATGCTTAGAACCGCATCTCGAGGGAGCTTGTCCACTGGCGTTTCCTGAGAATACCATGTCACTAACTCAGCAATGACTTCCTTTTCAAGATTGTGCTGAGGGGCAAACAGGTAGACAGCGTATGCGTCATCAATCGCGCTGCCCAATGTCTCCCTAAGGCATCCTGAGAGGATATAGCTGCGGTCGCAAAGATATTGCTGATGAAAGACTGGTGACGCATGAACAAGTACTTGTAGCTGTGGAAAATCCAGAATGGACAAAAGATGGCGATGAATTTCAGGTGGAAGGCTTTCAAGCCTACTATCGCATTTCTTCTCCTCTGCTTTCAGGCTTAGTGTTAAGAGCTGTTCTGCAAGCACCACTCCAGGATCAGACTTGGTTCTAGTCGGGATGGGATTTGGTCTTGGTTCTCCAGCTTTGAAGGTTCTGATAGCCTTCTTAAACTTTGTGACAACGAGTTTTTTCATCTTGCAGTTTGTATGTGATGAATTGGAGATCCTTTGTTGGGGGGGAGTAGTATGAGGAAGGGAGATGTGATGGGAGGGAGATGGAGATGGAGATGGAGATGTAGAGATTATCGAGAGAGGCTAGTTTGTTGTTGTTTACTTTGTAGTTTGTGCTCACTTGGTTGCTCACTTAGTCCCACCTTCCCAAACTGTCAGTAGGAGTAGCAATCTTGCTGTCAACATTAATGAGTCACTATCAATAGATAACAATTGGGAAGATATTGTCTAGGTTGCTACTGATGGATGCTGTGCTGTGAGTCTGTGACTCAAGGTCAAGGTGGAGGACGCGGCTGTGAGGCTGTGACTGGATGAGCTAACAAATGATTCAATGAAGCACGGGGTCCAAGAGTCAGCACCAAGATGCCTTGTGTAACAATTGGGCGTCTACAATTGTAATAATTAGCTGAGAGAAGAGATCTCTTGATCAATTGAGACTGGTGACTGGGCAGAGACAGCATTGGAGAGCTCAGAGAGTTGAGTCGTGACGCGCTTATAGCGACACCTAATGGCGGAGAGTATTTATTCAACATCATCTCAACCCAGATTTTGACTGGGAGTCTTCTTGATACAGTGCTGGAAATTCAGACTGGTCAGGAGGCATTATTTGGCCCAAGCTTAACCAAACCAATGATCAGCGCGGCGTCGACGTTGGGGAAGTGCTCCTTCTCCTGAGATTCAGCTCAGAGCACTGGAGGAAGCAGCTGAGGCCAGTCGATGTACCGCCTTCCGCAGGGTCCTAGCTGTTTAACTTCATATCATCCTACTTAGAGTAATGGACATATGAAGCAGGTCAGTCGAAGGACCGCCTTTCTTCCCTTCGAGCTACCTTGGATATCCACACAACTCGCTTCCTGGACTTCAATGATGGTTGCCCTGAAATGTACTCTTTCTCGATTGGTTCCAAATTAAACCTGAGAGATGGGTGCCCTTGTGCGATGTAGGTTCCCTGTTGCATGTTGGTCCTCTCTGGAGGCCAGCAGCCATGGACCTAGCCAGTTTGCCAGGGCTTCATCTCAATATCTTGGATATCTTGTTTTTGGCCGTGGCTCCTTTTGCTATGCAAACGTGCTAGTTGTTTGTAGGCTGTAGTCGTTGTGCCAAAAGCTGCCAGGAAATTGCCTGCCAGGTTATCACATTGCCTTGTGAAAGCCCCATGACACCTTTGCGAGAGCGCATATATATAGCTCCTACTCCCGTTCCGCATCTCTTGATCTCAACCTTTCTCCATAGTCTCTCACCAACAGACAAAGCGGCAAGTCTCTCTCTAGCTATGGTCTTCATTGCCAATCTTGTCTCTGTCTTTGATATTCTATTCTGCAACTTCGACGTTGCTCTCGCTTCTACCCGCTCCGTAGTCTCACACGCACTCCTTTCATTATGTGTAGCCACTGCCCTCGGGCTGGGAAGCGGGTCCCTAAGTGCCTAGACAAGAAATTACCTTCACCTATCCGAGTGCCAGCGGTAAGACTTACCATATATCATGTCAAGTCTAGTCTGGAGAGATGCCAGCTAATGTATTTCCCGGTACCCTTTGCAGCCTTACCCATCATCTGGATCCGAACACGAGCGGCTACCGTTTATGCCGCCCGATAGCCCGGGCAATTTGCGCCCCGGCCCTGACTCCGGAACGGGCCGAGAGGAATCCTCTCCCCCGAGCCCTCCTAACAGCGCGGCTAGTTGTATCTCTGTCGCGTCGGCAATTGAAACCGTGAACTCATCGAGAGATCACCGTCCATCCAAGAGCTGACTAGGCAAATCAGTGATGGTGTGGCCGAGGCTGAAGCCATGATGCGGGATCTGGAGACATGGTTTAAGAGGTTAGATTCCAAAGGGTATAATAGGGAGGTACCGTGGACAGACGCGATGGTGAGAGCGTTTGACCAGTACAAAGGTCTAGTAGATGAGCATAAGAAGACTCATCAAGCGTTCGAGAACTACTTTTTAACCACGAAGAACTTGAACACTAAAAAGAACGCTACAGAGGAGGACCATATCGAGCGCGCCCGGCTCGCTCTTGAGTGGGGTGCAGCAGCTCTAAAGTATGCTCCCCCCCCACCCCTTTTTGCTCATGTTTTGTGAGTGGAAAACTAATGGTTGTTGTTCTTCCTCTCTAGAGTGGCGGGGCGAGGGCCGGGTTTATGGTGATGTATCGTAACGCCTACAAGCTGGAGGGAATTAACGGCCATATCGAAGCAGTACGAGGTTGCATTAGAAGTGTCCGAAAAGCGATCAAAGAAGCTAAGAAAAATTACGACAGTGCGTGCTTATCAAATCATAACTCACTTGTCTTTTTTCCATAATATATTAATATGCTTTAAATAAACAGATATTTGGGTCAAAGCCAGACTCGCATCCAGTCCATCGATTTTCCGCTAGCACGTTTTCGAGTATAATCTAGCCACAAGACAGAGCTGGACTCCATCTTGCCATGTATGTATGTTTGTGGGATTGAGCTTTCATTGGGCGGGGCGGTGATCATTGGGATTTGTTGGCAGGGCTGTTGTTGGGCGTTATGTTCGTTGAATTGTACCACCTCTGTTAGAATCATGCTCTTTCGGGAATCTCTGGCTCTCTCTCCCTCTTAATCTGTCTATGTGCAATCGCTTATCGAGGGTTTGCGAGTCTATTGATGCAATTTCGGCCGAGTAGATCGTAAACGGTATCCCTTATCATTCTCCAGTCAAGATGGTCAGCCATGCCACCCGGCCTGGACATCATATTTTGGACACTGGAAAGTGCTCTTTGGGGAGTACGGTCCGCACGGGAATGTCCCTGCGTAATCAGATAATCCATCCATGTTCTTACTATTGTGCTGTCGTCGATGCTAATTCTAACTCGTGTGTTCCCCGAAGTGTCGTGGGAATTGAGATGAGACTTGACGGACCTGCATTTGGCAAGCTACCCACGTGACCGACACGGTTTTCGAGAAGCTAAACTAGAACCGGTCCAGGCCGCAACCCCCCAGAGTCCCCCGCCCCTGGCATCAAGTCAACTGAAGCTCGGCACCTCTCTACTAAATTTCCAACCTCGTGTATAATCGGTATTAATTGGTGCATGTAGGACCAACACCAACCCAATGCGTCGGTGCCTCGCGTGGTGTGTCTAAGTTGAGATGAGGCTCTGCCCTGTTCTACTGTCTCATGCCAAACGATCTACCTAAATTCTCTTAAGCATTTCTTAATACCTAATCTCTCCTTGTTCTCGTTTCCCTCCAAATCGTAGGTTGAGAAATTCTCCGTCCTCACCAAATTCTCCTCTCCTCTCACCTATTCTACTCCACCCATTTTTATACCCCTCTGCTATGGAGGACCAGATGGTGCCCAACCATCCTTACTCGCCGCAGACGGCCGCCATACCCCATTACCGGGAGAATGACAAGCCGTTATATTCACTCATTGGGTCCCTAGCACTCCTGCTCTCTATCGTGGCCGTGGGCTCGGCCGGCGTAGCTGCGAGGCGGAACCCGAAGTTGTCTATCAATGAGAGGCTCATCGTCAGCTGGTATTCCATAAGTAAGGCCAACGTCACCCACCTCATTGCAATTTACATGGTACTAACCTCGGATAGGTGGGTTCCTTCACTGCTTCTTCGAAGGTTCGTTTCTCTTTTTTTTTTCTTCTTCTTTTTTTCTCCCTCCCCGATTTGAACTCATTACCAGGGGTTTGCTGAACACAAGCTCTGGCCTCACTCCCACGGTGTTTTCCCATTCCTAACGGTTGACCACATTTCAGGATACTTTGTTCTCAACCATGCCAAGCTGGCAGGCCAGCAAACGCTCTTCGCTCAGCTATGGAAGGAGTACAGTTTGTCCGACTCGAGATACCTCACATCGGACCCCTTCATGATCTCTGTAGAGACCATAACTGTTGTGAGTAGGAGCCTCTCCGCCGTGAGAGAGGAAACTGACTGACATCTCCACAAAGCTTGTATGGGGTCCTCTCTGCTTCTTCTCGGCATGGTGCATAATAAGAGACAGCACCATCCGATATCCCGTACAGATGATGGTCTGCATGGGTCATCTATACGGCGTCGTTCTCTACTATGCCACCAGTGCCGCCGAACAGTATTATCGGGGGAATTCCCATAGTAGGCCAGAGTTCCAGTACTTTTGGCTCTATTATGTGGGTTTCAACCTCCCCTGGGTCATAGTCCCGTCTTGTAAGTTTCCCCCCTTTGACTGCGTGGAACCTGTGTGCTTGTAGGCCAGGAAAAAAAAAACCAAGGCTAACTTGCGTTGAAAACAAAAGTTCTCCTTCTACGGAGCATTCGCGCCATGAGAGTTGCCTTTGCCATGCTGGGCAGGGTACGGGGGCTTCTTACCGAACTTCGTGGTAGTATCCATGATATCAACCAGCGTAAGCACGAAGAGGAGGAATCTGCGAGCCAGAGTAGGGAGGATGAGAAGGCAGCATAGAACACAGGATTTGGCGTAAGTTGATCTATGTATCTCTCTTCGATAATGATAACGATTATTGTATGCGCCGGACTGGCGATACATCCTCTCCCAGCGCAAACTTGTTATTCTGATGTGGAAGTATTTGCACAAGCAGGCTCGTCGGTTAGCCCTTCCTCCAGTAAAGCTCGTGATCAAACATCTATTATGAGCCATATTGAAAACAATACTCAATAGAACAGATCCCTCTGTGACAAACTGGGAAGGGGCGAACAGACAATTGGGCCAATCTTCTATTCAAGTAGGCCATCCATTTACTGTGAATAGATTAGATCTCGTCAAAAGTCTGGAGGAAAACACATACGCGCATCTCGCATAGCAGCTTGGCCAACTCTTTCACTCCCAGGCTGACTCGATCATCTTCGACATCTACTCCCATCATCACTCTCCATTTTAATGTCACCGAGGGACCTATTCATTAATCAAATCAAATCACAATCACAATCACCACCTCACTCTACTTCTCGACGTCTTTCTCAAAGGCGCAGGCAAAGTCTTACCTTCCCTCCCTACTACACGGAGAATCTCTATACACCCACGTGGAGCAACGAAGAAAAATAAATACCAACCTTACTCAGCCATCGAATCACTACCAGCCAAGATGCCCCGCGCTATCAAGCCCAGCACCAAGAAACCCAAGGAAGCATGGACCGACTTCGAGCGCCGAGTCATGATCGGCCTCATCTGCAAAGGCCTCCACAACCCCCACAACCTCTCACACCTAACAACCTCCTTCAACGAGGCCCACAAAGGCGGAAGGGCCCCATCCTCGAAGCCCTGGTCGGCCGAAAGGGTGTGGGACCTCTACAAGTCAGTAGCCGGACGAGACCGCGACACGCTCCGACTCGAGAGGCGTGTGGGAGCAGGGCGCATCACGCGCAAGCAACGGCTGGCGCTGGAGAGGGGCCTCGCCACCTCGAACGACGGCCGGCGTGAGAGGGAGAGGAAGTGGCGCCAGAAGAGGTTGTGGATCGCGGAGAGGACGGGGCATGGGGAGGAGAGACGGGGCGCGTGGCTGTTTCTTGGGGAGGGCGCGAGCTTTCTTCCGGCGCTGCCGGTGGGTGGGCTTTTCTCTACGATGCGACGGTAGAGGTGCGTCTTTTTTTCTTTTCTCTTTCTCTCTTTCTTTTCCCCTTTCTGAATATATTGTGTCGTTTCGCTAATCTAGTAATAGGTTCGGTGGGGAGGAGGCAGCGACACCCTGCGAAGAGGGTTGGGGTGACATGGGGACGAGGGGGGTAAAAAGAGGTCGAGAAAGGGTTTCTAATAGATATATGTATCGATATAATGGATATATATACCATGGCATAATGGAAATGCGTTTACGATGGTAGCGGTACGCCTATCAGCCCTTCGTTGTGTACACGGAGGGTGTGGACCGTGGGCCGTGGGCCGTGGGTAGTGGGCGATGGGCGATGGGCGATGGGGCGGGAGCGCCCATATCAACGATGCACGCCGTCAATGACGTTTTCCATGTGGCCCTGTGATAAGAACCTCATGAATGATGCGCATCGGACCTGCCTCAGAACATGACTAGAAGCGTTTTCTAAAAAAGTTAATCGAGGCTTCCGGTATCATGGGATTTGCTTACCCCTTTCCGAACGTCAGCTTATGGTGAGATAAGTGATGCGACATTTTTCCCGCGTTTCGACGTTGAAGCAAAAGTTCTTTTTTCCAGAGAAAAACGAGGCGAACAGAAGACAGCCGTAGATCTATACGAATGGCGGCTGATGGGCCAGCCCGTTCAATCCCAAGGCCGCACCCCTCCCTCAGACTTCGTCGGATTGTACATTGCGCGGTACGACGCTCCTTGCCCTTGCCCTACATCGGGAATGTGGCGCTACACATCAAATTCTAGTCTAGATGTCGGGTACTTGGGGGGAAGAGAATATGTGATAATTAAGGGGAAGACGTGGTGTGGTTGGCGCATGATTCCGGTGCGGCGGAAAGCACATTTCACCTTGCAGCAAGGAGGAGCAGAGGTATTCGATAATTCACTTCCAGTCGCCCGGCAAAGCTCGGTGAAGTACCGATTGGCATTGAGCAAACTCTCGTCACATCAAGTCCATCAAGTGGATTGCAACCCCAATCCTAGCGAGCCGCTGGGGACTGTCCCGACCCCCTGCCGCCGTTGGCTACGGCAAGGGGCAACAAACGATGTCCCGTCACGACGACCAAATTATCGATGACATTGTGCCGCCCAACCAGATTCCGAGAAATGTTTATGAATCCGGTGACATGGACGAAATGCGACGGGATTGGAAGTGGGCGGATGGCCGGCTACATTTCACCTTCCCCTTCTCCAACCAGCTCGATGTCAATTAGAAAATACCGGTGGAATCTAAATTGAAATTGAACTGGCAGAGGTCGTGGGGGAATTCGGTCGTTAAAGTAGCAGTGCTCCGTTATCCGATTGTCACCGTCACCGTTGTGCAGGAATGGAATGGGCAGGATGGAAGACGCAAACGAGATGGAAGGAGCAATGGACGTGGAGTCCGAGATGGACCCACCTTCGGAGCTAGACGGACGGACGGGCGGGTGGGCCTTTCCCCGAGGAGCCACTGGAGCCACTTTGACAGAGCACAACTGCGCCAGTTGTGGAGTGCATCGTGCACTCCTCACCCCCTCCCCTCATCCGCACCTTCTTCAATCCCGGACTCGCTGAATCCTCAGTATTTTCATGTGCTTCTTCTACAAGTACTGACCTACTCCGTACATACGAAGTACACCTACTATCTCCTAGCGAGCACCTGCCATAAATATGAACTGATAGTGAACTGACACATTGAATGAACCAGGGTCGGTTTCAAGAAGGAATCATTAAACTTTTCCAAATCCAATATGATTTTCTCTAAAGTATATCGACAGAAGAAGAAAGGCCAACACGAATCTAATGTACGAAAAGTGAGGATCTAACGCGTTGCAGTTCGAGTGCATCCAGGCCTGCACACTCCCAGACATTAATAGCCAACCATCTTGCTCGCCTCGTTTTTTTGTCCCGGTCAAATGCAACCACAGAAAAATTGGAACAAATTCGAAAACACGCCGAAAAAGGAGAGAGGGAAAAAACAAGAAACGTCCCGAGTACTTACACTCCCCCTTTGGAAATCTAATCTTAGAACGGAAATTCATGTACAGTACGCACTCAACCGGGGTATCGAATGCCGTCTTGCAACGACCGTGTCACCACCTGAACTGAACGGTGGAAAGGGAGAGGAATAAGAAAAAAGAAAAAAAGAAAAAGAAAAGTGAACGATGCACAACAGCATGTCGGGAGGCTGGCGGTGAGAAAATCAACCATTGATGTCTCGGCATGAAGGATTTCGAGCCGCACGCCCTCCAAGCCTGGGCTGAGATCCCGAAGGCGTTAAGCTGGGTGTGCAGAGAGGTCTACTAACCCTATAGACGCACCGAAAAGAGGGGTGGTCGGTGCCAATCAAAAGGATCAGATGGCTGGACAAGACCTCCATTCTTTCTCCGCGGTGGGTGTTGAGAACTTTTTCCTCCTTCAGCTGTGGCCAATGCTTCTCCTATGGGCGGGATTCCGCTTCTTGTGCGCCTCCATAATCTCGCTTTGGGGAGGCCTAGCCGAGCAATATCAAGGCTGACTTTGGGAGCAGCCGAATCTTCGCAACCGTGTGATTTCCTGGATGCGACAAGGCTCGTGCTCTCGGGAAAGTCGGTTGCCTTATTAAGAGTCTTCCGATTCGTACTCCACGTTGACGAAGAATCGCGGAATGGTGCTGCCACAGGAATTAAACAGGGCGGATAGATCATCGCCAAAATTCAGTAACTCGTGCCGGTCGGCGGGGTCCGTGCCAAGGTTGACGCCCGTTATGGTGAAGCGTTTCGTTGCATCGTTCTTGTATTCCATGTGGCTATCGAGCCGTTTCTGCTCTATGATATGCAGCGTCTTTGCTTCAATGGCTTGTTGCGAAGGGAGGACTTCGGTGAGAAACACGTGGGAACTGGAGTCCTGGGCCAAAGTGATGTCGAGAGACACAGCCTTGGGTCTCAACGACACTTTTTCTTCTGAGATAGAGGAAGCCATCCGTGAAGACCGCATGCGCGAGGGACGCGGAGGTGGAGGAGGGTCATCATAGTGGACCTTTTCCCCAACCGACGACGGTGGCGGGGGTGGTGGAGGTCTTGGGGATGGCGGAGGAGGCCGAGAAGAAGCAGATACCAGCGATGCCAACGGCGCGAACTTCCTCGAGCGTGTAGCGTTGTGTGGCCTGCTCTGAAAAGGCGATGATGGCTGGGCAGAGACAAGATTAACGAAGTTGGCTGGCCCCCCACAGTCCTCACCATCGTCCCCCCAATCCTCGTCATCTGTGACAAGGGCCTCTGCGCGATTTACAGGGGTCCCGGTCACTTCTGCGTCGCAGCCATCACTGTCGCTTTCTCCTGTTGTCTCGGACTCGAGGCGGACTTCCTGGGGGAAGTCGAATCCCCAGGCGTTGACATGGTGGCCCATGGCCCTCGACGATTTCCGAAGGAGTTCGTCAAAACATGCGTCGATTATGTTTCCTGAAGCCTCGAGGAATACGTCGCGAATGTCATCCATGGATCGAGTGACGCTAACGGTCCATATGTTGTCGTCGCTTAGTTGGGAAGCAAAGTTGAATCTAGCTCTGGGGTAGATCATCCTGCAATTGCCTATTTGCGTAGGGGGGTTAGCCACCGCTCCAAGCCAGCATTCCGTTTCTTGTGTGTGAATCGTGTCCTCTTTTCCTTTCATTTTACTTTTCAGTTTCCCTTCCTCCTCCCCCATCACCTACGGTGAATGCTTTGTCCTCCGATCCAGAGAGGGCAGAGAGGGCAGAGAGGAATATCTCGTACCTATAATAATACAACCGATATCAATTGACCATGCCAGGCTAAGACCCGTCGCCGGGTGCACCTCCGGGCGAGGTCCAGCATTGCACGGGCCGGAGGACCTCGACGAGGAGAAAAGGAGTCGCTGTGTCATACCGGCGGCACCGAGAAGTTCGGGGGTGGTGTGGGGCACTTATAAACGGGGGAAAAAATGGGGGGGTGGTAAAATGGAATTTTTATGTGCAAGGCATTTGGAATTTACATACAAAGAAGTCCAAAACTGGATGGTGGTGGGATTTTCAGGAATCTCAGGAGAGCGGTGGCAGTGGAAGGGCCATGGATTTTATTTTCCCCCCGACCACGCATGCAGGAAAATGATGTTCTGTTTTTTCCCAGCCAGCCCGGGGGGGTGAGTAAAGGGTGGGTAAAGGGTGTAAGGGGAATGGAATGTAAGGTCAACGTGCGGAACAGGGGGTACCTGTATCCATCCATGCTTTGCCAGCCTCACTTTTAGCAACCGCTGGGTGAGGATTGGCGATGGATTACGAGGAGGCGCCCAGCAAACCGAGACATGAGACGTCAGAGATGTACCGTCCAGCTCTTCGTAGCGCCCAAGGGGACTGAGAACGCCCAGACAGCTATAGAGCCTCCTCGAAGTAATGACTACGTCGCAGTCGCAGGGCTCGCGATATTTGAGGCCATTTGCTCGTTGAGGCAACGAGGATTTTGACGGTCTTCACAAGTGGAAACAGGGCCAATCAGTGAGACGCTGGCGAACGAGCGAACGAGAGCCCCTCGAGCCTCATGGGCTAAGATACTGAAACTTGGTGATGTGATGGGCGTTGTGCCCCGTTTCAACGAAAGGGATCTGTCTTTCGGCGCGGACAGCTCTAAAATCCGCTTCGATATTTGTCGACGAATAGTGCAAGGGAGGCTGCATTATCGGAGGCTTCTTTGTACTCCCAACTCTCCTCCCAGTGTTTTTGCGAAACCGGTGGAATTGTCCAGATTGTCCAGATCACTGCCTCTGACTCGGGGAGCGCGAGTAAGCCGTTATCTCCATTCTATTATATGACTGCCCTTTCTCGCGTCCTGCACAATCCTGGTCCTCTTTTCACTTCTAGTACAGTAATACACACCTCGGTGTGCCAGGTCTGATGTGGGACTTGAGGAATCTCGCTCAACCCCAGGACACCTCCGGCGCAATGTTGAGGGCGATAGGGTTCTCGATTCGACGACACAAAAAAGTCAACCCAATGCCGGAGGAGCAGCTGCATGGAGAATAAGTTTTTCGTGATCCCCCCAAGAGTCTCAACTTTCACCGCTTTTTTCTAATGTGTCATTGACGCTCTTTGGTTTTAATTTTCGGGGGGTGGAACAGTCACGATGCCGAAGACATGCTTCGTACATTAATGGAATGTATGTTCAACTGCAGTGCGGCACCTAGTGCAGACATACATGATGTCTGGGCTTGTGCGTGCTAGGGCCACGAAGATTGAGAAAGACACACCTTTTTTTCCCTCTCATTTCTTTCTGGGAATCCCGCCCAATTCCGGTTCCGCGGTGCTTGCGCACGAGGCGCCAATCCGAGACTCATGATCGTGGAGATGGACTGATGGACAAGTGCTGTCCACGGGCCTCTCCCGACATGCCGGATAGAATAGTGGGGTTTCTAAGAGTAGTACATAGTACCTACTCCGTACTTCATAGTGTGTACGGAGTAGTGCAGACTACTTCGTATGCGTAGACGCCAGTTTACGTCCCGGACCAAGAAAGGGGAATCGTGTGGCTCGAGACGGGGGCTCAACACGGGGGCTCAGCACGGCAAAGTGTGGAGATCTCGGATGCTTCCCTTGGCGATTTGAAGGCTGTCTGGATCATGCGAGAAACGATTGGCCCGCGACTCATGGGACTGAGTGAGGCCACAGCTGCTATTTGAGTATCATTGGACTCTAGCTGCATCCGAATCATCTGGAAGAACCGGCTCTATGTGGCGAATACCACCGCAATAGGGAGGAAAAGAAGAGAAAAGTAAAGGACAGCGGCCAAGAGGATGTAAACTAGATTAGTTTCCCCACAGAAAACATTGATTGAATACGACCCAAGATCCATGCTCCCAAGCCGCCCGGCCCAGCCACAGCGACCAAGTTCATCAGATCAAGTCTAGAATTTGCTGGCTGGAACCTACACTACCAAGCAAAAAAAAAGGCCCCAACCTTGCGGGATACGATTCGGCCCCTCCCAGCCAACCAAACCACGGACTCAAGATGAGGCGAGTTCAATTTTGTCTGACCATACGCATACCTCGGGAGATCGAGACACTATCTTGATATTTGATTTCTGATATCACCACGTATGCGTGCTATTATCGACTTTCGAGGACCCACGTACGCATATTGTTACTCTCTCTCTCTCTCGACATCGAGACCACGCCCATCCCGGCAGTTACAGGCAGGCATGCCTCGTGGCCCCCCCGGTTTATGATCGCTATGGAGTACGAAAAAGAAGACGAAGAACAAAATAGATTATGAAGCCACTAACGATCGACAACGTTGCCCGGCGCTGATCTGCGGCGTTTTGCTCTCCCTCTCATCACTTCTCGTTGCGTTCGCCTCATCATGAAAAGAAATGTCTTGTGGGGCATTCCAATATGGCAAGGATTAACTGGGATAAGAAAAAGAAGCAAAAAAAAAAAGAAAGGTGAAACTAAAAAAAAGTCGGGTGTGAGGGTAAGACAACGATGAAGCCATTGATCACGACTCCCATGATCCCCAATCAACACCCTCACCATGTCTCACTTTCCCTCCTTCGTTGTCGACCTCTCATCATCTTCTAGGGCGGACAGCTAGCTTGCACCGTTGTCAGATCCCACGTCTAAGTGGAACCGCTTTTCTCAGAAGACGCGGACATACCCCCCCATCGCTAACTGCGCGGACCGCGGAAAATCCAATTTTGCGATTGGATGTTTGGGGGGGGGGGACCTTTTTCTTTTCAGCTTGTCGCGGCTGGGATTTCGATCTTTTTTGGGGCCCGAAAAATCCTGTGGGATCGAGTACCTGTCAGTTCTGGCCCTGACAGGAGGGCCAACTTTCGTTCTTGTTCAATGGAATCAGGTTTACGCCTAAAGGGAGGCTATAGGGCATAAAAAGAAACGGGGGGGAGCGGTAAACCTCGACCCGTGGTTGGGCTTCCCAGAACGCAAAGCAATGCAGCGAACAAGTGGATTAAAAGAAAACGATAAACTGAAAATAAAAAACAGCCAATCATTATTTTGGAGAAATCTACCCTCCTCGAAGAAGAAAAACATGCTTATACAGTGGCCACTTGTCTTACTTTGCTTGCCAATCCCATCACCACACGCCTTCTTTCAGACCTCTGTCTTCCCTTTTCTCGATTCCCTTACTACTGCAAGCTGAGCTGCAGCTTCTCCAACCTGCTAGAAACAGCAGCGACCATAGCCTCCTCGCGAGCCAGTAAGTTCTTAACAGACTGTATCTTCGCCTTGCGAATCTCGTTGGGAACACGTAAATCTTGACTCGACGAGGGCGTGTGCTCCCTGCGATGTCCACGTCCGTTCCTGCCAACACCGCCGTCCTCCCCTCCTCCAGTAGTAGCCGTAGCGGCGGTGTCTTTGTGCAGCCGGGCCGCCTCGCCGAGTAGCTCTGTAGCCAACGTGGTAACCTCTTCGAGGCGTTTCCTGACCTGTTTCCCTGCGGCGGTGGTAGTGACACCTCGCTGCTGCGGTATCGGCGTCGTCGTAACCAAGGCGGCGTCCTGTTTGGTTCCGAACACGCTGGCGTTGAGTCCCTTCACCTCATCGATCCACGCGCGTTCGTGCGTGCTAAGCTCCCTCTTAGTCGAGTGCATAACGGACTTGCGCAGGCTCTCGATGCGGCGCGAGAGCTGCTCGTGCCGTGTCTGCGCCCGCGCCACCCTCGCCTCGATCCTCTCGTTGTCCGCACCCTCGCCGTCGGCGTCGTTGCCCGTGATCTTGTCGATCTTGGCCTTGGTCTCGGCCGCCTTGTCGAGGTGGTCCTGCATCTCCGCCCGCATCCGAGTGCACTTGATGAAGAGCTCCGACGCCGCCAGCCCCAGGCGGTGGGTCTCCTCACTAAGGATCTTATGCGCTTCCGTGAGGACTTGTAGTGTCAGGGGGCTGAGGCGCACTTCTTGGCCTATGACAACCTTGTGGCGCGACGTGCGGAGCCGCTCGATGAGCGTCGGGAGCTGCGAGCTCTGCTCGAAAACGTGGGAGGCTTGGAAGGGCGGTCTTGGCTCGTACGAGTACAGAGGTACTTGGGGCTGCGCGACTTGGATTTCGCGCACGGGTGACGTTTCTTCTTCTTCCTTGATAAGTGTAAAGTCTTCCTCGGGCGTATCGAACATGAGAACGACGGGGTCGTAGGCCGTAGCCGAGATGACTGCGTAGCCAATGTCCGGATCGCTGATGGCATTGCATCCTGCTAGAGGTACGGAGACATCGGCCGATGGCTGCGTGTAGAGGCGTTCCCGGGTCGAATTGTGAGCGTTTACGAGTAGGCCTAGTCGGAACTCGGATCCTGCACCCCCAGCGCCCTGGATCTCGCTCTCCAGTCGAAATACCCACGGTGACAAGGAAAAGTACGTGATTCCCGCATGGTGAGTTACGTAAAAGGAGTACCTTGACATCACGTCGGTAGTAAATACAGGCCAACTGTCCGGGCTCGCCTCGACTGGGTTCATGCTATCCATTGCCTGGAAGGTGAGAAGGGTTGGCGCGTCCGATAGAGCCAAGAGTCGTCCAAGCCTGGACTTGTTCTTAGGCGGAAGCCACTGGGCGTCGACACCCTCGAGGTCCAGGCAAACTTTGACCTGGCCACCGGTGGAGAGGAGACAGATGATACTCAGAGACAGGCCTTCCCTGTCGGTTTCATCAAGCTCAAGTTCAGTGTCCTCTCCGAGCATGAGATCATCCGCCTCGACCTTGGAACCAATTACAAGGATATCGGTCAGCTCGGAGTCGATGTCGTCTTCATTATCAAGACTCGCGGCGAGTTCAAAAGGTCCCTGAAGGCGGGGTACAGCGCCCGGCTTGGTGGGGCGGGTATAGACCTCAATGGGAGGTTCGCCGGGCGATGATTCGAGGATTTGGGGTTCCTGCGAATCCACATCGCCCATCCATGCAAGCTGCTGCTGGGCCAGGAGCTTCTCACGTTCCGAAACTGTGGGGTCATCTTCGATAGCACCCACCTGGGTGACCACGGACACCGACAGTGACGCTATGAGCGCCGATGGGGGTGCCCAGCGAGAAGGAAGGAGCGGGCACAATGCATATACATCGCCCTCCCTCATGGCGATCCACAGGGTGAAGGGATTCCAACCACCCGATGACCTCGAGCCGAAGCAGGCCGCCGCGACTTCCATCTCGAACGAATCGGGGGAGAAGCCCGTGTTCGTTGCCGAGGTGGAAGCGGCAAAGTCTTGGTCCAGCGAGGTTCCATCGGCAAGGCGCTTGAGGTCGATGGATAGCGTGGGGCTATCGAATGACCAGCGGTCGGTTAGCGATAGCTCCCATAGCCTGACAATGGAGTCCTTGGATACGGTAACAAGACAGTGGCCATTAACTCCTAACGGATGCCAGAGGGCCGAGGCGATGGGCGAGCGGGAGGTGACGTGGGTGGTGGGGCCAAGAGTCCAGATCTTGGGTCGAACCGGCTCGGTATCTTCGCTGGTGAGGTGACTGGGGTCCGGGATGAGGCAAATGTGAACGGTGTGCGAGGTCAGAATTGCTAGTAGGCTCTCGTTCGGGGATATGATGAGTTGCCTAATGTCATCTGCAACTGGAGTTTTTAGGATCTGCAAAGTACGTTATTCCCAAATGGTTAGCTTGGCAGAAGCCACGGAAAAAAAAAAGTAAAAGGATGAAGGAGGAGGGGAGAGCTTGGGAGAGGAGAAGAGAAGACATCCTTACCCGATATCCCGCGGCACGATTCTCGACGTCGTCCTCGGGCGCATGCCCGTTAGCACCCGAGCTTTCCCGCTTAATTCGGAAGCTCGCCCTGTTTTGCGCATGCTTCTCCTTCAGGTACACAAGGTCGCCCCATCGAATTTCCCTGCCGTTCGCTACAAAGATCTCGGTACCTCGACGGGCGATCGTACGCCTAGGCCCGTTTGGCGCCTTCTTCTTCTTGGTTTTGGCAGTGTAGGGCGAGGAGATGGAAGTCCGAGACGCGTCGACCGAGGGCGAGAATAGATTGTAGCCGGGTGAGCCCTTCGAAAGCCACGAGGGCGTGTAGCTTTTGACCTTCATGGTTTCCTCTCGCACTTTTTTTCAGCAGCCTCGCATATCAGAATATTATGTCACGATATTAAATAGAAGAGAAAAAAAAAAGATGCCGGGCGAAAGTGAAAATGGAACCGAAAAGGAGGGGGGAGGTAAAAACCGGAAAGTGCGATGCTCGATTGTGTGATTCTGTATCTGTACCTGACTTGGTGAAGTGCGTGACGAAATTTGCTTGAAGCTGTCAAGATTTCATCGGTGGCAGGTGTTTTTTGGGCTCTGACGCGCGAGCGTAGCATTGGCGCAATGGAGCATTGCAACTGGTCGCCCTGGAATCGTAGCCTCGTCCTTGGCTCGGTAACACGAGGGAGAGAGGGTACCTTAAAATACATGAAGGTGCACGTTATCCTGTAGTAATAAGAGGTACTGCAGTGGTTTCATCGCCTGCCAGGACAGCACCTGCAACCTAGAGCTCCCCACAGTGGAGCACATTCATAAGTTCAGCCAATAATATTCGCAGTCTCTCTTGTACCTTTTGGAGAAAGCAGGAAACATTTCAGACTTGTCTTTTTCCTTCTTAATTGACCAAGACATGCATATTACTTTAACGAGGCGAGCACCCATCTTGACCTTGACGACGAGAATCCATCGAACCTTCAAACCCGGATTCTTTTTGCGCCCTGAGATTCCACCCATCCTTTCATCCATCATTTACCGGTTTTCATCCGGCCATTGGACGCCATGGCGCCGTACGTCCGAAGCACCGTCGATCGCCTCGACAGACCTAGTGCCTACTTTCAGAGTCGCGTATGTGCCCACCCTTGAAGGAACACCCTGAGCCCCCCCCCCCCCCAAATGCGAACACCCATGAGAAAGAGACCAATCTCAAGCTGACACGTCTGCACGCGCTCCTGCAGAACAACAAGCGCAGGAGGGATCACAGAGAACGTGATCGCGATGGGGATGAGAACATGAAGCTCGAGCCCGAGCAGCCTCCGGAAGACCCCCTCAAGGATGCTGCCACCCTCTATGTGGGGAACCTGTAAGTCTCATCACATCTCATTGCCGTCGTCTTCCAAGGCCTGATGCTATGAGTCTTTCTTCACTTGCATGAACAGGAGGGAAAGAATCTACGCAAAACGTCATGTCTCATGTAGGTTGAGATGAGATTTGTAGACTCTTGACTCCTTCCCCAACAAAATATCTTCACTCGCCCTATCCATGCAAACATTTTCATAAACGGAAAGGAAAACAGCCTAAGCCTAGTTCTCACACCCCACCTATACAGATCCTTCTACACAACCGAAGAGCAAGTCTACGAACTCTTCAGCAAAGTCGGCGAGATCAAACGCCTCGTAATGGGCCTCGACCGATTCACCAAGACCCCATGCGGATTCTGCTTCGTGGAGTACTACACCCATCAGGATGCACTAGACTGTATGAAATACATTGGAGGCACAAAGCTCGACGAGCGCATCATCCGCACCGATCTCGATCCTGGGTTCGAGGAGGGTCGGCAGTACGGTCGTGGAAAGTCGGGTGGGCAGGTGCGCGATGAGTATAGGGAGGATTTTGATGAGGGGCGTGGAGGTCTGGGGCGGGCGTTGCAGTCGGATAGGATGAGGGATGTAGAGAGGTCAAGAGATGGGGGAGCAGAGTATGGGAAGGAGAGGTGAGAGGATGGGGAGGTGACTACGAAGTACATGTGAGGGGGTTGGTTCATCGCCCTCATCATAGTGGCAGAGGGATCTATTCTTTGGTAACTCTACGCTCTCCGTTTTTATGCTTGTACGCTGTTCAAAAAAAGTTTCATGGTAGATTGTCTTCAAGTTCTATAATATACCAAGGTTCTGGTTCGGTCTGATCAAGCATAATCTTGAACAAAACATGGCGTTTGCTTGCTCGACCAAGGGCCGCCTTCCCCATTTCTCCATCCCCATCTTATACATATAATAAACATATTGTACAAGGGCCAGCTGAGACATGAAAGCCCGAGAGTTGTTTTCCACCTTCGCGGTGTATCGCGATCGTATCGTATTCTTCCTCTCAACGAGTTCGGTGTGCCGCGGACAGTAGCTTTGTCCCTCTTGATTCCACCTAGGAACAATGAAGGCACCTCTTCTCCGTGAAATGCATCGGTCCAACTTAGTAACCGGGGGGGTTGACTCGCTGAGAAACTCTCGTCCACTTCGGCAACTCTACAAAACACAGATAGGTTAGCAAGTGTTTTCTACCCCAGTCGCGTGTCTTCGTAGCCATTCCAAATCCCGCACAAAGCGCAGACCTTGATCCCACGGCTCGACGAGTCGAAAAGAAAAGAAAAAGGCGAGGCAGGACAACGTACTGTGAATTCCCTTCCTGTATCCCTTCACCTTCCTATCAAACATCGTATACTTATCCCTCGGCAACATCTCCGCCTCCGTCGGCATCTCAGCCTTCCACGTCTCCAAAGCCTCCAGCGTCTCCCCCTTCTTCGCCAGCGCCGCGTCCAGCGTCGCGACCACCTGGTCCACGGCTCGGAGCCTCATGCGCTGCCTCCTCTTCTGGAACTTGGATAGGCGCCAGGGGATCTTCCAGAGGAGACCGCCCGATAGCGGCGAGGTCATGCGGAAGGGGCCGAACATTTTTGGGAGAAAGGTGTTATCGATGGGTGTCGGGTGTGCGGGCTATTTCGTGTCGGGTGGGAAATAAATCAATTGTAGACCGACGGAGAGAATTGAAATGGACGGTTTCCGCCTGTCCGAGTCGAGGGCGAGGTTGAAGGCGGAGCGAATTGATGGGAGGTAGCCTCGTGTGACTTTTTTTCTCGGAGTCGTTGAAAATTAGAAAATCTCCCAAGCTTTGGACGAGGTTCGCTGGCGTGTTAGAATTTGGGCCAATCAGAACGAGCAGAGCGGTGAAAGCCGCCATGCAGCGCAACGCCCCACCAAGACGACAATTAATTGAAGTCGCAGCATCCCCAAGCTGGACTCCTGTTTGAATTTCAAGCTCTCTGCGAAGACGAAAAGAACAGGAGCCAATTTCACGAGCGAAGCTGGCGCTTTACTTGCCTCTTCTTTTCTCTTGTAGAAAGACAGGGATATCTAGGCAATAAAGGTCCAAGGTCGAGGCACAACAAATACCCCCATCTTTCGCCATGTCCTACTACTTCGTCATCGTGGGAACCCAGGACAACCCGCTCTTCGAGTACGAGTTCGGAACCTCGAAACAAGGCGGCGATGGCCTAGCCCACTTTGGCGAGCAGCAGAAACACATGACGCAGTTCATCGTGCACAGTTCCCTAGATATCGTCGAAGAGGTGCAATGGACATCAGGTCAAATGTGAGCAGACACCCTTTGTCCTCCCCCCCCCCCCCCCTTTCTTCCCATCTCTCCCCCAATCTTTCTCTTCCACTCGAAGCAAAACGGGATAAACTAACCCGAGGTATACAAACCGCCCTCCCAGGTACCTCAAATGCATCGACAAATTCTTCAACAACTACATCTCCTGCTTCATAACCCCCAGCAACGCCAAATTCCTCCTCCTCCACCAACCCACCTCCCCGACCTCCTCCCTCCCCCTAGGCTCCACGATGACCGGCTCCCTCGCCGCCTCCACCACCCTCTCCGTGCCTCCGGCCCCTACCGCACGCGCGTCGACGGCCATAGGCGCCAACCCCACGGGCCTCGCGACGGAGGAGGCCATCCGGAATTTTTTTACCGAGGTGTACGAGAATTGGGTCAAGGCTGTCATGAACCCGTTTTATAGGGCGGATATGGAGGTTACGAGTCCGATTTTTAGGCAGAGGGTTGCTGCGGCGGGGAGGAAGTATCTCTGATCTTTGAGGTTCTGGAGGACGGTTCTTTACCGCTTTTGGGGATATTGCTGCCTGGAGGGGACAGATATTTATGAGCGAAGGGGCCGGATGGGGTGAGGGAGACGGGACATGGAGATGATGGCTATTGTCGCCCACCGGATGGGATACGACTACGAACCACGAAGTAATGAATACGGGAGTTTATGTTTGCTCTACGGAAAATAATAGACATTCCTCGGACGACCTGAAGAACCTGAAGAGAGCTGCAAGGACATCCCAACCATGACATACTATCCGTGCCGCTTCGTCCATCAAGACACCCATTCCATATTTAGCAACCTCGCCACGACAGTACCCACGCCTCGGGAAGGAGCGTAAGAGACGCGTCCCACCCAAAACAGATCCTACGGAATCAAAACAAAACACGTCTACATCACTATTGGGACACTAGAGAGAACTTCATTTCGGATCAAGGCCATCGAATGACCGCTTGTTTCATTGTAGATAATCTCGCCATCTACCGTGACGGACATCATAATTCCCCGTGTCGTAATGTAACAAACCAATAACCTCCCCCAAACGCCAAATAAGGACACCGACTCATCCGCGCGTCCCATTAAAACACATAAAATTCCGGTGCCATTTGTCCATTTCCCTTGAACAATAAAAACAGGAGTGAAAAAAACATAGTGTTTGCGTGTTCATCCGCTCGCTCTTTCAGAGCCGAAAAAATCCCGCACCCCAAAAGAATAAAACGCGTAGTGATATTACACGGGGGAGGGAAGTGACGACTGGCGTAGAGGCGCGTTACATGTCGACGAGAAGACGCGTGCGTAGGTAATGAGAAAAAGGTGTTTAACCACCGAAACCGTAGAGGGTGCGGCCCTGGCGCTTGAGGGCATAGACAACGTCGAGAGAGGTGACGGTCTTGCGCTTGGCGTGCTCGGTGTAGGTGACGGCGTCACGGATGACACCCTCGAGGAAGGACTTGAGGACACCACGGGTCTCCTCGTAGATCATGGCAGAGATACGCTTGACACCACCACGACGAGCGAGACGTCGGATGGCGGGCTTGGTGATACCCTGGATGTTGTCACGAAGAATCTTTCGGTGACGCTTGGCACCACCCTTGCCGAGACCCTTGCCGCCCTTTCCGCCTGAAGAGAAACAAAGTCAGCACATGCTCGACGATAATAATTGAAGGTGTCATGGCAAAGCTTGATGAGGTTTTTGTCACGGTCATGGCGTTGTTGACGCGTCGTGATGCGAGGCACAAGAGCCTCCTCCACGAGGCTCCAACCACCCGACCGAGACGCCCTAAGCGCCAACGACGCGGGGAAATGAGATGCAGAAATGGGAATACTTACGTCCAGACATTGTTGAGAGGTTAATTAAAAGTGAAGATACTTTAAGTTGATGGTTTGATCCGAAATGCGGATGAAGTTTGATGACGTTGTTTGGATGGTGATGCGGTGTTCGCAGTATTGAAGAATATACAACCAAGTGGGAATGGAGTGGGGAGAAGTTTGGGGGGAACAGGCGGCGTGTGGAAGAAATAAATAGGTGAAAGGGGGGGCGTGTCAGTTGGTCACGGATCAGTAAAAAGGCTGCCGAGTGATTTGGGTGACAATTGCCTGGCTAAACCGGATCGGGAAATTGGCCAAAATGCGGAAAATACTGTGTCAAAGTACCTCTTGTTAAATTGATTTATTTTGCGAGGTACCGATTTAATTCGGGGCGTTGTTTTATTTTTTGGAGGGGCGCATTATTTTGCTAGGGAAATGCGGGCGTTTTGGGGGCCGTGTTTGCTGCTCTTTTGACGCGCTTCCTATTTGGGTTCTGCTGCTCGAATTTTGGGGGGAAATTGGTGCGACCCACTCCAACTGCCTCCCTCGCCCCAGTGCTTCCGTGGCTTTGGGCACCATATTATTGGCTGTTAATTGTTAGTCAGCAACCCCAGCTGTTGATTCCCGCTATTTCTGCCTGCAGCGGACCTGGACTAGCACCAATTTTGCCACAGTGCCAGCAGCAGCTCGAGCTCAGCTCAGATGATTCGCCACGATCAATTCATCTCGTCCAGATTGCTTATGTCATACTGATCTGGGGTCAACAACGTCCATCACGCTCTAGCCACGCGTCGCGTCCAGGATCGCCCTCTTCCTCCGCCTCATCCACACCTCAATGCTCCTTCACCACGTCTCTCGCTGTTTTCTCCTGCCAACTGGCAAGTAGTCACGGCTTGTACCCACGAGTATCGTCTTCCTTTTTACCAGATAATGTGTATATTGTGTACTTGATAAGGCTTTAGGATAGCTTCGGCTTGAGCCGACTCCCTCCCGCTTCCGTTCACTGGTGTCTTCTCCTCCCAGCCGAAGCAAGTTCGGCGTTGGTGCATTGTGGCATGGAGCAAAGAAAGGCCCCCCAGGTGTTGAAAGAATATTTATTTTCCTCAAACCATCGCTCCCCTCCCTCATATTCCCCTGCAAACTATAAGAGCTATTATGCCCTCCGTCCATTCGCCCCCCCTCGACTTGAGACACCCGTGGAATAGACGTCACGGTGGTGCATTCATGAACAGTTTTCCCATTTTATCGCTCGAAGTTGCCTCCTGCTATGCCATTTTAACCTTTCGTAACTTAAGACTTTCACTCCCATGCTCAGATATCCGATATCAGTCCTCGTAGATCTCCGGTCCCGTCGGTTCACGGTCTTCAAGGCCCCCGATGGCCTCCTTGATCTGTGGTGATGCCTATAAGGTGAAACAGTTTTAGGTCGAATTAGTTGATCCATCCTCCTTTTCCGTGGTAGTATGTCAATGTAAATCCAAAGCTTACCTTGGGATCCAACGCCAGTGCAAATGTATAGTGGCGTATAGCCAACCCCCTCTCATTCGTGGATTTGTACAAGTTGCCGAGTAGAAAATGCACCATTGCCTCATCGGGGGCGAGATCTCTCAAGATCATCAGCTCTTCCTTGGCCGGAACCAAGTCACCCCTCGCAAGAAGTACCCTCGCCCTCTTGAATCTGGGCTGCGCCGCCTTGGGAGTCAGCTCCGTCGCCATGCCGTAGTACCGAAGCGCCCGTGCCAGGTGATTCTGCTTCTCCAACATGCTTCCAATGCAACAGGCCAGCACGGCATTCGTAGGATTTATGTTCGCCGCAGCGAGGTACTGTGTGTGGGCTTTGTCAAGATTCCCCAATCTCTCGTGTACCTTACCGATGCCGTAATATGCGTTATAGTGACGTTTGTCAACTGAGAGAGCCCTTCGGTAAGCTCGGAGTGCCCTGTCGTAATCCTCAGTCGCCATGTACTCATGACCTTGCAGCGTGTAGGCATACGCCATATTCGGATCCAGCTGGGCGGCCCTCTTGAAGCATTTGACGGCCTGCTCGTGCTCTTCAGACTTTGACCAGGCATTGCCGAGAGCACACTAAGCTTGTGGCGAGTGCCAGGATAAATCGATGAGCTCGTGAGCCAGGAAGGATAGGTCTGTTTCCCGGTTCAAGTGCCAGAGGACTGTCGAGTACAAGTCCATGTCTTGATGTCGCGTCGGCGCCGCTGCTTTTAATCGTCGAAACATCTTCTCTGCATCTACGTAGGCAGCCCGCTCAAAGTGCGTCCGTCCCATTTGTGCCAGTACCCAGGGGGTTTCTTGATGCGCCCGGGGCAACCGCTCAAAAGCCTTTAGGGCATCCGCGCAGTCAAATTTTGAGAGATGGTAGTGCCCAATGGCGAGGACTTCGAGCAGGTTCATGATATTCTTGAGGGCGAGGTTTGTTTTCGACGAGTTCTTGTCGCCGTACTTGAGTGAGGTCGGTCTAGTTGGTCTGATTTCGAGATTGGAGCTCCCGTTCCCCAGAAGAGGATCTGGACTCTCCGTTTCGATATGGCTCTCAGTTCCGCCGCTGGCACCAGTTCGATCTATTCTCCAGGCGTTAGGTCTCTGACTAGTAATTCCTAACATCCGTAATGCTGGGCGTCTAGCCCGCTTCGCTTCCCTCGCCTCCGGCGGACTGGAGGCCCGAGAGACCCCGTTATTACGGTCAGTACCACTAGTCGTAGGTGGATGTGTCGTGTCCCTAGGATGGGTATCGACTTCATCTTGCTGTGCATGGGATTCGTTTCTCTGAGAGGAGCTGGACTGCGCTAGAAGTGTTGACAGCGTTCTCTTCCGCTCTCTAACCAGTATCGGCGCAATTGCAGCTCCTCTGCGGGGTTCCAGCCCCTGGCTTTCTCCTTGTTGCCTTCTCCCCAGCCTAAATATCCGTGAACCTTCAGACCTAGAAGCCAGTGGTGAGTCGGAAACCTCTGTCGAGCCTAGGGCCGCCGTATGCAGTCGAGACCTAGCATCTGGACCTTGGGGGGGCCCAGGGCGGTTGAGTCGCGTGAGGTGTTCACCCGGTTCAGATCTAAGCGTTGGTGAAGCATCTCGGTCCCGCCATCGGCCTCTACTGGCTGATGTGACTAGATTCGATGTTAAACTGGTTTCTGGCGTCGTCGGCGGGCGGCTACTGTGGCTACTGGCTCCCGATACTATTGAAGCTTGGAAATGACTGAATGCGTCGTGGCCGTTTATTGGGCCAGAAGCAAGTGCCTTTCGCGATTGGGGGTCTGGCTTGTTCTGGATAGGCCTGTTGGACGAGTCCTTCGGTCCCGCTCCAGCTCCACCCAGATCAAAGATCTGAGTTATTGTGTCCGAGAGCTTGTAGATGTTTGGAACGTTGACATTCACACCCATGGCACAGAGAGCAGTGAAAGCATCCCACATCAGCGGGTTTAATTTGAGTGCGGCATCGAAAGTCTCAGCAGCCGCTACTGTGTCACCGTATCCGAGATGCAGCTTGCCTAGGAGGCACAGGACCGCCGGTGCATCTGGAAACGGGCTCCTTATAGTAGTCCCATGTTTGCCCATGTTCGATGTCTGATGCCAGAGCACCTTGCACTTGTTCAGAACAAGTATACCATCCCTGTATCTCTTCAACCTGAGACAAGAGTGGGCGTAGATCCAAGAACACCCGAGATGGGTCGCCTTCAACGCAATGGTCTTGGCTACTTCGAATGCTGAATGGAAGTCTCCGAGCCTGAAATGGCAAAGGGCGAGGAGATAGGCTGAGCCAGGGGCCTTGGAATCTTGGGCGACGAGTCGTTCGGCGAAGAACAAGGCATTGTCGTACAAGTAATTATCAAGGTGATAATGAATCACACGGCGAAGAATGCTGCCAGTGGTGGCATTGGTGTTCGGTGGTGACATCCTTGGTGATATGGCTCGAGTAGTCTACATCTGTTGTGTATTCTGGTTGAGGAAACGATCACTCTGAAGGCCTACCACGATGTCAACGGTTAGAAAGAACTGCCTTCTAGAAACCACATCCACCTACCAATATCGGGGGGCTTGTTCTCAATAGATCTGTCTCACCAGTGGACTATACACACTCTTTGTCTTGGATGTCTTGGATGCCTTGATGGTAATCAGTCCCTGATCTTCTGAAGAGCATTTGAGGAGCAGACCTAGGAGAACAGAGGGCAGAGAAGAAGTAGCCAGCTCGGAGCAAGGAGTGTAAGTCCTAAGAAGGGCAACACTCTAAAAATTCAGAGCATTGCCCCATGCACCTGAAATGTACAATAGAAGATAGAAAATGATATAATAGAACGATCCATGGGTTGGGTTTTAGGATCACGGTTCTTGATAAAAGATAATCCATTGTCGAGATGGATGGGGAAGATGTGAATGTGAGGGAGTCTATTCTCATACATTGTACCTTCTACATTTCTGATGAGATTAAAGAACTTGGACAATAGAGGCTTGAGTGTAGATTCTACTTTCTATTGTATGTATAAGATACATCAATTATTCAACTCTGAAGTTGCCAGTGCTGGCAAGAAGCACTGGTTGAGGTTCAATTGAACTTGCACTTACACGGAAGGTGCGAGATACTGACACAGTATCAACACACACTGTAAAGGCATGATGACCTCGACCTCGAATTGAAGCTACGTTTTCTGAATTCCTTCCCACATCACGACCTTCCACGATCATACTCCCACCCACCCCCAAACGATCAGCCGCTTCAACAAGGCTCATTCAACTTCTCTAATCCAATCGCCAAAATCCACCATCACCAAACCACCAACAAACACACCAAAAAGATCCAGAAAAAATGGCCCAAAAAGCGAAAAAAGACCTCGCAAAATCCAACGCCGCCGCCCTCAAAAACCTCCACACCCTCTCCCTCCTCCTCAACGCCTCCTTCCTCGCCTTCTCCCTCCTCGTGCGCCCCCGCTCGCTCTACCTCTACTTCCTCCTCTCGACACCCGCCTTCATCGCGCAACTCGTCCTCGAGCGCACGGGACGACCGAGCCGCGACGCAACGACGGGCGCCCTGCGGTCGGCGGGCCAGGATCTCGGCGCCGAGGGCCTGACGGGTAACTTGTTCGACGTGGTGTGGGTTACGTGGGCTTCGCTTGTCCTCGTTGCGTTGGTGGGTGATAAGGGTTGGTTCCTTTGGACCGTGGTGCCTGCTTATGGCGGGTATCAGGCTGTGAGGCTGTTGCTTAAGGCGAGGGGGTTGGCGGGTGGGTTGGGCGGTGGGGCTGCGATGCCGAGTGATGTTGGAACGAAGGGGGGGAACAGGAAGCAGAGGCGTACTGGGGCGTAAGAATGGGGCGGGCTTCGGCTACAGGGCAAGGGCAAGGGCTGCGAGGGCTGTGAGGAGCCTGAGAGAACTCGGCTGACGGGCTTCTCCGAGGAGGTATATCGACAAGGCTATGTCTGGGCTGAATCGATTGGGAGCCTTGAAGGGTGCGCTTTCTGGTTCTTGCATGAATTCTGCCTTCCCTTCAAAGGGTAGTGTTTGCCTGATTTCATGCGCCCGCTCGCCCGGAAACCTCTCTCGCCGACTCCACTGCCGTTGATGTCCCCGAAAAGCAGTATCTATCACCCGGCGGATGGTCCAGCTGTAGGATCCAGCAATCCGAACAGCAGAGACGGCGCATACCAAGACCTTGCGAAAAGGCGATGGCGAAGAATTTAGATTCAGAACATGTACGATAGTAGATAGTATGCAGAGGGTATCCTAATATGTTTAATGCCATGTTGTATGCGTATACACCACCATGCGAGTGAAACTTGCGAATGGCTTCACATTCACATCCCAACCGTAACTATCCCCATCCTCTCTATCTACATTTCAAAGCGCACCCTCTAAGTTTTCAAACATTCATCATTCCTGCTCGACATTCCCCTCCTTTTCCAAAGGTAAAAGAAAACAAACGCCTTCTCGCATGCGTACGCGGTCTATGCAGCCGATATATTTTTTGAGCTTATTAGCCTCCTCCAGATGATGCCCCATCATAAAAAAGCACATGATGCCGCCGATAAAACGAGCCAACTGGGCCGTAGTTGAAAAAAGGAGAAGTTTCCTTTCCTCTGCTTCTAGCGTCTCATCATCGATCCTGTTCTTGAGCCCCTTGCCTCGGCTCCTTCTAGTAAATACCCTGGGTCCTGTATTGGAAAGTATCATAACTATAAGATGTTTGTTAGCATAAACGTCCAGTAGTGATGCCACAGGCGGGCATAAATGGTCAAGTCGAAGATGGGAAAGGGGAGGAATCTCACAGGCGAGTGTAGTAGCTGCCGAGCGACTTGCCAATCAAGTCATTCTCGACAAACTGCTCCGCCGCATCGGCGCTAAGCTGTAGCTGGAAGCGCTGCCTCAAGCTGTTGGTCGCCGTCACCACGTTAGACGAGAAGCAGGGCATCTTAGACTCTTGGCCCATCATAGCCACTAAATCGATGATGTTATCGGCAGAGCGCCGTAGAGCTGCAAATCTGGTGTTAGCGAGAGAATAGCCAAAAAAAACAAAAACAAAAGGGAGACCAAGAATGAGGTAGATGACACCCGCGCCTACCTTGGAATGCCTGCTTGCACAGCTTCTTGAAGTCCTCAAAGTCCGCTGACGACTCTCCTCCCAGGACCTCCACATATTCATACGTAAGCTTGAAAGGAGCCGCCTCGAAACCCACGGAGCCCGGAGAGTTAGAAAGCATGAAGCCAAAATCGATGTGGATGATGTGTCCCTCGCTATCGATCAACACGTTTCCGTTATGCCGATCCTTGAGCTGCAGGACGTACGAGATGATGCTGTACGCCGCTAGGGACCGCTTGAACGCGTCCACGCCAGCCTTGTACGCATCGCTACCCTCCGGGCCGAAAGCCTTGAGGAAGTGATCCTTTAACGTCGCCATCTTGCGTCGCGGGTTCTGCCCAGACTCGATCGATGCCAGCGTCAGACTGCGCCTGATGGAGTGGAGCGAGACACCGTTCGTGATGGTCTCGATAAGGCCCGAAGACTCGCCCGTAACGAGAATCTTCATCAGTTTCACCCACACGTCGACACCGGCGTCGACCCAGATCTTGTGGCAGACGTTGATGAGCTGGCAGGCAAACGCCTCCTGCCTCAGGTCAGCGCCGGTCTTGACGATGACGCTGACGAGATCCCAATTCTTCATCCACCCGTAGGGGGATGTCGCGCGGATGCGCTCCTTCTTCGCTTGCCACGCCTCACCAAAGACGGCGGCGCTGGGATCGTCGCGGTCGCCCTTGCGTTGCAGACCGCCGGTCTTGAAGTCGTTCTCCATCCTGGCCACTCCCGCGCTAGCTTCGAGCGCTTGGTCTAGTCCCGAATCCTCATCTAGATCTGGATTAGCCGCTGCTGCGGATTGCGTACTCGCTTTAGCCATAATCGTGTCGAAGGTCGGGCCGTGGCCATCGTCTAAATCGAAGCTTTGCTCTTCTAGGCTCTGCATGCTCGCAATAATCTTTGATCGAATGGCCTCTACCTCGTACTTGGGCCGCTTTCCACTCGTAGCTTCTAATTGCGAAAGCATCTGTGCCGCAGTGCGCATGTGCGTGGCTAGTGCCGAGAAGTCGGGCTGATCGAGAGATGCGTTGGCACGGGGCTGCAGTGTCATCCTCCTACGTGTCCTGCCACCAGGGCTGCTCGATCTAGATATCGAGTCTTCCGCGGTCATGGGGGCGAGTGCTAAGTCGGACGATGGTGTGTATATTGCGCTTTTGTGAACATGGTACGGTAGGTAAGACTTCGGTGACTTTGGAGGAAGTTCATCCTCCGGTGTCTTTATCAGGGGTGAGCTTCCGAGATCACCGGACGTCGGTTCAAAGACGCTGTCGATAATTGGCTCAGATTGGCGAGCGTTTGAGTTCGAATTTGAATGTACTCTCGGGGCGTCGGACAAGTCAAATAACCTTTGTTTTGGTCCTTGCTCGGAGAGCAGTGTGGTGATCAACCGCTCATTATCTCCCGTATCAGGGTCGAAGTTGAAGTCATCTCGCAGAACCTCAACCATGAGAAGATAAGGTACCTTTTCAGCGCTGTTCAGAACTGTAGCTTCGGCGGGGTTCAACCTGACAATCCTGTGATGCCGGCTCTTGCTGGGTGAACCGTTGACCAAGGTTGGCGGGCAGATGACTGGGATGTCAACTTCCGCGGGCAAGTCTTGAGCGATAAGCGCCAGCTCCGCCCGCAGTGCGCTAAGACGAGCGAGCTTCGGCACAATCACAAGTCGATTCGAGATGGCCTCCAGAGCCGTTAGAAACTGAGTCTCACTCCTAAAGTAATGTTGCCTCAGGAGTCTCGTCTTCTGTACGCGGGTCAAGTCTGATGCAGTTCGCCTGGCCTTTATGTGGTGCGAGTGCCTCCTGGACAGAAGAACGTTATTCGGCTGCGCGATTAGACCGGCAGATATCGGGGTCGTCGGGCGGGTTATCGTCTTGGAAGTACGGGTATCAGGGAGGGGCAATGAGGAGGAGCTCAATCGGGCATCGAGGGATAGCATCTCAAATTGGGGTTTAATCTTGGACTCGACAGACGTCTTCGGAGGCTTTTTCGGGACGCTCACTGGAGGCGGCCTCGTGATAATCGCGGGAGGGACCTTGCGACTCGATCTTGTTGTCGGCGACGATGCTTCCTGGCCACCACCGCTGCCACTGACACTACGAGGCCCTTCCCGATTACGTTTCGATCGCGTTGTCCCCACTGTCACTGTTTGGGATCTCGTCGGCTTCGCGCTCTCAGGTCTAGTTTCGGCGATGAGGTCCCCAGAAGGCTGAGGCTTCCGCGCCTGTGCAACGGCGAGAGGACCGGCCCAATGCGGCAGGATCGGCACGGCGATGCTCGCAAGAACGAAGCTCGACAACACCGTCACCGGCAAAACGTTATCTCGAATCTTCTCATGGCGCGCAGTATCGGACAGTCCAAAGACAATATGTTGCACCTTGTTGTAAACTCTCGCGCAGGTCTGAAACGATTCGGTCTGGGGATGCGCCGACAGGTCATGGAGGTAGGTTTGAAAGATCCAGAACGTCTGGCCAACGAGATTAGCGTCTCAAACGAGGGGAAGAGGGGAAGGTTGAACATGTCCCGGCTTGTGAGCAGGCAATTGGGCAACGACGAACAAGGAGAGCCGCAGTCACAGATTCTTCGCACAGGTCCAGCAGGAACTCCTCCAGAGCCATTGACTCATTGTGGACGCTTATTATTATATGACATAGCTGCGGGAGAAAGAATTCGATGTCCTCGTAGGGGAACTGCCGAAGCTTGTTGCAAAGGACATATTGAATGCCTACATGGTCGGCGTAGCGCCTGGATTAAGAGAAGACGAAGATGTCAGTACAGGACACGTTTAGCTCTGTCTTAGCCGTGGGGGAGAAAAGCGATTGCTTGCGCGCAGAGGGCGGGTTGGGCCTCACGTTAGGTAGGATACGGCAAGAAAGGGATTCGAATTGAAGACGTCCGATTCGAGGAACCGTTGAAGAAGCGTCCACGACATTGGGCTAATACCGGTTCGTTCCTTGCTGAGGAATGCGGAAAGGAGAGACGGGAGACGGTGGTAGGATTCGTGAAGCGGCGTGCCTCAGCCAGCTCTCGTCGGCACTAACCAGAACCGGAAGCAACAGCTCTTTGCATGGCTATAAACGACAACACGATCGTCCTACTCGGCGGCACGCAGGAGGATCCAGATAATGGTCGAACGTAAAGAATGAAGAGAATATCGTTTTCAAAATTGCCAAGAGATCGTGAATAGTACCACCTGCTACATCGGCGTTGCTCCTGCCCGTGTTCTCCGGCTGGGCGATCTTTTAGTTGCCTGAGGTTTACGAAAATTACTAAGCAGAAGAGAAGTGAAGTGATCCCTTGATGATGGCCCAAGTTTGCAGATGAACGAGGGGCCAAGAGCCTTGGCTTGACATCATTGCTGGAACCGACGGCTCCTTGCGGATAGGGCGCTCCACTAAAGGGGACTAAAAATGCGACGAAATTCGACAAAATAGCGGTGGGTTCTACGAAGTTGGCTAGCTTGTCTTGCGAAGTCCAAAGTTTGTACCTGTGAAAGTTGAGCAGTGAGTCTCGGGATTCTCGGCTTGGCGTTTTTCAATGCCTTGGTAAAAAGTAAAGTTTTCAAGTCCTTGAAGCACAATGCAAAGCAGGTCTAAGGCGGGGACAGTCAATATCTCCTCATTCGAGATACGCACATGTGGTTGTAAATTATGCGAAGTACTTTTTGGTAGCCATTAATATTGGATTGCTTCATGACATCAATCATAGAACTTCTTCGTGCAACCAAAACCTAGACATGCGACACCATGTTCCAGTCCCCTACTCAGTGAAATATCTCAGGGTCTAACCCATGCGCATTTCCTCCAGGCTTGACCCGGCGAGAACGTCTTTACAACGTTGGGCTGCGCAGGCGGGGAGGCAGGGCAAGAATGTTCAAAGCTCCACCCAAGCTTGAGCGACTAATAGGGCACCATGAGAGTGGAAGGGCCAATAATCATCCTGTAGGGCTCTGTGAACCGAGCTGGGATATATGTATTCGAAAGTTTGTGGATATCTAAGTGCAACCAGAAGCTCCCCCGCGGGACTGGTCTGTACCGCTTTGTAGGAACAGTCAGAACCGCATGGAGCTTCAAGTTGTCAATATACTCCCCAACGCCAGTACACACAGAACATGTATGCTTGAAATCCACCAAGCCCACCCCAAACGCCAAACGTAACGCTGAGTCATTTTGAAGAAGGAAAAAAGGGATTCCGAAACCGTCAGCGACGGTGAGAACAAGAGCGTAGTTTAGGCGGTTCTCTTCCTGCGGCCCCCACCCCTTCCCCTTCGCTTGGGCTCCGGGACCTCCTCATCGCTATCGGATTCGCCCTTGACCCTCGCGTTTTTCGTCTTTTCCTCACCGACTTCCACCTTGCCGACGATGTCCCGGAGGAAATCAAACTGTTCATCCGTCTCGACAACCTGCTTCAGCATCTGTGCAGTCACTCGCTTTTGACCTTTTTCCTTGGCCACGTCCGCACTCTTGGAAACCATCGAGATCATGAACAGCTCCAGGGCCTTGCCAACGGCGATTGGGGTTTGCTGAGCAACCTTGCCCACTTCTTCGTCTGCCTGCATAATCCTCTTGATCCTGGCGGTAGGGAACTTGGTCCGGACGGGAGAGGGTTCGATGACGGGGGCCTGAACGACAGGCTGCGCAGCTCGTCGTCGAGGAGGCATATTTTCCGTCTGTTGATTGGGTGGGGCCGAGCCGCTAGGTAACTGAGGATTTGGGTAGACCTGGGGATAAGAAGAAATATGGACGTGTTGTTGTAGCGGAGCGGTGTAGGTACCAGGAGGGGAATATTGTGGGTGTTGTTGAAAGTGAGGGTCGTGGTGGTTGAAGTGTTGTTCCTGTTGCTGATGTTGCTGCTGAACGGGATTTATAGGATAGGCTCCGTGACCGTAGAGGGCAGCTTGACCCTGGGCGGGAATGGGAATGTCAGAAGTGGGCGGGTGGGGTTGAAATTGGGGCGAGTGATTGTGGTGCTGGTGCTGTTCGTGTTGGTAGTCTTGTTCGCTCTGGGCGTGTTGGTGGTGCAGTTGTGGCGTAGGTACTCCTGGCGCTGCCTGGGTGTATGCAGGACTCGATACCGAACTGGTGGGAAATTGGTAACTTCCGACAGGCTGCTGTTGGTAGTGCTGGTATTGGAATTGATTGTAACCAGACTGTCGGGTGTGGTTGTCGAGGAGGGGGAGGTTGTCAGGAGCTGGAGGAAGCTGGGCAAGAAAGGAAGAAAAATCTGGGGATTTGGGGACGTAGCTGGTGTCCTCGTTTCCCGCCATGGCCATGGTCAGTGTGGATTAAATATATTCAATCAATCAGCGCGTTGTGCTGTGCAAGCAGGTGCTATGCACAATGCAAATATTAGTCCTGATTGAGTTGGCGCGTATTATTTGATTGTCGGTGTCCGCCCCAGGCGTGGATAAAGCGTGGCTAGTGCCAAATCGTCGAGTACTTCCAGGGCTTCCTGGCGCCAAATGACAATGAAGAAAATACCAAACTGGACAATAGAGAAAAGTGCGTGACGTATGTATTCCTTTGTCTTGGATAACCAATAGAGCGTCGCCGGCAGGATTTTGAGATTGATGCGTGTTGAGCAGGCTGACGGGGTCGCAGTGTTGTTGGCCTGGCCAGCCAGTCAGCTCTACTTGGATGGGCGATATTAGTGGGGTAGCTTCGGTATAAGCTCAAGTCCCTGGCAACTTGGGGACCGTTTCGAGTCGCCCGTTGGATATTGATGTTTCAGTCGGTTAAGAGACGCGAGTCGCGTCGATTCGAGACGTAATTAAAAGGTATGTATATGCAAATGAGATTGGAGGGGGGAAAAGGACTAAATATTGATGAAAGGAGGCTGAGTTCGTAAGTCGACGTAGAGAAGAAAAGGGCAGGCTCGATATTGAGCGAACACCAGGCAGTCCCTTTATGAGTAAGAATCCGAGAGTGAAAGAGGCCGACACATTGATAAGTCCGACATTTGCTAGGTTGATCAGGCCGCAAGCGGTCGGTGTTGTTTCGATAGATAAATGCGAGGGAATAGACAGACAACCGGTATCTAGGGTCGAAACCAGTAGATGGCCCTGGGTAACTGAAGGATGACAGACTCCAATATCTTGGGTCTGTACTCAAGCGCCGCAGACGAGATGATGAGATCACGCCGGTGCTGCAAGGTAAATGATAGGGCTGAGAAGAGCAAATCGATAAATGCGCCGTGGTGCTCCTGAGTGGATGGAATGGGTCATGCAGGTTCGCCCAGCACAAGGAAGAAGGGTTGACAGATGGCTCGAGATCGAACAACCTGGATAGATAGAGAGGTGTGCAAGGCGAGGAGGCGAGAGAGTATGTTAAGAATCGTTAGCGTATTACTGTGCCTGGTATGGTGCGTAGTAACGGAGGCTAGCAGTCTTATTGGCGTTGGCACAATGCGGATCGGTCCAGATTGGGTGGGATGCTTGGTCGTTTATATGCGCGACGCGGTTGCCCCTCCTCTCCAAACAGACAGCAGGGGTGCACAGCTGCCTCTTTCCTGATTTGGCTAAGTACAATTGTAACATCAGAAACGCCACATCTCTGTTGCGGTTGCTTCTTTCCTCAACCCTACCCCACCCTTTCCCGCCAAGTGCCAACATTGACATGATGAAAACCGTGTACTTCGTGTACTTGGCACAGAGGTACAGGGACCCTGCGACAACAATGATCATTACGAAGTACTACATAATAGTACCACTCACATACCAGGCTGAGCAGGCTCCATTGATGTACATGGTAGTGTACAATGTACTGTCCCGCGCCTCTCTCTGAACATGAGCAATCTCACACGGTCCACCATTCAAAACCCTTCCTGACTCGACATCATCAATCGAATTGATGGCTTCTCCGAGGCGACGGGACATCTAGCGATGTGATAATATACCCGAATAATCATTCCTCAGCGCCCGATGAGTAGCAGATGAGTCGTTAGCATCTCATATTTCTTCGCTTTGACGCGACGGATTCAGGCCATCCCTTCATGGATTTAGCTCAGACTTGAGCCTGCTGCCTGGATCTCACACCCTTTTCACTTGCCATCTTGCGGTTTCCATCTACCAAATACCTGCTCTGTTTCTTGTGCGGGAAGCTGGTTTATTGGCTCGTCGGAAGTGTATAAACAAAAGAGCTTCAAAGGTGAGCAGCCTTTAGCCTCGACCGTAACTACCCGCAAGCAGCCAAGGTCCCCAGCCTTCAGGCTTCAAGTCATGGGTGATGATGATAAAACGTACAGAGCTTATAAAACGTTTTCGCCCGAGGCACGATATACCTACCTAGGGAACGAAACCGAGCGCTTTGCTCTGGGTTCTCCCAGGGTAGGGTGCCGTTGACGGTTTTACTTGATCTAATCTGACATGACTTGATGGCTGAGAAGATTGACCGATGAAAGGGGATGCTTTTTTATTTCCTTCGTCTTTTTTTTCTTTTTCTTGCCCCCTTTCCTTTTGTGAATGACTGAGGAAAGAAGCCTATAGCTGCCTAAACTTCTTTGCTCCCTCCCCCAAGAACGTTTGTCCTAACTTAGATAGTTGCAGGTACCTCAGTGATACGCCCTGAGAGTGCAGCCTACTTTGCTGTGCCTCTAGCACATATTATCTAGCAATGCAAGTTATCCTACTTCGAAACTGCAAATGGGTATCTGGGGGAACAGCAGGATTTCTAGCCAAGATTCAACCATCCTCGGCATTATACATAACTTGAGTGATAGCATGGGCGAGGACTCGCATTTCCTCCAACCGCCTCTCCTGATTGCCACCGAGAAAGAAAGAGATTATTGGCCAAACATGAAGACTCCGGCTCCCTGCAGCACGCTTTTCCACGTGGATCGGCACTCCTAACTCCATTAAATGATGTGTCATGGCCCGTATATCTTTCGCCAGCACCTCGTCCTCGCCTTGCCAAACGATGTAGCCGAACTTCGGGGTATGTGCCTTCCAATTGTGGCGAATCATAGAGGCAGGGGACGCTTTGTCTAACACTCCTCCTCGGAGCTTGTCTGGCGCGTAAAACTGGGCGAATTGGTGGAGTTTATCGACAGAGACGTAGTCACTTGCGGATTGTTGGTGGTTGTCGGACACCAAAGTGACCCAGGGAGAAATTAGGATCACCAAGGCTGGTAGCTGGTCCAAGACGTTGAGATGTCTCGCGCTTTGGGTTTTGAGGTCTCTAAGGAGAGTCAAGGCTAGCGTTCCCCCAGCCGAGTCGCCTATGAGACAGACGATGTCCTTGGATTTGGCGACATGTAGCACCTGGGCATAACCGTTGAGAACCTCGTGAGGCTGGGTTGGGTACTGCGCGGTGGGGACGAGTGTGTATTCGATAGCGAATATGGCGGGATTGTTGAAGGCCTTTCTGAGCATAGAATGCAAGGCCATTAGGTATTCGAGGTTAAATGAAGGGGAGCCCATAACAAAACCCCCGCCTATTACCTTGTTAGATTATCCATTGCCACCAGGAGAGAGAGATTCTGAACACACCCACCATGGATATAATATACTACGATATCGGGATCTTGCTTGGGGTCTTCTCTAATCCAGAACCCCTTGATCGGCGGTGTAGTCTCGTCATCTTTAAATATTTTACAGGAGACGGGGTATCGGAAGTATAAGTGACGAAGCATGCGGAATCTGATGAATGGGATTGTCACGTTCTCGTGGAAGAAACTCCTCAGGATGTCGAGAGGCAGATTCACATGAGCCCAGCGAGTACATTGCACAGCGATGACCTCGAAGACAGATGCCGAGAGAGTAAAAGCATCAGGGGCAGGAATATTCACACCCAGAGAAAACAATGCACGCCGGATCAGCAGCGAAGGGATATCAATGACTACACGTTGTCAGCGGCGGCTTCAAACTCCGAAGGTACAGAGTTCATACTTAGGAAAGGAATAGCACAGAGGGCATGCCGAGTAGTCCGCCAAAAGCCAACGGTACGGATGAGATGAATGGCGAGGAAGATACAGAATACAAGGCAGTCAACGGAATTTATGAGCCCGAGGATCATGATGAGGATGAGGGATGAGAACCTGCACCGCGGTGAGTCTGACTCTCGCGACGAGATCTCATAGCGGCGAAGATGAAGAGTCGAAAATTACCAGGGCCTATCGACTTTCCGACGAGTTGAGAAGGATATTGGTATCATTAAGGTAATAATATTTGAAGACGCCAGATCGATGACGCCAAGTGTATCTTTCCACGGCAGCACAATTGCCTTGGTCTTGACCAGATCGTCGTTAGAATTGGACGCATCACCAGCTCATTATTATTAGGTAATAATGCAGGTCGATCACCAAAGCCCATTTCGTGCTCCAACACAGGTTGCAATGATAACTTAAGAGCTTCCTCTTTTTCGGCTTCCGCGTATTGATATTGCACCTTGGACAAGCATAGAATTGATGCAGGGCTTAGTTTTTGAAGGCTCAAGCTATTCTCGACTAAACCTAAATACACTCAGCGTCATGGAATATTCCTAGTCTTCTACTGATCGGGTGTATCTTGGCAGCTCACCCTTGATGGGATATGACTGAAAACTTCCGAACGCCATTCGGCTGGGACGCTGGAGCTGAAATGGAGGGGGCCACGGAGCCGAAGAATGTCGCACCGATCGTACGTGAACTGGAATAAATCACACCCTCATCGGTAGATATGTTTATTTCCTGAACCCAGCAGCTTCCCCAACGCAACCTCTGTTGAATCAGGTAAACATCCCGTTTTGGGGCAGCAACCTTAAGTCGGCGTAGTATAGCCAAGGGTGACAACTGTCGCGTTCCTGTTAGTCGTGCCCAGCCCTGCCGCATCCCCTGCATGGGAGGCGTTGAGAATGGAGCTGATCATTCAATATCAGATGGTTCGGATCAAACCAGCACTTCTCGGGGGCATGAGATGCAATTACATCGCAATTTTCACTCTAACGACATCGCTCAAAAGTTAAGAGGGCGAGGGCATCAGATTGGCGGGTACGCATAAAAAGGCCGGCAAAAATACCAAGCCTGGCATCTTGGAAAGGCATTCCGAGTCATTGGACAAGCAACTCTAACCAGCCCAGTCGACTTCGGGTACGGCATCCGTTCTCCACGTTTGCTGGGGAAGAGGTAGATCAGGCGCTCAACTAATTATATCTTCATGATCGAAGGAAGCGAACCAGTGGAGTTTAGATAATGGGCCGTCTTGTCGGTGCTATCTTTGGATATTACGTGGAGACCAATGAAGTCTCTCAACTCATCCCCCGGCGAGGACGAAAGTTGAACCCAAAAATAATCTTTATGCACCTTGCCCGAAGTCTGCTATTAATACCCTACGAAGCATGACGTCCCGACTTTGTTAGTATTACGTAGTATGTAAAGGACTGAGTTTGCCCCTGGAAATATCAAGAGCATTCCCATGTACCGTGCCCCAACACGAGATGAAACGTGCTAGGGCGCCTGGAATTATATGCCGACCTCCCAAAGTAGCTGTCCTCAACTCGATGTGGCCAGGAGCCATGACAGCGGGAGCGTCGAGGATCTTAAGGGAGTGTGCCTTTTCGAGTCCAGCTCCCGGGCTGCTTCGCATACCTCGTCGATGGCGTACGACCCAATCACTTCCCGCAGCTTTCTCCGGACTAAGTTCCCTAGAGCTGGTGACTGGTCTCTAAAGATAAGCTATCCACCAACACGATGTCGAAGTGGCAGCAGTCATAAGCCTAGGCATGCTGGCATATTAGGTTTCTCATGTTTCGGTTTTGTTAGAGTGCCCTTTTCCGGGTGCGAGATGTGTTCTTGTTTTAACTACTTCGTAAGATGCGCTGGGTCGTCTCTACAGGGTTCTCCATCATGGACGGCAAGGTATTAGTAGGGGAGTCTCCGGTCGTCGATTTACAATATACATAGGCAACGCTCAATGCGGACAGATTTGGGTGGGGAGCGTACGTTGTCGGGTTCTTGACAGAATAGAATCAAGCTTCAGCTTCTACGTTATAAGAACCCACCTACTACAATCGTAAATCGAAGTTTAGTGATGCAATTTTAAGAGACATACGAAGGATAAGAAATCTAACATTCCTTCTTCGACAGCAGGCCTGCTGAGAGGTGACACAATGGACAAAAGTCACACAAAGTGTCCCTGGATTTTGACTTGGTTGGCCTGGCATAAACATCCAGGCGATTTTCTGCATGGAAAGATACCTCCTTTACGTCCGAAGTATGTCTCAATTATCTGCCAAATAAGATGGAGGTGTACGAAGTACTTCGCACTTCGTACCTAATCAAGGCTTCCGACGGTGCTGAATATAATAGCAACTACCTACCTGTTACGAAGACACCTCGACACGACACCTGATGTGATGGTGGAATTGTGAGACAACGAAGCTGGCATTGCAATAGTGGGGTTCATAGCACTGAGTTGGAGGGGGGACATGGCATTCCTGACCGCCAGCAGCCTGCCGAAAACGCCGATTTTGTGCGGGATCTCTTGAAATGGGTGAATTTTCCGTGATCTTGTCGGTGGGAGTACGTATGATGGACTATCATTCTATTTTCTTCGTAGTGTACACGGCCTGTGTATCTCCACCATAACTCTGGAAGAGGAGCAAGCCACGTACTCGCAAGACAAATATTAGGCGGGCCAGCTGTTGAAGTCGACGGATGGCACATCCGTGGACTACCAATAGGCTGTCCAGAACAAGTTCAATTGAATCAATGTGTTGGGCGTCGTCCTTGACGCCGTCTGACAGGGGCGCGCCGTCATTGAGGGCAAGTTAACGCGATGTTTCAGGATCCCTACCTCTCACTGCGCTTTTCCGCTTTCAGATGATGGAGCTCTGTGATAGGGACGGAAAGGGTTTGATTGGGCACAACTGGACTCCTGAGCATGAAATTATGTGCATCAGCTTCGACGTAAGACAGAGAAACGTCCAACGAGAAGTCCACAACGTACTGGATTCATCCTGAGGCTTGAGAATCACCAGACAGGCTGGCCCCATCAATTGGTAAGAGCGTGCGATCTTTTCCCACCAGCTTCTATGCAAGCCGACTTGTTGGCAAAGAAATGTAAGCCTTGGGGAAAAGGGGGAAGAACTAGAGAGGGGGCGTTGGCAAAAGATTGGGTGTGCGGTAACCTGGTTAATCTCTCTTCAATTCGAGCAACCAGAAAACCATTTCGCGTGTTAATAAAGCGATCTGCTGGGTCCTTCTTATTTGTCTCGGAAGCCCCTCCGTTGATTTGGTCTTCTAAGACTGATCAGAATATCTCGACTCGGGTTTGCGCCTGTACTTCGTAGACTTGGAGACTCTTACTTCGTACCTTCGTATAGCCAAGAACATTGATCAAGCAACGTAAGCACTTTGACAACGTCGACACCTTTGACACTCCCCGTATTTGATCCCGCTTCTGTTGCAAACATTGGTAGTAAGCACCAAGCACGAAGGTACTCACGTACTGGATACATCGATGATCGGTTGATCTGAGCCTTACTTAGCAGGGGACAGCTCAGGCAGCTTCTCGAATAAATCCTGCCTCATGCTTCCTGGCCTGCCTTTGAAACATGGTGGGTCCACTCAAGCAAAACCTTTGTCTGGGCGTCCAGAATCCGGGGAACAGGGAAAGGGAGTGCGAACGGTACGCACTGCCGGCATTCCTTGCTGTATGCTGGTCCCTTGATCAGTTCGCTTCCGAAGTATTTATGAAGTGTTACTCCTTCGTACAAGTATCAATGAGCAGTGATAGAATCAGTGCTTGCTGCAAGGCACCACACGGTTGTGGTTTGCTAGGCCAGGCTTATCGCCCAGAGTTTTGCATCGTCACAGCGTAGGTTGGCTTGGTTGATTTGTACACTACTTGTATACGGAAGGACTTGCAGAAAGGGGTTGTGACGAATGTTCAGATGCGTAGTTGTGGGGAATAAGGGGTGCAATTGGATTTGGCCTTCGCCGATCAACTCCATTTTGTCATCTTGGAACCTCGACTCTACCTGAAAGAGCCATCGACAGATGGATTCGGGGAGAGCTTCGGTCACTGCCTTGGTCTTTTGTGACTAACGCCCGGCCAAACCAGTCCATGCATTTCACCCCCTCATCCTGATTTCCCTCTGAGGGGCTGATGTATCACGTAGATGGCAATGTCACCAGTCTCTTCGCGGGCAAGAACAGTCTGAGTCGCTTCTGCTCCTATTTTGGTCGAAGCCCCTGGATCTGTTCCCCCGGATCCTCTGCATCTACATAGAAACTTACGGATACATATCGATATGTGGTGAGCTCAGATGACCCAATGCAAGATGATGGTCGATAGAGAGCGGAAGTCTATGAAGACAGTCGGGTCTCGAAGATAGAAAAAAAAAAAAAGCTGCTGCGCCATCCTGGGCGAGATCTGGCGAAGTGGGCTTCGAGAAAATTGCTGATGTTAAATCGGACGGAAGACTCCATGATTGGCAAGAACGAATTCGTGAGTACGAAGTACGGAGTCAGGGCGTGCAACTCTTGTACGGCAGGAGCGGGTGAGAGAAGATTATCCATTCATATTGATCCATCAAGTGAGATTCGGCCGTGGCCAACACAGCACAGTTGAGGGCTCCACACTCGGCTGTTTCCCCGCTGGTGCCCCTAAAAACTGAAGCAAAGCTCCATTCGCCGTTTCACCTGACGCCATTTCCATCAATTGATGTCCTGCCCGGCGTGCGTAGTATATTTAGATGTGTCCAAGGACAGGAGGAAGTACCCGATCGCAAGGTCGCGCTTGCCTTGGGAGTTCCTGGACGGGGTACGAAGCTTTCTGCTAAAGAGGTCTGATATGTGCTTGTACCACTATTACGAAGTACTACTTCAGACAACTGTGAGTGAAGCCAGAATCCTGTGGTACCCATCTGGTACTTCGTACTAGTTCGTACATGGTCCTCGCCGAATACTTGTGTGGCAGCTGGCGTCGAGGAATGGGCAAAATGGGCAGGTACGAACAAGGTACCCGGCAGGAGCCATCCTGTCCTCTTTCTGCCCCCAAATTTTCAATTCACCTCTCCAAAATCCACCTTGACCCAAGCCCATGCCAATACCATCGCCTTCCCCACCAAACACCTTCCACTACTTCATTTTTTGAATCCCAGATATCCTTTCTCCTATGTAGGCCGTTGCGCAATCCACCTTTCACTCCTTCTTCACCCTCAAGTCACTTTTTTTTGTTGCTCCCTCTTCTTCCCCAGGCTCATCTGCATCGACTGTTTCTTCTTCTAATGATGCCTGTATATTCATTATAAATCTTTTTTTAAACTGACATCTATCATATTATTTTCTTTTTTCTCCTGTCAACATATTATTTATTCTTTGCCTTGCTTTTGGCCTCTGGGAGGAAGAGAAAAATCTAGCGAAACGTGAAACGACCCTACAGGACCTGAACCCATCAGAGGAATACTGGAAGCTCCCATGAGGACTGCCAAACCATTGATGCATTTCGGATTTTCTGACTAGTCTGGCTTGGAAAGACACTCTTCTAGCTACCTTCCAAGGCCTCACAGACAGAAGTTCTTCCTTCTTGTGCCGTGAATCTAGCAGATTCTCTCCTTTGCTCGGCTCATGGGCTTGTTCGACCCTGGACCTTGAAATCCTCCGAACAGTGAATTCTGTCCTTGAATATAATCGAACCACCAACACCGCTTCCTTTTTGCGACCATCATCTCGGACCGAAACGCTCCTTCGCATTATTTCGATTTACCATCGTCGGCTCTCGCCTAGCTATCTTCGAGCCTCCTTTTTCCATTCCAGACCGAATCAATTTTTATCGACGTCCGTTAGACAAGCGAGAGACCGCACAACACTGCATCTTCCATCATCTCGCCTACATACCGATACCTATACATTCGGCTGGCATACCGAGACGGGATTTCTACGCCAATTCGTCATCCTATCCCATGCGGTCAGCCAAGTAATTGATAATGTCAACTTCTAGATCCGATCATTTAGCCTTTGGCTACTCATCCCAGTCCTCAATCGCATCGCAAGGTCGCTCGACATCGCCTGCGACGAGCCATTCCCCTAACGAGCCTACCAGTGGCACCTCACTACGATCGCCCTTCGGCCTGTCGCCTGGTGCTGTCGGCTCCGGCAAGATGCAGAACCCAACACGATCCGGCGCTGGCTCCCCATCTCTTGAGATGGGTGCGTCGAGCAGGTTGTATCCCAAACGGTAGGTGGACCCGCTTCCTTTTCTTTATTCCCCCCCTCCTAGTTCGCAATCTCTTCTGTGTGGCTGCGATCCGAGGCTGATTCACGATTCCCTAATAGAGCCCGAGAGATACAAGCCCAGGAGGGCGTTCCTGGCTTGCCGGTAAACCCCTGGGGTGGCCCACCTACGAGCGGTAACTCGACACCTCTTCGTGAGAACATTCCCGAGTCGCCGACCGACGGTTTTCCGGACTTTGCCCAACTTCCTTCTTCTCAGGAAGCCGCCCTGCCGCAGACCCGACGCGCCCGTGCCGGCACAGTGCCTTCCAGGTTTTCGCCGGGTGGTGGCGCAGGCAATGGGCTTCTTGGTGTAGCGGGGCTAGTGCCCACCGCGTCTCGACCCGTTCCCGCCGAGACACACTTCAAATCGCCATCACCTAGCCTCGATCCTTCCGGGGCAGCCGTAGCCGCGACCTCTAGTACTCTCCTTTCCCGCCTGCGGGCCGGCTCCCTCCCTCAACGCAGCCCTTTCGGAGCTCTCCCCGGCACTAATTCCCCCTTCGGGCCGTCTCTCTTCAGCAGTGCCTGGAATCCTGGAGTCACTCGCGAGCGAGGCGCCACTCTGGCGAGCATTGCGAGCATCGGGTCCAACGGCCCAAGCTCTCCTGCCCAGTCTGCGTTCTCCCGAGATGGTACCGGAGACAGCGACGTTCACATGAGAACCCTCGATTACCTGGGCCTTGCCGAGACTCCTCAGCCTCCACGTGCACAGCTGGCTACCCCCTACCTCAATTCGTTCGCTCGGGCCAACCGTTTCAGGTCGTACTCCGTCAACAACAAGGACAAGTATGACGACGAAGATGATGAGTACGAAGGCAGCGTCCACGCATACGACGCCCACTTTGCTGTTGCCCAACTCCAGGATCAGCTCGCAGCCACGAATGCCGCCATCCATAACCATAACATGGCAGTCCAGGCCTTCGTCAGCCAGGCATCTCTTAGCCGACCCCGTGCCCGAACTGCTGGCGTGTTGGATACCCCTGGTAGTCGACTCATGAACACGTACCTGTCCAGCAACCAGGGCGCCATCCCTGGCTCTATTATCCCCACCGAAATTCGTCTGCCGGATGAGAAGGACTTTGACGACCTGCCCCAGGCCGTTGCTGGCCTGGCAATTGGCAGGTCTAGCAGCCGAAACGCTGCTCTTCTCGGCGCCGATGACTCCCCTGGACTCGAGGGCCCGACAAGTGCCCTCTGGCTGGGAAGTATTCCTACTTCTACGACGACCTCGACTCTCAATGAAATTTTCAAGCCTTTCGGCTCTATCATGTCTGTTAGAGTACTCACACACAAGAACTGCGGGTTCGTGAACTACGACCGTGTGGAGAGTGCCATCGCTGCTCGCAATAGCCTCAACGGCAAGGAGATATTCCCCGGATCTGGTTGCGTTCGCATTAACTTTGCGAAGCCCGCGTCGGCCTCGAATACACCGGGCCACGACGGCCTCTATCCCTCGCCTAGTCCCGACCCGTTCAGTAAGGGACAGGATGGTGGAGCTCAGGGTAGTGGGGCTGCCGGCTCGGGCACACCCAAGGGGTCTTCCGGCACCGGTGCCCAAGGCCCTGACGTCTCTCCCACAGTCCGTCCCCTGAAGGATATGGTCACGGAAATTCTCGAGATTGTGAAGCAATTCGGCGCCAGTGAGGAGGACAGGTACCGAATCTCCAGCAATGTCATGTCTGCGATTGAGTATGGTACATATGTCGATGAAATCCCTCCGATTGGCGAGCCGTCACATACTCGGGTCCATGATGCACCCAAGTTGAGAGACATTCGGAAGAAGATTGATAATCAGAGCCTGTCCCAGAGCGAGATTGAGGCGATCGCCATCGAAATGCTCCCCGAGATTGCCGAGCTATCGTCTGACTACCTGGGAAACACTGTTATCCAGAAACTCTTTGAGCACTGTAGCGACGAGGTCCGAGACGCGATGCTGGCCGAGATCGCCCCCCATATGGCCGAGATTGGCGTGCACAAGAACGGCACTTGGGCTGCGCAGAAGATCATCGATGTGTGTAAGACTCCGCATCAGATGTCGCTGATTGTCGAGCACCTCCGCCCATACACCGTTCCCCTCTTCCTCGACCAATATGGCAACTACGTTCTGCAGGGATGCCTGAAGTTTGGTCAGCCGTACAACGACTTCATCTTCGAAACGATGCTTAGCAAGATGTGGGAGACTGCCCAGGGCCGCTTCGGAGCTAGGGCAATGCGTGCCTGTCTGGAAAGCCACCACGCTAGCAAGGATCAGCAGAGGATGCTCGCGGCGACTATTGCCCTCCACAGCGTGCAGCTGGCCACCAATGCTAACGGCGCACTCCTCTTGACTTGGTTCCTAGATACTTGCACATTCCCCCACCGACGAACCGTCCTCGCACCTCAACTAGTGCCTCATCTCGTGCATCTGTGCACCCACAAGGTCGCTTACCTGACGGTGTTGAAGGTTATAAACCAGAAGACGGAGACTGAGGCTCGCGATGTCATTCTTAAGGCGCTCTTCTTCTCACCCAACGACCACGTACTGGAGTCCATTCTTAATGACCACTCCTGTGGAGCAACACTCATCTTCAAGGTTCTCACCACTCCCTTCTTCGACGATAGCATCCGTACTCAGGTTGTCGAGACTGTCAAGAGTGTCCTGGTCCGAATCAAGGCCCAGCCTAACCAGGGTTACAAGCGCTTAATGGATGAGGTTGGCCTTTCTACTCGGGCCTCGGGCAGCGGAGGAAACAGCCGTGATCATGGTGGTTCCAGCGGCAACTCGAGCGAACACCGCCAAAGGCCTTCTTCACGCGGCGCGAACCACCATCATCATGCACCTGCCCCGCACGGAGGTAACAAGCAGTTCTACAACCCGCACTCTGGGGCCTCTAACAACGGCCAGGGCTACGATGTGGGCTATAACAACCAACGCGCCGAGGTTCCGGATGCAGGTCTCCAGCCATTCCCTCCGCTGTCTAACCAGCCTCCTCCCATGTATCCCCAGGGCGGAAATGGCCAGCTCCCCGCCCAGTCGATGAACATGCCTCCTCTCCCGTTCCAGCAGGGCATGCTACCGAGGGCCAACCCTCCCGTCAACAACTTTTTCCCACCTATGCAGGCAGGCTACAACGGCTTCAGCTCTCCCAGTCCGTCTCTGGACCAATATCGAAATCAGACCATCCCGAACGGTGGACCCATGCCGCCACCGGGCGTTCAGCCACCTCAACAACTAGGACCTAGCCAGTCCACTTTCGCGCCTCCCCCCGGCTTCGGGATTGCGGGAGCAGCACCCGGAATGGGCGGGTATAACAACTACGGCGGAATGGGAGGAGGCATGCAAAACATGGCATACATGCAACAGGAGCAGGTAAATGCCAGACGTGGTCGGGTAAGGGAATTCTCTTCTTCCTTTGAGTTGCAGCAAACTCCGTCTATGGTTTTCGTCATCCTCGACTCGTCCGTGGTGGCTGGCAACCATGGTCCTTGGGGCCATCAGTAAGGGGCCAGTGTCCTAGTTTCCACGACATTTTCCAGCCCTTCAGTGAAGGCTCGTCTCGCAATTACTATTCGAACCGGCAAATAATACTAGAGAGCTCATTATGCTCGAGCACAGCAGTCTCCCTCCCTATCTACCATGCCTTGAAACATTCTTCTATAATAGAGCGAATCCAAAACTAATAAGCCACTAGCGATAAAAAATCTAGGTGTTCCAAATCCCGATAACGTCCGACGAAACATGGAGGGTCGAACGCGATTTAGCATGAAAATGCTGCACTCCTTGACCCATCGCCACGACGTTTAGACGCGATCATTCGTTTCGAGCGGATAGGATATGTTTCTTTTTTTGAGGATTTGGTCTCTTCTCTTTTACTATAACGGTGGAGGCGGAGTTGGAATGGCAATTTATGGTGTTCTTTTTTACTCCTTCCTCGGACTGCATACCGGGTACGACGACGGGCTGCGTCGGCTCGTCTATGCCTGTCTTCAGTCTTTTTATATGTCTTCGCCTGTCTATATCTGGACCTTTTTCCCCCCTCCTTTTCTTTTCCTTTTGCCCTTCTCTCACTTCGTCAGAGGGCCGCTTCGTACTTGTGGTGGAGGGTCAGAAGAGGATTATGGACGGACCTTGGATGGAAGGGGAATTGGGGGGAGTGGGAAGCGATTGTACGAATTTTACGCATGGTTACTTACGGATTGGGTTCCCCTTTGTCTCTATGGCTTCGTCATATTCTCCGGCGTTCTACGCAATCCTCGCCTCTGCTTTTACGCGGTCTTTCTTCGGTTTCATTTTCTTCTCCTTCTTGACTCTTCTCTCTCTCTCAAGCTTGCATGTGAAAGAGAGAGTGGATCTTTCTGTCTTTAACCATTTTCCTCCCTCTCCTTTTGTCGACTTCGGCTTTCGTCTGTGTGTGCCAAGTATATAGATGTCAGAAAGGGAAGGGTCCAGAAAGGCAGAGCGGGACGTGTTTGTTTTCAAGATGAATACTGATGTCAAAAACAAAAAAGATTAACTTTTAGTGTCTTGTTGAGATTAAAAACAACTTGGAAGGTCATATCTTTCTCTTCTCTTGGATCAAATGTGACGATGAACCCCGAACGGGCAAGGGAAAGAGGACTTTTCAAACAAATGCTTTGCCCAAGCGGTGTTTGGCGTAAATATTCGTATTTTTCTATATCCCATGTTTGTAATACAAAGAGTACAGAGAGTAGTAAAGGAAGAAGAGAAAAGCCGGCAACTATAAAGCAAAGTTTGTCGAAACAAATAACATAATATGTGCCAAGTCCCCATCACGCTCCCAGCATAGACGGAGCTTCAAGGAACAATAAAAAAAGAGGAAGCCAGTTTAACCCTCCGAGTCCAATAACCATACGCTCAAGTGATCAAGATAGAACAGGAGCACAAGCTTAAAAACAAGCACACAATCTCAAAGTGAAAAAGAGACCCCCATTAAGCCCCCCGTCCGATGGCAATAAAGCAAAAAAAAAAAAACCCTAAAACCCCCACCGAAATCCCAGCCTAGACGAAAAGAAAGGAAGAAGCAAAGGAGGATGCCTAGCGATTACCGCTATGGTTTCGTCTCCTTGCCCTCGCGCTTATTAACCTTCTCCCTATGCTTATTGTGTTTGAGGTGGATCTCGAAGTTACTCGCCGTCATGTCCGCGCCGGGCGTGTACAGCTTTCCGGGACAGTCCTTGCAGCGCACGCGGGGGAGGAACATGTACTTCGTATCGGGCGGTAGGGGTTGGCCGGGTTGTTGCTGGATGGGGAGCTCGGTCTGGGGGTCGACGGGGGAGTATTTCATGAGGGCTTCGAAGGAATCGTAGGTGTAGATCTTTTGGAGGTTGTCGAGGGCGTTGATGAGCCATTGGGGTGGTGGGGGCTATTGGTAAAGTGAAATGTTAGCGGCAGGCGGACTCAAGTCTAAGGAGAGGAAGAAGAAGGAGAAGAAAACTTGTTACATACCGGTGTGGGGGGTCCACGGCCCGGGATAGGAGGAGGGGCAGATACTCTGCCTATTTGGGGCGCCTTGGTGCCATGAGGTTGCGGTGTAGCGGAAGATGTGCCAGGCGCGGGCGTCGAGGAAGAGGCAGCCCCAGGCGTGGCAGGAGGTTCCATAGCACCCAAACTAGGCCGCGCCCTAGCAGAAGGCGCAGGGCTCTGAGACACGCTCGGCGTGCGAGCGCCACGCGGTTCGCTGAGCAGCCTTCTGAGCTTGTCCTTATGCACCCTAAGCGTAACAATGAGCCTTTCGTCTTGGTCATCCACGGTATCCCTTCCGTAGCGGCGCGCCGTGCGAGTCTCGTGATGATGTGTGATCGTAGCTTCGGGGGTCTCCGACCTGCCGAGGTTGGCCATGCGTTGCTGCGCGGCAGACGCTGCTCCGCGCATGCCCCTTGTCCTAGCGGTGCCTTGCGCAAGAGCAGAGGGTGCGGGCGATTCGGGCGATGAGTCGTCGCTCTCCTCGGAGTCGGAGATTTCGCCGTCGCGAGCGGCGCCTCGCTTCCGACCTGTCGCCGCGCCCGCCACTCGTTTGTAGAGCCTGCTTTCTTCGATATCCCGCGCGGCGCCGGGGAGGACGGAGGAGACGATGAGAGTCCTGATGGTGCGCTGCCTCTCCTTGAGGTCTGGCAGTTGAGGCCCTCCGCGACGATTGACGGACCTCTTCTGCCGCCTTTGTTCTCGCGAGAATATAGTTTCGTTCCGCTCTAGGTCAGCCTCGGTCATTTCCCATAGGGATGGCGCGTAGTCCTTGGCTTGTTGCTGAGGTCGGAACACGGTGGGCAGAGGCGAGGGTAGGAAGGCGGAAATGAGATCGGGGTCTTCCACGGGACGACCGTCGAATGGATGGCCGACGCTGTAGAGGCTGCGGGTGAAGAGTTGGACTTGCTCGCGGATGGAGTGTGCGATCGCGGTCGTGAATTCGCCCGAGAGCGAGAGGTCGCGGGCCATGCAGACGGCGAATTCTTCGGGGGAGTTGAGGGGGTTGTTGATCTCCCATTCGAACTGGTCGACGAGAGTGTGTTGGCCGATTGTGATGTTGAGCTTGATTAGTATTCGCATCTCGTCGTTCTTGTACGCTGAATACGGTAGCTCCGGATCCAGGGAGTCTTCTTCGGAGAATACGAAAGGATAGAAATCGTTGATTTGTTCGCGCATCTGAAAGACGATCTGTTCGAACACTGCTTGTGAGGCTGGCGGCTTGATATCCATATCTTCAACGAGCTGAGCTGCGAACAACTCGACTGGGACGGTGCGGTCATGGAGGTTCCAGGTGAAGGTATCTCGCAACTTAATCTTGTCGTGGTCAACGTCTAACCTGATGGGGACAAGCTCCTCATGCTGTTCGGCCTGCTGAGCCATGTCCTTCCTCTTCCATTTCAACGGTTGAACAGTCCTCTTGCCGGGACGGGGCTTTTGCACGGGGTATAAGATGACCGAGTGGTTGTTGTTTTCGGTGAAACCATTGGCAAAGCCTTGATAGCCCTCGCCATATAGCTTGCCCGGTGGGAACCACTGTCGATACTCATTCCTGACACGCGCGTACTCCCTCGTCCTCTCGAGTTTATACGCGGTTTCCGCCTTCTTCTTCTGGGTTTCTTCGTAGAGACCTGCAGCGGCGGCGGCATCACGCGCCATATACCGTTCCAGTAGGAGCTTCTGGAAGGACTCCTTCGTCCTTACCGGGATAGTTTTAGCACCATTTTTAGACGTCGCAGACTCATCGTCGCCATTGCCATTCTCGGCTTCTGAAGTCGCCGAGGTGGACTCGTTCGCTCTTTCCGTCGCATTCGTAGGTGCCGCGCCGGGGGCAGGTGCGGTTGGGGTGGATGTCGGGGTGACGGTGGATGTGGAAAGTTCTGCTGCCATGGCGGGCGGGAAGGTGTCGATCGCGCCTTTGTCGCCGCGACGCCGCGACAACCCAGCGCGAAAGGGGATTTAACGTTGGGGAGCCAACTGGAAGGAATTTAAAATTGATGGATCGGGCGTAGCGTTACGGGGGGTTGTTGATTTGTCGCTCGGTATTTCGTGGAGGTCGTCGTTCGAATTGGGATCGCGGGCGGATTGGATAAATTGTTGCGATTCTGAGCTTCCCAAAATTCATTTGGTAGGAAAGGCGGGCGAGATTGAATCTGGAGGCGTAGGCTGAAGATTGAGTGAGGCGCGTGAGATTGATGTTGGTCGTCGCTTTGTGGCTGGAGACATGTTTCAAGTTTTTTCCTCTCAAGAAGTGGTACATCTTCATGGCGCAAAATTGGCATATGCAACTTGTACCCTGCAGAAGTACCTTTGTACATTTTTCTCACATAATCGAAAATAGAAAGCTTGCGATTAACACTTGACAGCACCTGGTAGTCCCGAACACGACAAGGTCAATCAACGCACTGGCCCTTCTTCATCCGACGCGCCGAAGTCCTATCATATTGAATGAAGCGACAATTCGCGTTTGGGTGACATGGCTTCGTCCTGCCATGTACATCATCCTTTTGCTAAACCCTGCTCCCTCTGGGCGAGCCCGAAGTCTGAATCCTAGTCCTGCAGCTCCTTGAAAATTATGGGTAGCATTGCGCCGAGGAGCCACTTAGACACGTAGTCTAGCAGGATCTCCACCAGCTCTCCTCGGTGATGACGGTAGTAGCAAAGCCATCCGAGACGAACACCCTCCAGCTCTTTTTATACGTCATGGAAAGCTCTATGGCTTCTTAGCTCGGTGGGGTTAAGGAAAGACCTGGAAGGATAGGTTCCCACCGATGCCGCAACAAACATCTCGACTGATGGCCTCTGTTACAGCGAGCTATTATTGGTAGGTGTGGTGTGGGCGGAGCCGGGACATCAAATCACGAACTTGTGGGATTGGTTCATCTCTAGGAAGCCAAAAAGGAGAAAAGCAGAGATTAGGGCTGCCGGACTCGTGTAAGTGCCTATGAGATGTGGTTGTGGTTGTGGTTGTGTTGGCTCTCAGGAAGAGAACCCCCGCATCGAGCTGCTGGCCTTTGTATCAAGAATGTGTCAAGCTTCCACGAAGTTCACCCTATCTCATCATCTCTATGGTCTCGGCTAACGAGTAAACGGGGTCGTGGGGATCCTGCAGCAAGCCTTCAAGAGATACATTGGGCTATGTTTGGCTTAAATAATCTGCAAATGGGACAACCTAGAGGAAGGAGGGACATTTGCAGTTGATGGTTGTGGTCACCTGCGCATTGAGAGCAGCAACGCACAATTCAGGGCACAAATTCAGGATTGCCCCTCCTTCCCCGCCTTCGCCCGCCCGAATCGACAAGCTCCTCAGACACGAAGTACACAACCACACAACCACACAACCACAACACAACATTGAACTGCCAAGTCAGGAACGAAGACGATATTGGCCCAGCCTAACCTAAGTAACTTGTCATTTGATCGTTCCACATTCCTTTTTTCCCTTTTTGTTTTTCTTCCTCTTTTCCTATATTTTGAAGATCAGGATTATCTCCTCTGGTCATTTCATTCCCTTATCAACAACCACCCCTCTCTCTCTCTCTCCCCTCCCTCTCCCCCAAGCTGCCAGAGCTCTTGTTTACTTGCCTGAGTTGGGAAGCTTGCATCAATCACCGATTGATCTTATACACACGGCCTGCCCCTCATTGACATCACCACACAACTGTACCTCTTCTCCAGCGTTACCTGGATTGAAACACCGCAACAATGGCGGACAACAAGGAGAAGGAGATTGGTAAGTTGTGCATTGAAAACCTCTTTTAGATTCTTGCCTATTTTCTGGACAATGTCCAACAAACTGGGAAACTCGAATTGTCCCTCGAGTTTTGTTTTGCCAGCGGCATCGTGACCCCACCCCACCTTACGCAGGGCAAAATCTTTCCCTCGTCTCTCTCCCTTGCTCAATCACCCCGCTCCCCGCCATAACAAAGCTAACCAAGCTCAACCGTTGATGCAGACTACACCCTTAACAACCCCGATACCCTCACCAAATACAGGACTGCCGCCCAGATCTCCGAGCATGTGCTAGCTGCCGTCAAGGAGCTCTGCACTCCTGGTGCCAAGATCGTCGACATCTGCGAGAAGGGTGACAAGCTCATCGAGGAGGAGGTTGCCAAGGTCTACCGTGGCAAGAAGATCACCAAGGGTTCGTACACGTTCTCTTTCTTTTGGGATTCTTTTCGTTTTATTTTTCTCCTTTTTTTTTTTTTTTTTCCCCTGTCTCTTGGCTTGGGCCTGAGTCTTAGGCGCTGGAAACCAACTGCTGAGCGTCACGCGGACGCCATTGTCCCCTTGCAGGTTCCGCCCACCCTTGCACCGTGTCGCCTGCCTCCTACGTTACTCCTTACACTCCTCTCAAGTCCGATGAGGCCGAGGCTGCCGTCGAGCTTCAGGCTGGCGAGCCCGTCAAGATCCAACTCGGCGCCCAGATCGATGGCTTCGGTTCGATTGTCTGCGACACTATCATTGCCGGCCAGGCTGACGAGGAAATCACCGGCCGCCCCGCCGACCTCATGCTCGCCACATACTATGCCAATGAGTTGCTCCTCCGATTGATGCTTCCTCCTGGCTTGCTCGCTTCTGGAACCGATGAGGAGAAGGCCAAGGCTGCTGCCGCGAAGCCCCCCACCCAGTCCAAGATCACCAGCCTCCTCGAAAAGGTTGTCAAGAGCTACGACTGCAACCTCGTCGAGAGCACCACCACGTGGCTCTTCGACCGCAACGAGATTGAAGGCCAGAAGAAGATTGTTCTCGCCCCCGCTGAAGGCACCAAGGGAGAGGGTTCTCCCGCTACTGGTGAGGTGTGGGGCGTTGAGATGGGCGTCAGCTTGGGTTCCGGCAAAGTAAAGACGCTCGAGCAGCGTGCCACCCTCCACCGCCGTACTCTCCAGACCTATGGCCTCAAGCGTCCTACCTCCCGCAAGATCCTTTCCGAGGTTGTCAAGAAGTTCGGAAACTTCCCCTTCTCGCTTAGGCAGCTTGAAGACGAGCGTGACGCCAAGTCTGGTGTCGTCGAGTGCGTTCGTGGCAACGTTTTCCGTCAGTACGAGCTCGTCGGTGACAAGGACAACAGCCCTGTTGCCCGTCTCCTAACCACCATCGGTAAGTGGCCCTAGCAAACGAAGACTAGAGAAGGAGGGAGAGAGCTCTAGAGCTCTAGAGCTAACGGTAATATTAAGCCATCACCAAGAACGGCATCACCAAGCTCGGCGGACCGCAACCTCTTGACATTAGCAAGTACAAGTCGGATAAGAAGATCACTGATGAGGAAATCCTCAAGATCCTCGAACAACCCCTGGCGAGGAACACAGGAAAGAAGAAGACCAACAAGAAGAAGAAGAAGAAGGCCGCCAAGAAGGACGGATCAGAGGAGGAAGAGAGCGACGAGGAATAAACGGGCTGAGAATTGGGTGGGGCGTTTCGTGCGTGAGAGTCTCGATTGCGTGAACCGCTTGTCAGATGAGCACTTCATATGGCAGGCTCTTTGGGCTCCCCCTCCATCAGAGCAGCCGTACAACATGGGAACCAGCACTTTTCCCCGCAGCCGCTGAGAACCTGAAAGATTTACAGGGTAAAGGTGAAACGGCGTTTGATATATATATTCCCCGATCTGCCACGACTAGGCGAGCTGCTGCTGCATGTATTTACGAACGCTTACCTCGGCGCTATTTGATTCAGCGGAGAGTGGGCGTATGCTGGCCTTCCTAGTAAGTTGTCTATCCCAATCGACAACACACGGGAGACTGTCAAAACAGAAGAAAATAGGATAGCACATGGAACTCCCAACCCGTGGTTTGGTCCAGCTCGAATAGGAACAATAAGAAAAAAGAGAAAGAAAAGAATCTCGCTTCTTTGAGGAGAAAAAATCTTTGTGCTGTCTCGCGACTGTGGTCCACTTGTCTCGCAGAAATATGGCCGTGGCAGGATGACAAGGAAACTGGCGCATATGGGCTGTGGGCTCGTGGCGTTTCTTCCTCATGCCTACGGGATAGTCTCGCCACCCTGTCCAGATAAGCCTCCGCCAGAAATGTGACCCCCCCTTTTCCACTACATAATATTATTGCGCATCGCCAGAGCCGGAATAGCGCCAACGTAGCCCTTTGAGGGTGGCCCGGAGGAAAATAAGCAACGATGGATGCGTCAACTTGACTCCTTTGAACTTGGGGATTCTGTCATGACAGGCGCTTTTTCTGTCCCCCAGGACCTTGTGGAGGGCTTGGTAGCTGAATAGTGATTGAATTTGAAAATTTTGAAGAGGCTGCTGCGTTCTGGGTCTGGGAGACCCAACTGTTAAGGTGGGAGAAATAGGACGAACAAGATTGGCATTGTCGCGATGTTCGGCTGGGGAATCACAACACGACTCTCAGCGATCCCTAAACGTTAACTTGCAGCCGAAATGGTTATCTGGACTAATGGCAAACAGGTCTTCGCCGAAGGTATGTTTGGGTATTCCGACAACGTGGTTTCTGGGAACTTGGAAAGGCCCCTTTGGCACTCGTTGCCTCGGAGTGTTCCTGAGGCTCTTGGGAATTTCAACCCTTTGAGAGGATGCTTGGCGCTTACCTCGGTTCGAAACAGGCGAGCTCTGCAGTCTCTCACTTGCTGAGACTCTTGGTGTCTGGGCGATCAGAGCTACCAGACAGCAGGAGCTCCCGTCCGCCCCGTCTCTCTCTGAACCGTGATGTGATATAGAGCCTGCTCGACCCTGGTTTCCCCTCTCCTCTTTTTTCGGGGGACTGCAGCCTCCTCATTTGACAACATAAGCAGGCCTCTGAATGAATATGCCCGGACTGCGTGTTGCCTGGCAGGCGGACCAGGCGACCCAAGCCCTAGAGCCAAGGGGAACTCAATAGCCTAGCTGTGAGTGTGCATGTCAGTGCTAGGAAAGAAGCAGCGACACGGAGCTAGGAATTTTCCTTTTTTAATGGGAGTGGAGTTTGTTGGGAGAGAGCAGAATGCTGGAAATTGTAGGTCCAGACTTCAGAGAGGCCGAGACAGGCATGGGAGGTGCTGCACCAGGGTGCATAACTCTGTACCACACGTTGTCAGAGCTGGGCTAGGCAAGGAGACAATGACCCAGGCAGGCCAACAGAGGATGGGGGAGATGGAGGACACTCGATCGGCCATGGATCAAATGAAGGAAGAGGATCTCCCGTGGTGGCGAGAGAAATCGGTTAGCAAGACGCAATGCAAGATAAATTTCAAAGTTGGCAATTGATTTTCAAGATGGATGGATGCTGGGAGGAAGAGTCCGGGTACGGTCGAGAGGATCTGCCCTGCCCCCCTTGTCCGACGCCATGAGTGAGACTTTGCATTTTGGGGGCCACTCTAAATTTACAGTGCGGCGCCAGGCCGCGTCTTCCACGAGAGAAAGAAAAAAAGAGCCCGACAAGGTCGAAGCTTCCCCTACACCAATTCACCATTCCTACCACACACACACACACACTTTTTGCATCACCTCTGGCGCGGAGGATAAAGATGCGATCCTAATCACATTGAAACAGGGAGATCCAAAGAATAAATGCAATTCTTTTTTCTTTCTTGCGCGACCAGGTAAGTTTTGCAATAGGCTGTGGGCCAGAAAACGCGGTCGAAACACGATGCTAACACCGAGGCGCGCAGGGTCCCTGAGTAGTTTTCCTCCGAGAAATCTCCCCAATTTCGAGTCTCCCCCGACAAGGGGGTCCCGCAAGATCCTTCTTTCTTCCACGAACCCACCTTTGTTGTTCTCTTCGTGTTTGCCTTTCGACGCGACATCTTGCGAGGATCTCGAAGGCAAAAGGTTCTTGAGACAAGCCTGGACGTGGTGGAAAATTAAAACAGGACGTCTTTGGCCTGAGGCAACGAACCTCTGATCCACCATGATTTCCTCCAACACGAGATCGTCGCGCTCGCGATATTCGAGTCCAGCACAGGGAGGAGGGCAAGGAGGAAGCGGAGGAAACGGAGGAAATGGGGGAGGACCTCTCGAGACGAACAAGAACTCTACCAACGAGGCTTCGAGGGCGTTTATGCGACGGTGGATGGAGCCAGCGGTGCAGCAGAAGCCCAGCTTCGAGGATCTTGGCCTCATGCGCTATGGCGTGTTCGAGAACATGCAGCCTCTGGGGACGCTGCCGAAAGCATCGGCGGCGACGGGAGGAACGGGGTCGAAGAAGGAAAATAGCGGCATCGTGCGGAAAATCGTGCTGAAGCCGTCGCGGGCGGGCAGCAACGCTGGGAGGAAAAAATCTGTTGATGCAGCGCTGCTGGACGACGAGGAGGCGGAGGGGGCAAGAGCGGCCCACCGAAACAGCAGCACAAAATTCAAATTCCACGGCCAAGGCAACAGCAACAGCAACAGTTCCAAATTCCAAACCGCGAACGCGTCGTCTATTTCTCCCTCCCCTTTCTCCTCTTCTCGTTCGCCATCCCCACCCATTTCTCCTTTGCCATCTTCTCCCCAACCACCACCGCCATCGTCGTCCTCCACTTTGCCTCCAACGCACGCTCCATCGTCGAGACGTCAATCGGCAGATAAAGAATTGGCGTTATTGGGCATGAGGGATTTTGACGACAACAACGACGAAGATTACGAGCCTAGGGGTGGTAAGCGGAAGGCGGCTCACCGGTCACCGATTACCCGGCGGAGTTTAACGAGAAGATCTGCGAATCGCGCTGCTGCTACTGCTGCTGTTGCTGCCGCTGCAGCCGAAGCTGGAGATATAACGATGTCAGCACCATCGCCATCTCCGGCTTCCGCCCCAGCTCCCGCCCAGCCGAGGGCGGAAAGCGAGGAGTCAGAAGGAGACCTTGCGAAGAAGCGACACGTAGTCGACAAGGTTGTCGACGATGCTGTGGAAAATGCTCTCAAGTACCACCGGTACCCGACAGCCTACGCGCTACGCACGATTTACGACGAGAAAAAATCGTCGGATCCTCAGATCGTAGCCATGTTTGAGGATGTATTTCTCCAACGCGCCGATGCCGACACGCTCGATCAATTCGCCAACCTGGTGACGGAGCGGAAGCAGCTGGGAGCCAAGGACAACACCGCCTATCGATTTTTCTCACCTGACGCCGTGGGATCCCCCAAGAAACCCATCCCCGCACCCTACGCAGACCTACTCAGACTTGACCTCAGCACGGCAAGAATTCTGTACGACGACGACGAAGAAGAAGACCTACGAGCGCTTAAGAAGCAAAAAACTACGCATCCGGAACTATCGCCTTCGCTTTCGAGGTCTCATAGGAAGACGCGCGGCAGTGCCAGTAGCATGGCGGACGAAGCTCAAGCCAATTCTACAGAAGACGACGCCGCCTCTGTGATTGCATCTGAAGCAACAACAAAGGCAAACGCACCTCCAGAGACGCCTACTCGAAGGCGTACTCGCAGCGACTCGTTGGGTAGCGACTCTTCGCTTTCTTCCATCTCTCTCGACACCCCCGAACTTCGGGCATTTTCCAACTTCGAGGACGAAGATAACAACAGCTCGAAGCCCGAGTCGGGAACCGAGGTCCAGAGGCGGCCCAAGATCAAGCTAAAGGCCCAACCCAAGGATCAGGGCAAGCCCAAGGTGCAGCGCCAATTACAGCTACAAAATTCGGCTACGGGTCTCAGAATCAGTGGAGGTGGTATCGGTAAAAGCGCCAACAGGCGAGCCGACACCACCACCAGAGCAAGCACAAGCAGCAGAAGTACCCCGGCAGCAGCAGAGGGCCAGTCGCAGACAGCAGATTCCATCTCAGTGGTGGAGGAGGACGAAGACGTGTCAGGCGGGCAGACCACCCGCCAGCCAATTACGACAGCTACTACGGCAGCGGCCGGCAAAACTGCGGTGGCCCAGCGCAAATCAACCGCGTCGACCACTAAAGGCACCCATAATTCTAGGGCCAATCCCGCCGCCCCCAACAGGTCCAAAGCTAAGGCCTGCGACGCGCCCTCGCTGTCACTCTCACTCTCACCCTCGCCATCCTCACCCTCCTCTTCCTCCCCATCATCACACCCCGGCCCAAACTCTCATGAGGCCCCCCATGACTCCAGCGACAAGGACGGCAGCACCCAACCCCATGCCATGCCTGGCGTTGTCCGTCCACTTTTCCCAAACCTTCCCGTGAAGGTGTCTGCTCTTCGCTCCAGCGCGCAGCCGCAGCAGGGCGAGGATAATTCTGACAATGGATCCCCGTCACGACGTGGCACTGCGGCCAAGGCGAAGGCGAAGAGAGGTGAATCCGCCAAGCCTCTCGACTCCAACAATAACTCTCCCAAATCATCGCCTCAAACGGCTGGCTCTGCGCGAAAGACGCGGAGCGGAGCCAAGGCTACTCCCATCTCCCTCACCGTCCCTACCACTCGGTCCACTCGCTCTGCCGTTAAGAGGACGCACGATGAGCTTGAGGGGACAGCCTCGCCTGTCGCGACCTCGACGAGGAGTAATGCCCCGTCGCAGGTGACGTCGCGAGCGGTCACGCCAATCTTGCAGCCTCCCTCGAAAAAGCAGCGGGTTGGGCCTCGGGTGAAGACTTCGTAAGTATTTTCTCAATGTTCCCCAAGCTTCTCTCCCTTCATTCCTCCATCTTTTATCGCCTGTTCTCTTCATCCTTTCTTGGTCATTTTTTCTCTCTTTGTCTTGTACTCTGCTCCACCTTTCATTTGATCTGCCTCACCCATCCATCATCAAAAATGGTGATGGCTGAACGCGAGGATGGATGGCTAGTGGCAAGAGGCCATTTTTTTTTTCAGCTTTGGAGGAAAATCCCGGAATCCCTCTACCAGCAGCCAACTGTGCTGAGCTGTCAGGATACTACACTGCCAAATCCCCTTGCTCATGCTCCCACTTGTTTGCCGTTCATCGTTTTCCTCAACATATTGCAAGCTGGCTAACAATGAATAATTTCCAGGCCCAAGAAGAATGGCAATACAACCGCTGGCATGCCTCGCCCAACAGGTGAGGGCGTCATCCATGTGCCCGGCGCGCAGCCCAGAGACCAGGTGAGTACAGGCTCCCAGCCGATATTTTTTTTTCCCCCCTACTCTCGGTATTGCACCTTGGGGCCTAGCTTTCAGTGAACGGCGTGGTGAACCCTTGGTCATTTGCTTTTTCCCCCACGCATCGTTTCGTCCCTGTGCTTTGCTGGGCTTCATCTTATTACTCTTATCACCTTCACCCATGTCCCGATTTGGCAGGTTAGATATTGCAGCCCATCTTGGTTTTGTTTCCCGCGTTTCTCGTCTCGGCTCCTGCAATAGGCTGCTGCCACCGACAGGGCGAAACAGTGCAGAAGGGGGAAATATCCGCCCGCCACTCCGAGATCAATCTCTTCCCTTGCCCGCTTCGCCTCCATCCCCCGCCCTCTGCTCCCAAACAAGCTCAGCTCGGTCCTGTTTCCATTTTGCCGGCTCGGCTGGCAGCATCCCCCTTAGACACAAACAACAACGCCTCGACATGGTGCACGATCGCGTTATGGTGTCGGCGGCGTGTTTCTATGTCTGTATGCTACGTCTCGAAACGGAACGCTAATCAGATTGCCTTGCGCTTTTAATTTAGATCGAAAACGATGACTATTGTTCGTCGTGTGGTAACAGTGGTGATCTCATCTGCTGCGACAATTGCTCCAAGTCATTCCACTTTGAGTGCGTCGATCTCGTTGGCTCGACGGAATTGCCCGAAGAATGGTTCTGCAATGACTGCGTGTACAAGCGGTCCGCGCGCCGAGAGGAGTACGGCGGACCGTTTGGTGGTCTTCTCACGATCCTAGATAGGACCATTCCGCGCGCTTTTAACCTGCCTAAGAAGCTGCAGACCTATTTTGAGGGTATCAAGGTTGGACCAAACGGAGAGTACGATGAGGTCGAACGCATTACGAAGCTGTCAAAGTAAGTCTCGAAATAGCCACAGATCAGGCCTTTGTGTGATACGGCACGCGTGCAGCGTAATACCGGTCCGATTCGGGTTCTGACCATTTTTTCTCCAGGAAACAAAAGGAACATGAGTTCGACCTCTACCCTCAGCGAGATATCGAAGGCAAAGCCGCCCTATGCCATGGCTGCCAGAAGAGCGCCTCGAACGCCGGCAAGATGATGATGCTCTGCTCTGCCTGCCCCCTCTACTGGCATCTCGACTGCGTGGACACTCCCATGGCTCATCCGGCGAACCCGAGGAAGTGGGTCTGCCCCGCGCATATCGACCACTTCTACAACCCCGAGAACGCGCCTCTTGGACGGCGGTTCCGCAAGATCCGCGGCGCGCAGGTCATCAAGCCCGTGTATACGCGTGGGTACAGGAATAACGGCGTCATCGAGGTTAATGACAGCGAAGAGCCGGAAGACGCGTCGGGTTGGAGCGATGTCAGATCGTACGGTCGAGTCCTTCGGCTACCTGCGAAGGGAATTAAGCTCGATTTTATCGAACAGTGGGTTTTCCTCTGTCCTTCAAGATAGAGATTGTTTCGTGCGTCCGGTATGGATACAATCTTGTGCTAACCTGCTTGTAGACTTCGCAAGATTGGCGCTGGCCATGCCCCCCAGGCTCCTGATTCCAAGCCGCAGGAAGCGACCCAGACCGAATACTCTCCCAATCTCGACGAGGCCGAGGCAGCCGTTGCTCTATGCAAACTCTTCACCACTAGCGGCGGTGAACCCGTAGTTCAGAAGGAGCACAGCGAACCCACCGAGCAGGGCGGCGTTGTTGAGAGCGATAAAGCACCCAAATCCCCTGCGCCACTACCCGCCGACGACGCCGGTCACGGCAAAGAAGCGGAGATCGAGCCGACTAGCGATGCACTCAAACTGATAAGCCTGGTGCAGAAGGGCGAAATTAGCAAGGATGCGATCACCAGCAGCGACAAGCAGTCTCTTCGGCAATTGATGGCATCGATCAAGTCGATGCTCGGAGACGATGCCGAGGTCGAGGCCGAGGGTGACAAAACCCAACAAGATATGATTGCACACCTCGATGGTATTTCGGACGGTGCTTCAACGACGCCGGAAGCTTCTGAAGAAGCAGTTACTCCCCAAGCTGACCCGACCATCCATACACCCGTGTCCGACACGGTCGAGAAGACGGCGGACGAAGCGACGACAGCGGCCGAGCAGGGAAGCGAGTCGGCGGAGACGATCAAGACCACTAGCGATGGCATAGAGGTCGTCGAGATGGCTGACGACGATCCGGAGCTCGCGAGGGCTGCGAGCGATAAGCTCTCGGCGACGGGAAATAGCGCTTCGGCGCAGTCTACGAAGGCGGAATCGGTGAAGGACGTTGATATGGCCGAGTAAAAGCGAGGTGCGCTGGACTCGGACCTGACGACAATTCGCTATTGGGCAAATATCAAATTTGTTTCCACACTGGCGATATTTTCACACCTCGATTTGCACCACCCTTGACACGCAAACACACGTACACGAACACCCATCACACACACACACACATACGAGACACATGACACACGCACAAGTCTTTCATGCCATCCTCCACATTTCAGCTACTTTTTTTCCCTTGAACAGTTCCCTATAGACGGTATATATTAGTGTAGCCTCATCAACCAGAGCTTGGGGCTTGGGCTTTGCCTTTCTGCTCCTTTTTTCTAGTGACTGGAGGCTGGAGTCTTGTTTCTACTTTTCTTCTCTTTTTCTCTTGTTTCTGTAAGAGCTAATCTGTGTTAACAACCGTCTCTACAATGCATTTTTCACTGGTTTTAGCCTTTTGCTAAACTGTAATTTTGCAATGAAGCCCCTTGTCCTTCTCTCTTCCCTTTCCTGTGTATGATTTCTTTTCCTTTCTACCCTTTCTTCACTTCATGTATGTGTGTGTCCTTTTTTTTTCTCTTTTATTGTCTCTCAAAATTGAGGAGGGCAGGGATTTGCATTGCAGAAACAGCACAGCGAGGTGGATGAAGGGGAGCAAACTTGATTATGTTTTTCTACATAACATATTCCGCTTGCTTGCTTTCTCTGTCGCTGTGCAAAAAACATAGATTGGCGAAACAAGCTCTTTCTTTTTCTTCATTTGTTTCTTCTTTCCTCTCCCTCTATACTCTCTCTATCAAGGGAACGAAGGGGGATTAGGGGGGCTCGAGTTTGGTGGGGGAAGGATAGCTCTCTAGCGGAAAGAAAAGCCAAATAAAAAAAGCAGATATTGCCGAAGATTATTGTGAACTTTTAAAATGTCCGTGTCGTCTGTCTTACCTACCTTGGGGGAAAGCATGCTGGTTTGAGACTCGGCTATGCCAGGGGTTAGTTTCAAGGTTAGGAGGGGAAGGGGTATAGCGAGTAACGCGAAAGAACGCGAAAGACATTGAGAATGGTCTGTTGACGGGAAGGGAGGCGGGGGTGGCAAGAACGCGGCGAACGCGGCGAGATCAAGATGTTCGGAGAGTTTTCGATATTTGGCTGCCTTCGCGCTGGATACTCTATTGGAGTGCTCGTGGCTTCTCAGTGGAGGAGGGCGGCGGGTTTACAAGGGTTCTTTGAGCCGTAGATTAGAACCGGGGGGGAGGCTGACGCAGTGGGAGTGGTGAAGACCAGTGGCAGGCGGCAACGCGATAATGTCTGCCTACAGAGTATTACTTCACACATGCACTGATTGTTGAGAGGATGACCAGAGAACTTGATGATGATTCCATCTTGGTTGTCAGGCTCGGACGTGGCAGGTGCATGCGGGAAGGTTGCTGGTGTCCGGACGCGATCACGTGGGAGGAAGTTCGAGATCGTGCCTCATCAAGATTACGATACTAGGTTCATACAACGTTATGCGAGTGTATTTGTACCTTTGTAATTTGTACTTTGAGTTTAAACTCGGGGACCAGTGTCCTTCCCTAACTCCGGGAAGTACTGATACCCGCTTGATGGATACGATAACGTAACAGCTCGGTGTAAGGTAGTGTACATGGTACTACAGTAGGTATCATGCACTCTTTCTGCATATTAGAGCAGCGTTCAGCGGGACCACCTTCAATTGATGTTCCTTCCCAGAGGCTTTGACTGGTCATTTGACCAACCAAGTCGTGCCGACATCGATTGATGATCTCAACTAATTCCAAGCTCCGTTGTACTTTGTCCCAGTAACTCTCCATTGTCGCCATTGACCTCGACTTCCCAAGAGAAACGAAATCATTGAGCGGCTGTGTACCACTTCCGCAGGTGCTTTGTTCATTAAAACCACTCCGTGATCCTGGGGTTTTTGTCAGCGTTGCACGCTGCTTCAACTCGTGCTCTCTCTCTCTCTCTCTCTCTCTCTCTCTCTCTTTCGAACCTCCTCCGCTTGTACTTCGTCCGTTGCTACTCGCCCCGTGCTACCCCTCAATAGACGACCATCCTCGTACATATTAGACGCCCGCCAGGCCCCTCAGAAACACGAAACACCCTTCAGAGCCTATCGCCTGGCTGCCATACCGCTCCGCTCCGTACAAAGACACAGTGCTCAGTACAAAACAATCACCGCCTCCAAATCCAGACCCCGTGTCAGCCGCAGAATCATCTCGATCCTCACCGCAGCTATTTACTCTTTCTAGACTCCCTTCTTCTCACTCCTCTCAACGACATTAGATCCTCCTCGTAGTTTTCCCTCCTCTCTCCTTCCCCCTCCCCCCCCAATAATAAATTCAAAATGAAGCTGTACTACATTGGCGTAAGTCCCCTCCCCCCTCCTTCTCTCTCGCCTCATGTTTCATCACATGCGAAATTAGAGGGAGCCATGAATGCCGTGTTCATGAAAGAGGAGATATCAAGCGCTGACGACTTTGAGCGCCGCGATGCGGTGAGGGGAGGGGTTTAAAAGATTATCAAAAACACGGAGAAGCCCGCCGTGCAACTCAGCAGCGCCTACGATCTGAGCGAATTCTCGCGCTGGACCAAAAATGACTATCAAAACTTCATGACCATGTTCAGCAAGACCGTGGCCGAGAGGACGAACCCCGGCCAGAGGCTCGATGTCGAAGAGCAAGGTATGTAGAAAGAATGAAAACCAAGCGCCCCCTTTAACCCCTCGGAGCACATTTAAGCTCACAAGCACACACAAAGGCCACACTTTCCACTGCTACGCCCGCTCAGAAGGCATCGCCGGCGTCATCATCTCAAAGGACTACCCCAAGCTCGCCGCCCACCAGATCCTCTCCAAGGTGGTCGACGAGTTCCTGGCCGACAAGTCCGCCGCCGAGATTGCTCGCGCCTCGCGCGATAACGAGCTCTCTTTCCCCGCGCTGGAGAGGTATCTCCAGACTTATCAGAACCCTTCCGAGGTGAATAGCATTGCGAATATTCAGAAGGAGTTGGATGAGACCAAGATTATCCTCCACAAGACCATCGAGAGTGTGAGTTGCTGTTCTTTTCTAACATTTCTTTATCGCTTCTGGGATGAGCAGAGGGGGGAGCCATGAACTGCCGCGTAATAAATATGTGCTAACTGTAAATAGGTCCTGCAACGAGGAGAGAAGCTCGATGACCTCGTAGCCAAGAGCTCCGATCTTAGTACCCAGAGCAAGATGTTCTATACTACCGCCAAGAAGCAAAACTCTTGCTGCAACCTCATGTAATGAGACGCACACTTCTCTTTGTCTTCTAAGATAAAGCTATTCGGAGAAGAGAAAGACGTCTCGCGGTCCCCGGCTCTATCCACTTCCTCTCCCATCTCCCGACGGATCTTCAGGAGGGCCTGACCTCATTGCATGTATAAGCCATAGGACTTTGCCGACATGACATCGAAACCGAAAAAACTCATCTATTCGGCAACCTCGATCTGATTTTCAGCATAGAGGGAGATGGGGGAGCACAAGGAAGTAATGGGACGGGTCAGTAAGGTGCTATATATGTTTTTTTTGTCTTATTTGTTTACCGGCGAATCCGGAAGCGGGGCCCCAGAGACTACAGAGGCAGGATGTTCAAGCAAAGACGGAGAGGATAATTCGGGACATCCGGGGAACGAACGAACGGGCGTTGGAGATGAAACGGGAGATCTAGGCTGCGGATGCGGACGCGAATCGAGCAAGTACATATCACAAACCCCCTTAATGAAATTCTTTTCCAGGAAAAAAACGGGCTGTCATGAAATCAAACATGCTAGAGGTGACTGTGGTTAGACGGAGCGAAGTTTTATATGGACAGCTATCTTCCTTTCTACGCGGACATGGGCGATAGAACGCATGCGCCGTCCCGATCAAGCTACCGGCGGCCTCTTCATCTTCTCGAGTACCGATATTCTCCATTCTCCAAGGTCTAGCCACGACCAACTTCCGCATCCTGTCCTCCTAAGTCCGGAGGCTCGTAGGAACATAACGATATCAAAACACAGGACATACGAGTCAACTGCCCTGTCATTCAGTCTCAAGAGAATAGAACGCTCATAGTTACATACATAATACACTCATCACCATCAAATAAACGCAGGGGTAGTCGTTTAAACGAACAGAAACGGAAAACGAAAATGAAAACATAGATATACTAAGAAATAAGAACTGCGCGGGATAAGATATCAACAAGAGGCCCAACTTGGAATAAAACAACATAATAACAGAGAAACCTATGAAGAAGAGAGGAATCATTCGCAGTAAAACCCCCCCAGCCCCGTTTCCTTTCCCAGACTTGACAAGATACAGAAACAGTAAAAAAAGCAGAGCGTCCACACGACAAGGAAAAAGAGAGGGAGGAGAAAAGAAAGGACGCATCGATCAACTTCAGTCATGAAATCTTGATTCCCCATGTTCATTTCCCCATACTCCCAACCCAAATCATCATCCCTTCATCCACATCTCTATACCCACATCCCTCACTGGCCCGCCCTCTTGGGATGCCTCTTGGCAACTTCCCGTCCCCGGGACTGCTCGAGCCCGTTTTCCGCAGTATATATTTACCGTCGCCTCCTAGACGACATCGCTTTCTTAGGCGGAGCTTCCTCTTCCTCCTCCTCCTCCTCCTCCTCTTCTTCTTCTTCCTCGCCGGATTCTGGAGGATCGCTCAGCTCGCTCTCCTCATCGCCGTCGCCACCCGCATCATCACCCTGAGATTCTTCGTCGTCCCCACCACGACGGCCACCACCCCCCTCCTCATCGAGATACTCCCATTCCGCCACGCCATCGAGCATCTCCTCGTCATCCTCGTCCGAGTCCCTCTCGGCATATGTAGATGCCTTGACGGTGCGGGAACTCCTCCTCCGTGCGGCTGCGGCACGGGCCGCAGACTTGGAGCGGGCACCGCCGGCTTCCTCCTCTTCGTCGTCGTCATCATCGTAGGATCTCTTCTTTCGCGACTTAGCCGGCTTTTGCGCGGGCTGCTTCTTCTTTTTGGGCTGCGCGGGAGTGGCGCGGCTAGTCTTGGGTTTCGCCTTTTCTCTCGTTACAAGGGTCTTTGTCCTCTTGCTAGATGGCTCGGCACGGTCATCCACCGACTTTCTCTTCTGTAATTCGCAAACCTAACGTTAGAACTAAAAACTCGATCTGGGAATTGTGAGGGGAGGGGATGTATGCATACCTTCTTCCGATCAATCGACCTAATAAGATCATCAAGCTTTTCATCCACACCCTCTGGCAAGTACTGCCTCTCCGCAATCTCCTGCGCCTGATCATGAGGCAGCGTCAAATACAAGCCGAGAGGAATCCCAACCGACGCCGGACCTACGCGGAAACTCCAATTCTTCTTGTCCATCCACTTCCGAATGACGGCCTGCGCTAGGTCCGAGAGCACGTAGACGTTCTCGCTCATGGCGGGATCGATGGCGTCCTTTGTCTGCTTGGAGCGCTCGGCATACCTGAGGATTAGGCCCAGGTTGTTCTCGGTCGCGACGTTGCTCAGGTAGTATACGATGTACCTGGCGTGATCGACCAGGTTGTCCACGTCGGTGCTGTAGTCCGGGTGGTGGGCCAGGAGCGAAATGAGACGGCCCATGAGCGCCTCCATGACGTGCTTCTTGTCCGTTCCCCTGTAATACTGGGCGCGGGATCGGATCCACGTCTCGAGGCGCTGCTTGACAGACACAACGGGCTCGAAGGCCGTCAGGAAGATAATGGTGTAGAACCTCGAGCGCAGCTTGCCTTGGACTAGGTACTTTTGGAGCTTCTCGACGAATCCGTGACGAACCGCAGGCTCTCCGCGCTGGGCTACGTAAGCCAAGCTGTTGAAGTCCTTGGGCTGCAACATGTCGTCGAGATGCTTGATTGTGCAAATCTTCAGGGTAAGCTTCGCCGCGGCGAGGAGTAGTCGGGATCGGTGATGCTTTGGCGTATCCTTGACTTTGCAGATCTCGCCGTCCTTCAAAATGAGGTTCCGCAGAAGCTTGAAAACCGGCACCGCCTTCTCCTTGGCCAACTCGACATCGTCCGTCGCCCTGAGCCTGTTGACGAGGATCTTGAGACAAAGGCACTTCGCTTGGATTTCCTCATCCATATCTGCGTCGTTAACCCACACTGGATCGCGCTCAGTGGCATCGGTCCGGACACTGAGCAGAATCTTCTGGACTGCCATGTCAAGGATGGCATCATCATAATCGAGAGTGACCTTGGGCGCGAGAAGCTCGAGTTGGCTCACGGCCGCCAAGTTGTTGAGCAGTCGTGGAGACTCGTACTTCCAATCCTTCATTATCCTCTGGATAAGACTCGTCGCGTTTACCATCGCCTTGTCATCATTCTTGGCCATGAGGATACTCACAGCGTACTTGGCCGCCTTGGGAGGTGTTCCGTATAGCGCATAGTTGATCAGGTTCTGGCTAAAAGCCTTATCCCTGGGGATCTCATCGGGGTACTTGCGAGAGTACGACGAACACGCCTTCAAGACGTCCACACTTGAGGGATCGTTGGCCTTCCGCTCGGTAGGCGCCTGCTGAGACAAGCTCTTGCATAGGTCTCCGACGTGGGTCTTAAAGATCTCCGGGTTGCGTTGCGAAATCTCGCTAAGAACTTCGTGCGCAACAGCCCCGAGACCATCCTTGTCATTCTTAGAGCAATCCATTATGGCAGGCAGGTGGCTCCTATTGAACATGAGACAGGATGAGCGGTATAGGAGAGGAAGGAGGGTGTCGAGCATATGGGCAGACGAGCCGGCCTGGATGCGTTTGATGAGCTCCTTGATCGCGCCATGGACAGTCTTGAAGTCGCTCTCGGAACCAAGGGCAAACTTGACGAGTTGGTAATTTCGGCGATCATTGAGCTTCGCGAAGCGCTGCAAGTCCGTAGTGACCTTGGGAGGGTCGGGGAAGAAGGTGGAAACGTAGGAAATGGTCTTGTTGAGGTGCTCGGTCGTCCGCTTTGCATCCCCGTCAATGGTTCCACCATTAAAAGCCTCACACTGCTTGATGAACAGGGCTAAGACCTGGGCGAATTGCGGCTGTCGAGACTGGATGGCAAGGAAAGCCTTCTTCGCAGGGTTATCCAAGGATTTTACGAGTTGCAGTAGTCTTTCAGCCCGAATCCTATCCGGGTCAAAGACTGTTCCGCTTGCCGCCTGGCTTTGGGAACTGCCTTTGGCGCCAGGCTTCTGTTTCCGGGGAGGGTACCCAAGCGGCACGAGATACTCGTAAAGAACCCTGTCGAGCAAGACATTAAGATCCAAGTCGTTGGCGTAGAAGACATTGAGAATCCGGCTAGAAACGCCCGAGAAACACGCCACCACGACGTCCTGGCCAGCAGCAATATCTCCGGCGGCAACGGCCCACAGCTTCCCTAGAACGACCATGGCCTCGACACGAACAGCAGGCCGCTTGTCTCGGCAGCGGTCGGCAAGACTTGCGAGTACGGACCCTTCCTTGTTGGCGCCACCTTTGGGACCGAGTTTGGTAACGACGTCGCGGTAGGAAAACAGCTCGATGGCCTTGACGGCGGCCAACCTGACCTTTTCGTCGGCATCGTTGAGCTTTTCGTTCAGAGCATCAACAAGTTGCGACTGCTCCTCTCGGCTTAAACCAATGCCCCCGGCTGACGTGGAGAGGATATACCCAGCAGCCGTGGTCCAAGCAGCTCGGATCTGAGGCACCTTGTCCTTTCTCCTGCCGAGGAAGCTGTTATGGGTAGAGGGGTAAGTCTGCGCAAATGATTGCGAGCATATAGGGGTCGTGAGAACATTGTCGTAGATGGGGGCCGAAGCCTCGTCGTTGAAGCGCAGCGGAGGATACTGGCACGGGTCATAACTAGGGGCAGATGGGGGACCGGCGGCGCCAATCCCCGAGATCATATCGCCGAATGTCTCGGTAGCAATCTGGCGAAGATGCACGTCATCTGCCGACAGCTCGGCTTCAACCTGGGGAATGACATTCTGCAGCACCGCCGGGGCGGCGCGCCAAAGCTCCCGAATCAGTAGGTGGGCCTGGGAGAGGTTCTTCAGATCCGCCTCAGTCGGGCCGGATGGGGCAGCCTCTTCCTCGTCATCACCCTGCTTGTGGCCGTTGCCTCGGGTCGCAAAGCTCGACGCATCCATGATGACATCGCTAAAGTACTGGCTCACGTATCGGGCCATCTTTTCCGGGTTATATGTACATATCATCTTGGCCATGACGTACGCAGGAGGCTCTTTCTTTGGCAAGAGTGTGGATTGATTTCCGTTCGATTCGCCTTTATCGGATCGATTCTGGACAGACTTGAAGTGTGCCGGCCGGAGAAACTGCGCAATGACAGCCTCTACAACTTTTGCTGGAAGGCCGGGACTCTCGTCGATAAGGAAAATGAGGATATCCGTCATATGGGCCTCGACATCTGCAGGGGGATTTCCGTCCGCATCGAGGATTGAAGATGCAGACACGCAGTCGAAGCAGGTGGAGAAGAGGTGTAGGAGGAGGTTATCGGCGCCGTCGAGGTCGTTCAGGAGTAGGATACTCTTAACCTCGGCAAGAGAGGACAAGACGTGTTTATGCTGACCATTGTACGGGTGCGAAGGGTCCTTGAGCGCAGGTAGAGTATAGGCGATGATGAAGGTAAATATCGCCTACGCGTCGCGACAGGTTCTGTTAGTAAAAATGGCTTCCCCCCCCCAAAAAAAAAGACCATCGCCTAGGATCACGACCACCTCAACCTTACCTTGAGCTGATCTTCTGTGAACGGCGCGTCGGGCGCGCAGAGCCGCAAAATCTCGACCAAGCACGACGCCACATAGGCTTTGATGGGCGGCTCCTTGTGCTGAAGAAGATTGCGCTGAGCGAGGGAATTCGCTACGTCGGCCAGGGAGTCCTTATCCACGCGATCTTGCTCCATGTCGCTAAGCTCTTCGAACAGCCTTTGAAGCCTCGGTAATAACTGCGACACGGGAATAGGCTTTCCTGGGCGCCACGTTAGAGGCTCGTCGAATCGGAGCTTGGCCAACTCCTCTCCCAGGCCGTCATCGTCGCCCGCTGAAGCTTGCGCTGCAGTAGCCCCTTGCTCTTCTTGCGCTTCTTCGTCCCCGCTACTTTCTTCCATTTCTTGCTCCTCTACTTGGGGCTCGGGCGATGGCTCGGGCGATGGGGTCGGGTCCTTGCCACGACGATTGCGGCGTCGGGGAGGCATGGTATCGGTCGGAGCTCTGTCAATTGAAATCACTCGGCTCGCTGGATCAAAACAAAAAGATGGTACGTCGACAATGGCAGAGGCGTTAAAACAAGTGCTTATGGCGAGGAGGCAGGACGATTTGTCGTGATGTTGGGAAGTATCGGGACGGAAGGTGGGATTCGACACCCGCAGAAGTTCGTACAAAAACGGCGAGGGCTAAGGTAAGTACGAAGTAAGCAGCTCGGAATTACTTATTGAAAACCGCGCCTAGGCACACAGCTTCGAGACGAGTTTCACAATTCCAGCGCAAAGATAAAGAGTCGATTCACTCGGTCTAGCAGTCGCGGTAGAAGGAGAGAACAGACCTTGGAAAAGTAGACGTGCCGCACCACGTTGGGATTTCGGGCGGGTGGAGAGAGAAAGGAAGGAGAGCTGCAGATGGAGGTTCTTTGCGAGGGAAGAGATGCTCTGAAATTATTGGGGGGGCTTTTTTGGCGTTGTCGCGCGAATGTCGCGTACTTTGTACCTTGTCGCACTAGACCTGACCATAGGACAGACATGGCAACTGGGGGCATGGGGCAGGCAGAGGATGGGCACTCAGCACAAAGCTTGTACAATTAGTTGTACCTGGACTTATGACAAGAAAACAGTGCGAATTAACAGCATTACGCCACGAACCAATTGCTGGGGACTGTCATGTCATTGGCACATTGTCCGATCGATGTCAAGGACTGTGGCGTCGGGTCGTGTATGACTAATCATTCCAACCTCCTCAACCTCACTCCTCGATAATGTGTGAGTGCGAGAGTGTTTCCCGCTGGGAGGAGCAAGGAATCAGTGTCCGAGAAATGAAAAGACAAATCTCCTTGATGTTGCAATAATTCTACTCGAGCGTAGACGACATATTCTGAGATACTCTACAGGGACTTGAATTATCTGATGGCATCTGACGGGAACGTTCAAGTTGGCGGCTTGAGCACTCGACTATTAATTGAAGCTTAGAAACGGCTCTCTAGGCAAGTATTGGCCTGCGATCCTAGAAATATTGATACCATTAGTTCCCACAGATATTGTAGTCCTGGTTCCTGTCATAAACAATCCTCATATGGCACAGTCGAGCCGATAGAACGAGCTTGGTAGATGGCTTTTCGAGCTGGACTGCTTCGTAGGTGTTGGCGAAAACCCTCATCCTTCTGCGCATATCTGTGGGAAAAGCCATAAGTGGATGGCTATGAAGATCGATCAATCTCATTGAATTGTGTCCAATTCCGAAGCCAGTGGGGAAATGGTATTCGTAGAAGAATATCGTCGTTACCAGTATCTCTTGCAGCCGAGGGATAGCTTGCCGCTTGTCATGTCACTGGTGTCGGTGGAAGGAGAATCTATCTCGGTGAAGTGTTCCTTCCTACGAAACAGCAGTATTTTCATTATCCAGGGTGCTTCTAGTTTCTATGAGGTTGACAGCATGATTCAGGAGGATGGATAGCCACACAAAGGAGGAAGGTGGGCAGTCTAGTTAGCTGTGCTGGTGTGCTCCTTCCTCCAACATCTCTTCCTAGCTCCAGTGATTGTGTGCATCAGAGAAAAGAAAAGGAAAAACTATATATATCTACTCTTTTTCAATCTTTGGCACAAACTCTTCTCCTCTTCTTCCCTCTTCACAAACCTTTTCAAAATATCCAGACATTCACTCTCTGCGATATCCTCAAATCCAACTCTCAATCCTTTCTCAGTGAGTTAAATCTTATCTTTGTTAGCCTTGTATCCATCCAGACCATTCTCCCAAGCCATCAGCATGATCTTATGGTTATTTGAGCGACCTGGGATCAACGGTTGTTTTGGCACCCACCCCAGCTTGGTATCTTGTGGCTCTTGGACACTGGGTTCCAAACCTCACCCAAACTTCCCAAACCTCCACATCCCACATCCCCTACTTTTCCAAAAACCCTACCATTTCTCCTACACCACCAACTTTTTCACTTCTTCACTTCTTCATTCCACAAAACTTCTCTCCAACATCATCTCTCCCTCCCACTCCTCATCACACTTCTAACCAACCTACTCCAGTCATCCCAGGATCTAGTACAGATCCAATCACACTCCATCACCCAAGTAAGTTGATCGTTTTCTTGCAGTTACAGCATTCTTCTTTTCTTCTTCATTTCTGTATCCCTTTCCCTTACTTTGCCCTTGTCTCGTCAAATCTTGACCTCAAGCCACCTTGATCTGTTTCCTGATCGTGGGTGGTGCTCCTTCAATACTTGAGACCAGAGCTCCTTCCTCCTCTCACACCTCCCTGCTCCTTCCCTCCTCAAAGCCTCAGATATCCACAAACGCGAAAACGCGTTCATTTGATTTTCCTGTTTTCGTCCCCTGAGTGCGTTGCCCTCTGCTATTCCATCAGTTTTCCTTTCTCTTTTTCTTTCTGCCCTCCTCACATCTTCACCTCCATCATCACATCCCTTTCTTCTACATCCCACACCGAGACAAGATCCATCACAAGTCGATCTAGCCTTTGTTCCCTCATACCCCAGACTTCTGAAATTCTCTGCATTGCAGAGTTTGAAGTACGCAGCTTCTTCCCCTTTCTTCCACTTTCGTATTGTCCTCCCCTAGTATCCCAGAAGGATTTGACTTGCCTCTTGGGCTTCGCCATATCCTTCGTGTCCTTTTTGCACTAACCGGCTCTCGACTCTTCTTTAGAATTGAGCTTCCGAGCTTCCAGTCCTTGTTAAATCTTATTGACGAGCCCCTCCAGCCATTTTCCCTGGTAAGCTCTATTGGAATCTCCCTTCTCTCAAATTCTCGCCCCTGCCTTCTCGAGGCATTTGGGAAACTGAGAAGCTAATTTCTAGCAGCGACAAGTTAGCAAAATGGCTGCTTCCAACAGTAAGTCACTGTCTCGTAATGGTTCACTTATTCGTCAAGCTAACGCCCTCTACTCCTGTACCTAGTGACCGATAAGGACATCTACATTGAGCTTGGCGATATGTCCAAGGATAAGGATATGGACAGCAAGATTACTGTTATTGCTGTTGGTGATGCTCCCAAAGCAAAGAAGATGTGCTCTTTTGACTTTTGCTGCGTGGGTGTTACCCTTGCTTCTGTCACTGCCACCCTGGTTGTGATTATTTATGCAATTTGCACCCTCACCTCGAACTTCAATCCAGGCACCAACGCTAGAGAGTCTGGTGTTCTTCACGAGCGCCAGATCTACCAGCGTGAATTGCGTTTCCCTCCTGTCGCCCCGTTCCTTGGTCCTCATGTCGCCAATACATCGAGCCTTGTTACCGGAACCTCGACCACCCTCTTGTAAGTGTAATCTGAGTACAATCCCTTGCACTATCAATGCGCTGACAAACTGTTCTAGTGTTACTGGTTCTGCGGTCAACTATGTGACTGTTTCCCCCACCATTGCTTCTGATAGCAGCTCGGTTGTCTCTGCTGGTCGTTTCAGTGCCGGTGATGTTCGAGGCTCCGTTGATGGAACTCTGACCATCACCTCTGCATCGAACACTGTTACGAAGACTCGAACTGTCACTCCCACCGAGGTTGTCATTGTCACGCCTGGTGAGAGTACTGCTCAGGCTTCGGTGACCACCTCCTCGCCTATTCCGGTATCTAGCTCGACCGACGTCGATGAGTGCACTCCTGAGATTTTCTACTTCACTGTTACCAAGATTGTCAGCCCGATTGACGGAGCTCAGCAATCTGCCACTACTGAGGTTGGTGTTCCTGTTGCGTCTGGTGAACCTATCACCACCACGAAAACCCAATCTGCTCCCGTTCTAACCGTTTTACCTCCTGCACAGATCTCCTCGAGCTCTAGCGACGCGACCGATGTTGTTACCGTCACCCAGCAAGATACCGTCATTGTGACCGTCACCGAGATTGTTGGAGAGACCGGAGTTACCGATGCCGACTCGGTCGGTAAGGCCACTCTTGCGACGCATACTCATTCTACCTATGCCACCACGAAGGTTGTCGGCGTTGAGGAGACTATTTATGTTACCAACACTGCCCCCGCTGTTAACGTGAGCTACACGGTAGTTCAGCATAGCCATCCGACTTTCTCCCCCACCGGTGTCTTCACCATCACCGGCACCGCTCACCTCGGTGATCCCACGCTTGGCGCTTCTGCCACCCCTTCTGATGACACCTCCGGCGCTGAGAAGAATGGTATCGGCAGTGGTAATGCTCGTGTATTTGCCGTCATCATGGCGATCGTCGGTGTCTCCCTCTTGTTGTAATTGCATGAGAGATTCATTCGACTCGAGGCTCTGAAGATCTTTGACGACCCCGACCGATTGAACTTTGCCAACCGATGGCACATTGGGCTTTGGCCCAACTTCTCTCTCATTTTTCGGACTCATAGTCCTTTCGTTTGACATGGAGGATCCTTCAAAGCGCGATGATGGTGCGTGCATGAGACTGATTTCCACTTTATCTCGGGTTTTCGGAGTTTTGGTAATTTTTTTCTTTTTCCCTTTCTCACATTGGCATGGCAATGATGAGTACGAGGCATGATTGATGATTGATGGGGAATGCGAACACGAGAGATGAGTTATGATCTGAGCCAGCTCAGCATAAAGCTGGCTGGCCATCTGGTCTTTTCGTTTCTCTTCTTTTTTTCATTCTATTTTTCTTTCATCGGGTTTTATTCAGGTGTTTGATTTTTTACACCAACTCCCCTCTGAAAATAGAAACATCCCAAAAAAAAAGGGGGTTTTGGGTGGTCTGCCTATTGAGGACGTAGTCCTCTTGTCGGCGATGCTTCCGACAGCCTTTTCAGAGAAATTAGGACTAGATTAATAGATGACCACTTAAAACCCAGCATGGTAACATTCGTAGAAACTTGCTGAGAGAAAGAGAGCGCCTTTCTGCTGTAAGTATGGAGAGAACACCAACAGGCCTGCTCCGTCTCTCTCACTAGCTGCTGGGGAGGGTGTAGTTTGGATGGATGGACTGGGGTGATACCGTGGGCCATTTGCATTGGTGATTCCCATTAGTTTCTAGGACTGCTAATCTCGTCAATTAACTTCATTCCTCTACGTCCCTAGCAGAATGTCTTTCAAGTTCCAGATCCCATGACTACATTCAAAGTTTGGTCAACCTCCATCTCTTCGGTATTCATAAGCATCTTCAGTTCCGCCACAGAAACAAAATCCTCCAGTAAAGTCCTGAACCGGCGTAAGTGCCCACCTCATGTGACGCTGCCGCTCCGCACCATCTCTTACAGCTATGCAGCAATAACGTATCTAGAGGCCCCGGATTCGAGGACGGCCTGAGCCCATGTGTGGGCTAGATCGACCTCGAAAAGGAGCTCGCAAACTAGGAGAACGAGTTGAGGCGTCTGAGAAATGAAATCAAGTAGTCTGGGTTCTGTATCCAGAACAGTACATGTTTTCAATGGATCTCGGGACATGAGGTATAGAAGGTGGGCTCAAGTATTCCACATGCTCTCGCCCCCAATTCCATCTCACCCAGCGCGTGTCCAGCCCGGGACATACAGTTTCTGTTTCCGTCCCTTCGTCCCGCCAAGACCAGAAGTTCCAAGTCTGCTGGGACACTTGGACGGCAAAATCGGTCCGGCAGAGCAGGCACGAATATTGCAGAGACAGCCGCTCGCTTCCCAAGTTGTAAACGTCGTGGACCTCCGAGCCCTTCTTTACCTTGGTTGGCCACGCCTCTCTTAACTTGTGGAAAGCCGAGAGTAGCGTAGTGTGCATGCAAAGTGCCTCATTGTACGGTATGTGGCGAAAGGGCGCGTAGTCGGCTAGTGAGCGGTATGCATAGATTGAAAAGCTCCACGATGTGTGGAAGATGAATCTCCCCTCAACGATCCTACTCTTGAGCCAGGCCTCGCCGTCAACAGCACAGTCTGGATAGAGATTATGCATCCACCAAACTCGTCTGCCGTGCCTTCTTTCATGCGGCATCATCAGCTTCTCGAAGTACCCCCAGTAATCGCCAGCAGCGAATTTTCCTAGGCGGTCATATTTCAAGGCGAGCTGGACGTGCTGCTGGGTCAACACGTACTTGTGCCGCTCGGCTTGGAACGCCGTCCGCCCTGGTGGGCAATCTTTGCGCTTGTACCGAGCGCGGGTCGGAGTATCCTTGGTGTCAACTCGATGCAGCTTGCAGCAGCTCGCGCAGGCGAGGTAATCAGGCCGTGGATAGGCCAGTCCTACCCAAAATTCCATGCGCTTACCTCGCGGCAGCCTCTGGAGGATGTCAACCCAGTCTTTGTGGACAACGGAGCGGATGCTCTGACACGTCTGGGATAGATAGAATCGGCTGTGTAGGGGAAGCTCGTCCCCTAGGAGAGCGAGCACATCGAGGAGCAGTGCTATCTTTTTCTCTTGGCTGTAACGATAAGGAGGGGGCTTCGAGAGGCTAGGATCTCGAAGCATCTTTCGGAACTGTATGGGAAACGGCATCTCGAGCGACATAATAATGCACGAGATGGATATATATCTAGATATATTGTGTGTGTGTGTGTGTGTGTGTGTGTGTGAAAAGGCTTCGATTCTGAATTGGCGAGAAGACAAGTCTGTCGGAACCGGAAACTTTGTGGCTATAACTCACATGGAAAAAGTAGCCGACAGCTTCGTTGAGAGTAGGCCTCAATGTTTGCGCACTAACAAAGGTTCCTTTAAAGCGTAGTCGACATAGTCTTAACAAACATCCATCTGAAAATGAATTCTCCGTGTTCATCCTCCCTCTCTATCTGTCGAAGTCATGTATTTCGTTATCAGCACCATATCTCTACAACCCAAAGATCCTGTGCTCGAAGACCTAAGATGTTCCATGTGCGGAACATCAGCATACAAGTAGGCATCGTCTCGTTATCACGTCGTCTCATCTTATCGCCGAGTTCTCGGACTTCCGTCGAATGTTTCGAGTGCTCAATTTAGCTTCGCCTCAAGGTTTGAGGTTACTAGACCCAGCTACCACGATGAGGTATTGAGCTCCCCCAAAAGTCAGCTACCAAGAAAACCGCTGGGGAGGGGGGGGGACACGCTGCGGGAGGGGGCACATCACCTTACAAAGAAAGAAAAAACCCACCCGCCTGCCCCCCGGTATATTTACTGTCCGCCGGTGCCGGACGAAGTCGCAGTCTCGGCCTCACCCGCCGCCTGTGGCCGGCTCTTTCCCCGATTGACTAAACAGGCCACGAGGCCAACTAAACCGAGTTGCGGCGATGATCCACGTGGGAACGGGAGAGGGAGCCGGGCAGGAAGGGGGGGGGGGGAGCGGGAGGAGCGGGAGGGAAGGGAACGGGAGGGCAGGCCGGACAAGCCGGGCATGCTGGGAGCCCCAAGCTGAACCTCAAACACCACACCCTCAGCAGAGGCCAGCAAGATTCTGACTTTCCCTGCCAAAGGGTGGACACACAGACATAAAGCCCAGTAGGCCTCCTTATTGGCAATCAATCACAGAGAGTTGTCGAGCAGTTCCGTTCTTCTTTACGGAGTTGGATTTTGCCCGGAAGGACACACCCCTGAGACTAGTTGCCTTGTCAATTTCCGCAAGGCTCGCGCTTCTGGCATTCGGGAAAGACCCACTGGCTTTAGGATGCGGAAACCGGCCGGCCTCTTGTGTCAGAGCCGAGCGAGCTGGCTCATGTCCCAGTGGAACTGTAGCATGGGACACTTCGAGCAGTAGGAAGCAGAGAGGCGATGGCCGGGAGTCGTTTGCTGTTCCTTTCCGGAAAAGTGGGCGATCGGTCTGGCCACTGCCGGTGACCAACGTCGGGAATCGGGAACTCGAGCGCCACCGTAATGATTCGTCCAGGCTGCCGTCAAACGACGGAATGCATTCCGGGCAGGAGGTACAGGGCACCAAGTGTAAGAGACCCATACTTTCCTCCTCAACTGATGAGCAGAAGAATGCATGCCAATTTGAGAATGGAAGAAGAAGAGACAAAGACAGATGTTGTATTAATTGATGTGTTCAAAGATGAGAAGAGAGGAGAGGCATCAGAGGGCGGCAGGATGGGAGAGAGTAGGGGCGCAGAGGAGGGCCTTGGCCATATTCCCCTGCCTCCCCCACAGAAAAGAGAGCGTCTCAACTGATGTCTTATAGCAAGGCAGAAAAGGCATGAGAGGAAGAAGCTTGATATTGATTGACGTTGAATGATGTTGAAGAAGAGAATGAAAAGTGAGTAGAGAATCTACGAAGTAGAGGAGGAGGAATCAATGGGACAGAATCCAACCCCAGCTCAGAACTTTCCCAGATAGGAAGTCAATGTCAGATCTGGCCAGGCTGATTGGATCAATTGATGTGCTGGGTGGGAAAGAGCAGCACTTCACAATTGACGCAATGTAGGAAATTGCCACTTTCGTTATTGCTTCTTGTCTACAGATAGAGGTTTCTATCTTCGATCTATTCAGCCACCAGGGAAGGCATAACTGGAGGGGGGTTGGGAGTAGGTTGGGAGTGGTTTCCTGGAGGAACCGTGGCGAGTGTAAGTCGGTCTTGAATTATCTACGAACCTCGATGGAAAATGTAACAAGGGCCGGCGGTAATCACAAAAAGAAGCTGCTGTGATGAAAAGAACCTGTAATATAACCTGGAAGGATGGCCCTTGGGAAGGGGACTCCACGAAGGACGCCTGCACGGAAGCGTCGTGAAAAGTCAAGACCATTGAAACATCAATATTAAAACGAAACAAGACAAACAATCCCGGTTACATCAAAATAGTACTGTACATGTGTGCCATTAAGAAGAGGAGGAGTCCCAGAAACGTCAACTGCGGGAGCCTCCCTCCAAAAACCATCGTAATTCCGATAAAACGCTCACCACCTCATTATTGCAACCTGCTTCATGTGCCTCCATCAACTGGGCACTGCTAGCTAGCTGGCTAACTTTCGGGGGGAATACCCAGACGATATATAAGAAGCAATATATTCCCCGACCGCCTCCCAAAAAATGAAAAGAAAAAAAAGGGGTAGGTTCTTTTTAGAAGCACCGGCGGTCACCGAAAACCTCAAGGCGAGCGCCGAGGTCCTCCCAGCCCTCGCTCAATGCAGGCTCGTTGCCGGACAACAGCAGAGGCTCCTAGTCTACCTCAATCTTGTCCACCTCGGCCCGGGCCTCTTCCCACGTCTCCTTGTTCTTCTTCGCCCACTCGATTTGGCTTCGCGCGTAGGCGAGCTGTCAAAGAAATATGGTTAGTTATCTTAGAAGTAGAAAAATGAAAAGGTGTGGGGGGAGTGGGGTCTAATGAAATACGCCCGCTTCTGTGCAGGGGAGTAGAGGAGAGGAGAGGCAGAAGCTTACCATATACCGCCGGAGGTCATCCTCCTTCTCGCGCTGGAACCTCTTGAGGTCCTGCAAAGTGCTCGCGCTCGCGTCTTTAACATCCTGCGCAGACGCCACCTGAGCTTGCTCAAGCTGCCCAATGCTCTCCCTCGTCTTGCCAATAAGATCGCGGCGCGTCCTCTCGGGATCCACATCGGCCACGCCCTGGATAGCATGGCGAATAGGTCCGAAGATCTTGTTCGTGATGGAGTTGCCGCTGGGCATCTTCCTGTGCACGGGAGCGCTGGGGGTCCGCTCGGGAACGCCCTGCCTTGCTGACGGGACCGATCCGACGCCGTGAGTGGGCGGGAAGTCGGAGTCGAACGATTCCGCGTCATCCTGGCTTCCATCTCTCTGGTGTCGTGCCGCGGGTTCTGGGGCTACCGAGGTCCTCCTAGGCGGAGAGGAGATTGTCTGGCTGCCGCTAAGGTACTGATCGATCCTTCGAGCTTCGGCTTCGCTGTGCTCAAGCTGGTCCAGGAGAGCTTTCTTCTTGTTGAGGTCCTCGTTCGTCATCTCCTGCTGGACGCGTTTGAGAACCCGGTATCTGAGGACGCTTTTAACGACGCCCGCAAACTGCGCATTCTCCCGCATCGGCTCCGCGAAGCTGGCGCCCAGAGAGCTAGACAGCTCCTCGGTCGCAATGTACGACGAATCCGCAGCCTGGCCGATACGCTCGATCGCCGCGCCTAGAGTCGGCGATTGTTCCGACAACGCAAAGGCGTTGTACCTAGAGCCAAGCTCGCAAAGATCTGCGGCTAGGGACGAGAGATGGCTGAGTGTCCTTCGGTTGACCTTTTCAATGGGACCTGTAAGGAGTTGCTCGAGCTCCTTGATGGAAGCCTCGAAAGAGATGAAGTAGGGATCTAGCTCTTGTTCGCTGAGCTTCTTGTTATCGGGGGGGAAGCGAGTGAGCGCGCCTCCAGAGTAGGGGTCAACATCCTGTGTGGGGGTAGCGTTCGAGGAAGTCTTCAGCTTGGCGGAGCTGGCGGGTACGGGGAGGTAGTTGTGAGCGGGAGTAGGATTGGCGGTATCGAGAGGGGGAGCCTTAAGGACAGACTTGGGGATAGACGAAATCGGGTGGGAGTGAAGGACCTCGCTCTAAGTATGGACGTTGCGGTTAGCATAAACTGGTCCTCCTCTAGTAGATGAAAATGGAGGGCTACGGAAACATACCCAACTGGCATTAGGGTCCAGGAATCTCCACCAGACACCGTCGGTCCTCACTTGCTCCATCCTCCGGCACCTGTTAAGGAATACTGCCAACATCCTCTTGCGCAGGTCGATGATCTGCTGGTCTTGCTTGGCATTCGTAGGATTCGCCGCGTAGTCGGCCATCGTGTGCTTCTCTGGAATGGGCGGAATGACGAGTGTCGGGTGTAACCTGGTCAGGGCATCCCTAAGTGACGCAAATTCAGAGTATCGCCGCCGGACTTCAAGATCCTAAGCCTCAAGTGTTAGCAAAAAGGAAACCGGCCAAAGAGGGGTTATTCCGACAAGCCGAGGTTCCTTCCTGACGTACATCAGTTCTGATGGTATACACAATATAACGCCCGCCATTCTCCGGGCTCTTTCCAGCGTCGGTAATGAGGATGGGCAGCTCGGGATTCTCGTAAAGGATCTGTTCGATGCGACTATCGTAGCCTCCGGGCTTCCTCCGAGGGACTAGCTCCCCGCGTTCCCGCGCCGCGTCCTCTTCGTCGCTATCATCCTGCGTTCCGAACGCAGCGCTGGGAGGTTCGCTATCGGTCGTCGATGTCGGGGTGGCGGGTACATCATACCTAGGATCTGTCGCATCCCAGCTAGAGTCAGAACCTTCAACTTCATCATCGGAGGGTGAGATTGATTCCATCATCTTGGCGGTCGGGCCCTCTCAGGCGGGTGGGGGCTAGAAATGGCACCGAGCTCCCTTGAGTGTAAACCAATATCGACTCACATCCTGTTGATTCTGGGGAAGATGGATTGCCGGTCGGCGACAAGTCAGCTCGAGCGAAGCTAGTGCCATAGGGGTTGTTATCCTCGTCGTTCCACATGGCGAGCTCTCTCCGCCACTCAGCTGGCTGTCGAGTAGGTGCAATGGGAGCGGGGTTAAAGGAACACTCAAGCTCGAATACGGATTCTGCAGGTGATAGTGCTTTGAAGAGTGCGTTGAGATGTGGAAGGTGTCTCAGTTGTAGACTGCTCCAAGCTTCCTGAATTTGGGGGAGGCTTTATTTTGCGAAAGAAGATGATGTCAGGCACCCGAATTCCGGTGATGGGGGTGGGACATTTGGTTACTGGGCTTGGACCAGATGCTTTGTTGGTTTGGGATGATCTGCAGGCGCTCTGCGGCAGGAGCTGTAGCTCAAAGCCACTAGTACAAACTTTTCATAATTTTATAAAAACTAAATTAAAATTTTTTTTAAAAAAATTATTATAATTTTAATAGTGGCTTTTTTAAAATATTATATAGATATAATTAGTATTGAAATTATAAATATTTATTATAAAATAAATAAAATAATTAAATAATAATTTATAAAATATTATATAAAAAGTATATATTTTAGTACAGGGTACAGTAGTATTTAAATTGACTAGTAAAGAGCCTAGAAGAATAACCTAGGTTTATAAAGAATATAATAACTTTGTAGGTATTCCTTTTATCCCTCTTCAGTACTAGGCTGCCTCCAGAGTGAGCTTGCGTTTGTTCTTTGTTCGACAGCTTGGCTGCTCTCATCATCTTTCCTAGCTAGTCGCGCCACCGGAGTGCGCCTAAGGAATAGTTGCACTTCAGAAGCGTGACTCGATGACTATTCCTAATTGTGCCGTGTCACACCGCCTCCTCGTGACTGCTAGGATCCATTTTGGGAATTCCTGTACACGAACAGCCGCCACTTCGTGCCGACGGAGGTGGCTACGGCCATGGCGGCTTTATATAAATGCCCTGATATATACCAGAGGTCGCCAAAATGGAAAATCTGTGTTATTGGAAACCGCCTCAGTCTCGCAATTCCGGCGTCTCTTTACAGACAAAGTAGAGTTGCGGTTTCTAGAAGCTTATCTGGTACTGGCAGCATCGTTAAACCTTGTGGCGAGTAATAAGGGCAAGGATGGCCATTTCATAGTGGACCCAAGGTTTCGGGGCCGCATTTACCTGAAGGGCCTACTTCTTCAGGAGTCGAGTCCGTCCCAATCGGCGAGCATGTCCTACAAGGAGTTGAAGTTTGGCTACAACTTCATCTCCAATACGGTTAGCAGAGGAGGAAGAGCACATAAAGAAAAGCCGAATTAAAGAGCTATTAACCAGTACACTCTACTATGTAAAGAATTAGAATACACAGCGCCGCTTATGCTAAGTGCCAACAGTTGTTAGCCGCCTGCTATATAGTATTATATAAGAGTTTTATCACTTTGTAAATAACAACTAGTCATATCTACTTAAGTCATTAGTTAATTTTAACTATTACTTTCTAGCTCTAAGCAAATAATAGAGCCTCTTGTTACTAATAGTTCTCTGGCCTATCTTCGATTATCAGCTAATTATGTTATGGGCTGACCGTTTTGGAGGCCTAGGCGGTCAGACATAGCAGAAAAGGATAATCTACAGAAAAATCAAGACCAATGAGAAGAGGACTGACCTAGACCAACTAGCAGTCCCAGGCAGTCCCAGACAGGACCAACTCGCAAGTCCTATTGGTCTAGGCAAGGACCAACTTAGAATGAGTGTTAGTCCCTTAGAGAGCTTAGAAGGGAAATGTCTATATAAACTATAGTTTACTCTATATATCTAGTTTATCTTTTAAGACTCTCTAGTAGTTAATTTAAGTACAACTATACCCCTATACTTAAATATACACTTCTTATCTATATCTTATAAATACTACTTAACTATCTTACTTTACTAATAATAGGTACCTATACCCTATATACTAACTATACTTACTTAATATACTAATAAGCTAGTATATAGATTGTAATATATTAATTACTTTTGTTTAGTAAGTAACTCTATTAAGTATATATTACTAATGAAAATGTTAACCTCTAAAGGAAGTACTACTTCTTAGGAAGACCTGAAGAAGATGATTAATAAACTCTAAAAAGAGAAGAACTAACTTAAACTCTAACTTAAAGACACCTTAGAAAAAGTTAAAAGACTTAAGAACTAAGTAACCTACCTGCACTTCAAGATCAAAGCCCCCAAAAAGTTCAATAGAATAAAGGAGAACCTTTATAGATTCTTAACCTAGGTCTAGGCCTATCTCCTCTACTATTATCTAGACCTTATTAAACTAAAGGACAAGGTACTAGCAGTAATATCTTTTCTAATAGGAAATACTATAGCATGGTTTAAACCCACAATAAGGGACTACCTCAGGAACGACCTTGACAACTAAGAAGAAGCAGTAGCAGAATAAGAAAAGTACTATATAGGGAACCTAACTAGGACCTATGGAGTTAGGAGCTAATCATAAAGAAGTTATCTCTAAAGTACTTAAAGATAAAATCGGTAAGTGCTATGTGTGTGGAAAGTATAGACACTTTACATGAAAATACTAAAGTAATAAAAAGACCTTTAGATAAGACAAGAACTAAGGGGCAGGATAGAAGCCTGTACCTAAAGAAAGAAATTGACAATTTAGAGCTAATAAAGTAGACTATAAGTCTCTATCTTAGACTGCATGCTATGATAATAACTACTACATACACTAAAGTGAAAAAGACAGAATAAGATACTATTTTAAGAAGCCTTAAACTTTCAGAATAATAAAATAAGAAGAAATTACTTAGATCCTAGAAATTAGAAATAGAACTAAGGAAACTATAAAGGAAATATTAGAGACCTTTAAAACCTTAAAGTAAGAAGACTTGTTATTTAAATAATACTACTAGGAAGTATATCAATACTACTATAAAATACTAGGATTACTTTAATAGATTACTTACAAAATAGAACTAGAAGAACTTGTAAAGAAAAGAGAAAAGGAAACACTATATGAGCACCTAATTAGATAAGTGTAACTCCTCAAACTGGACTTAGATGAAGACTTTATAATAATAGAACAAATAGTAAAAGAAGAAAGTTAGGAAGATTACTAATAATAAATAGTTTAATACTAAAGGGACTAGTAAACTACAACCAAACACTGAGGAATAGGCAGATATAGGATCAGCAACCTATCCTAGGAGCAGTGAAATATAGATGTAGTAGATAACTTAATTGACCTATAGATATAAGTCAACTAACTATAATATCTACTCCCTAAAAACAAGTAATACAAGCTCTAAGAATAACTTAATACACTAGACGAAAGAGTGAGTGACGAAGTCAACTGCCTAAGGACAAAGATCGAAGTTATAGAAGACATAGGACTTACTATAAGTACTAAATTAGACAATTTTCAAAATGCTATTAAAAAGAAATACAGTATACAATTTACAAAAGATGAAGATTTCTAGAGCACTAAGGGGCAACCTACATAACATAAGGTTGAAATGCAACTTAAACCTATACTAGAAGAATTATAGGAATTCAAGGATAAAGCTAAAGAAGCTATTATTAAAATAAAGTAAAGAATTTAGGAAACTGATAATAAAAGAGTAGAGATGGCTATATAACTGTATGACAAAGGTATAGAAGCTACTAAACTTAAAGGAAAGGTTAAAGTATAATAAAAGCAGATTAAAGCCCTGCAAGAGGTAGTGGCAGTACTTAAAGAACAGTATAATAAGATAGTCGAAATTAACTACAAGCAGCAACAAGCTATAGAAGAAATGTTACTGAAAATAGAATAAGGGTCTAAAGAGACTAAATAAGAGTTTAATATTATAAAAAGACAACTAATCCCTTACCTCAAGGTACTAGTCACTATATAAGGACAAACGCTTATAGCCTTAGTAGATAGCAGAGCATAAGGAAATTTCATTTCACTAGTAATTGTCAATAAGTTAAAACTTCTATAGATCATGAAGGACAGGCCTTATATTCTAGTCATATGCAATAGAATGTTAGTTGACTATGAAGGCGGGGTGGTTAGTACTAAGACTACACACCTTAGTGTTACTATTACTAGAAGACCTAACTATATATCTTTTAACATCATTAGAACTACTAACTACCCTATTATACTAGGAACATTATAGTTACAGATAAGGAACCTGCAAATTAACTAAATAACTAATCAGCTCACTTAGAATAAGACCAAGCAAGGCCCAGAAAACGACTTAGCCTCTAGGAAGCATTAATTAGAAAAGTTATCTTTAAGCAAGCTAAGAGCCTTTAGAACAATAATTTACTTTAAAGTACTTACTATAAAAGATTTAAATTACTTACTAAAAGGAAGAAAACATAAACAAGTATACATAATAAAGGCAATTATAAGTTTTAAAATGCCATTACTTCTAGACAACATAATAAGACATATACTAAAGGAATACTAGAAATATAGTAAGGTATTTACTAAAGAACTAGAAACTAGACTACCTAAATATAGCTAGTAGGACTATAAGATACTATTAAAAGAAGGCACCTAACTAAAATTTATACCTATCTACAACCTTAATAAAACATAGTAATAAGCACTAAAAAAATATATAGAAAGGATGTTAAAAAAGGGATATATTAGACCCTTAACATCACTAGCAGGATACCTTATCCTATAAGTACCTAAGAAGAATAGTAGACTACAAATATATATAGACTATTAACAACTTAACAACATCACTATCAAAAATTAATACCTACTACTACTTATTTTAGAATTATAGGACATACTTTAAAAAGCATAGTAGTTTACAACTCTAGACTTAAGAGGAGCCTACAACTTAATTTACATTAAGGAAGGCAATAAGTAGAAGACTACCTTCAGGATATATTTTAAGCACTTTAAATACTTAGTTATACCTTTTAGATTAACTAATACTTTTATAAGCTTTTAGACTATAATCAACTATATCCTATAAGAATATTTAGACAATTTTGTAGTTGTATACCTTAATAATATCCTTATCTTCTTAAAAATGTTAGGAGAATACAAGGAGTATATATACAAAGTCCTATAAAAGCTACAAGATGCGAAATTATTAGTAGAACCAGCTAAGTGCAAATTCTATAAGCAATAAGTAGACTTCCTAAAATATATACTCTAACCTAAGAAGATCTAAATATAAGAGTTAAAGGTTAAAGCTATCTTAGAATAGCTAGTACTAACTAATATTATAGAAGTTAGAGTATTCTTTAGATTTTTTAATTTCTATAGAAGGTTTATAGGAGGCTATAGTACTAATGTACATGCTCTTATAGAACTTACTAAGAAGGACAAACTATTTTAATAAGGAATAGAAGAATAGAAGGTATTTTAGAAAGCTAAGTAATTAATATATAAATAACTAGTACTTTACTAAGTAGATTCTATAAAACCCTTTAAATTAGAAACAGATATATTAGACTACACCCTAAGAGTATAACTAGGATAATAAGATAAGAATAGTAAAGTTTACTTAATAGTATTTATATTAAAGAAACTTAATAGACTAGAACTATACTATACTATCCCTAATAAAGAACTAATAGCTATCATTAAAGCATTTAAGGAATAAAGACATTATCTTATTAGAGCTAAGTACCTAATTACAGTATACTCTGATTATAAGAATCTTATAGGATTTACTATAATAAAAGAACTTAATTAAAGATAAGTATAATAAGTAGAGGAACTATCTAAATATAACTTTAAGATTATATACATTAAGGGAAAAGAAAACAGAAGAGCTAATACCCTTAGTAGAAGGCTAGATTACTTTCAGAAAGTACTAAAAGAAATAAGCACTATCCTTTACTATAACAAAAAAGGAAACCTATAATAGTTAGCTACTAGCTACTAGATATAATAAGTTAACCCTATTATAGAAAAAATCAAGAACTACTATATAAACCTCAGATTACAAGACTAAAAGCAAACTTAAGGACAAACTTAGGTAATAGTACCCCTAAATCTTACTGAAAAGTTCATCTAAGCTATTTATAAAGCACCACTTAATAGATACCCTAGAATTACGAAAACTATAAAGAAGATATTTAAAAGATATTATATCATATATTTTAAAAAGGTAATCACTAAGGTTATAGCTAAGTGCCCTTAGTATAGAAAGAACAAAAGTTGACCCTATAAACCCTATAGACAACTATAACTAATACTAGTACCTAAAATACTATAGTAGAAGATTACAATTAACTTTATTATTAAACTACTACTATTAGAAGATCTAGCTACTAAAATAAAGTATAATAGTATTATAGTAGTAATTAATAGACTAATAAAGTATGCTTACTTTATACCCTATAATAAAGTAATGAAAGCACTACAGTTTGCTAAACTATTCCTACAAATAGTTACAGCAAACTATAACCTACTAGAAGAAATCAACTCAGACAAAGGCAGACTATTCATCTCCCACTTCTAGCAAAGCCTATTAGACAGAATAGAAATCAACCACAAAATATCCACTACCTATTACCTAGAAACACAAGGGCAGGTAGAACAAACAAACTAAACACTTAAGATATATCTACAACACTACATCAATTAGGAATAAGACAATTAGGTATCACTACTACCTTTAGCCTAAAAAGCCTACAATATAAGTATGTTAGAAAGCACTTAAACATCACCATTCTACACAAACTATAGTATCAAACCTAGGGAAGGATTCGAACCAGTAGGTACCAAAACTCAAATAGAACAAGTAATCCTTACAGTAGACAAAATGAAGGAACTATATAAGTAGTTAATTAAAGAACTACAGTTTATTTAGGAAAGAATAAAGTACTATACTAATAATAAGCAGCTTAAGGGACTAACCCTTAAGAAGGGAAGCAAGGTCTAGTTACTATAAAAGAAACTAGGAACCAAGGACCCCTAAATTAAAACTAAATAACTAAGTAATAAGTTAAACTATAAAAAGTTAGGACTATTTATTATTAAATAAAAAGTCTTAGAAGTTAACTATAAACTTAACTTACTAGAAACTATAAAATACAACCCAGTTTTCCATATTACACTCTTAAAACCTATATATAATAATATACTTACTAAAAAATCTATTAAAATAGAAGTAGAAGAAGATATATAGGAAGCTAAGAAAATCTTAAACTCTATAGTTAATAATAAAAAGGTTAAATACTTAGTAAAATAGAAAAATTTTAAATATAGTAAAAATACCTAGGAACCTATTAAACATTTAGCAGAGAGCTAACAACTTCTTATAGTATTCTACCAAAAACATCTAAGAAAGCCCTAGGATCTATCAATAAAGGATCCAGGATCAACTCCCAATCCACTACCCTAAAGGCACCAAGCAACTACACATCGCCCACCACCTACTAAATAGCTAGCATAGCCTCCTCTACCCCTTCACTCTCCTCTAAACCTTAAAGCCCTCAGCAGAACAATATAGTATTCTTCTATTTCAAAGAATCCCTTTATTTCCACAAGCAGGATACATAAGTAAGGGCCTCAACTAAGTCACCCTCTACCTTAGAAAGATCCTCCTCTACCCTACAGGTAGCAGAGAGGAAATAAGTAACTATAAATACAAGGGAATTAGTAGGATCAAGGAGTAAGAGCAGGAAGGACTAATATACTAATACAACAGAGTTACCATCATATGACTTTTTCTGATAGGCGCACTCCCTACAACAGGACAAACCCGCCACGAAAAGACATATCTTTTTCGTCAAATAACAATAGGAACACAGCATATTCTCCTTCTCCTTACCCTTAGCAAAAATATATTAAACTAGGGCTTTGACTTTATAGGCTTTATAAGTTAAGATAGGATTGCTGGAGTGATATTTTAATATATAACCTAATATACTAGTTAAAGTAATACTACTATAAAGTTATATAATAAGGAAAAGAACTAATATATATAGAAGAATAGGGATAAGGCCTACTTATAGGTCTTTAGGGATAAAGACTAAAGGAGGGGAGGTATTATATTATAGGCTAACTGTTTTGGAGGCCCAGGCAGTCAGATGTAGCAGAAAAGGATAATCTACAGAAAAATCAGGACTAATGAGAAGAGGACTGACCTGGACTAACTAGCAGTCCTAGGTGGTCCCAGACAGGACTAACTTGTAAGTCCTATTAGTCTAGGCAAGGACCAATTTAGAATGAGTGTCAGTCCTTTAGAGAGCTTGGAAGGGAAATGTCTATATAAACTATAGTTTGCTCCATATATCTAGTTTGTCTTTTAAGACTCTCTAGTAGTCAATTCAAGTATAACTATACCCCTACACTTAAATACGCACTTCTCATCCATATCTTGTGAATACTGCTCGACTGCCTTGCTTTACCGATAACAGGCACCTACGCCCTATACACTAGCTGTACCCACCTGATATACTAACGAGCCGGTGTACGGATCGTAACAAATTATCACTTATAGACGGCTTACATGCTCCGACACCAACCCGCTGATAGCTGCCGTCTGGGTTCTGCTGTAGTAATAAAAACCACGTCTTAAGTACGCTCGAGGTATCCCGTTGACGGTTCTCATGTCTTCGGCTTCGTCGGCTTGGGTAAAAACCATTAGGGTAGTAGATCCCAGGGCAGTCAGCCGTATTACAGTGATTCCTCTAAGTGAAGAGCTCAAGGCAGAAGAGAGGGCCAAACTCAGTTTCATCGACATCAGTGCCTTTGTGAGCTCTCCAGATGCATTTCCCGCACTGGCAACCTCTTTGTAACCAGCAAACTGCGCTTGAATCGTCGTTATCAATCACACCTCCTTTATCAAAATCAAGCCACACACGGTAGCTGGCAAAGTTTTGACCGCGAACTAGCGCTACTGGTTCAGAAGGTGTGTAGCAGGAGTCAAGTTCCGCCATGATATCTGAGTAGTCCCAAGGTCGTGAGGAACGCCAAGTCCAGATGTCGCTGTACCTTTGACCGAGACGAATGAGCTGCACTGGTACTAAATGACCAGAAAGAGTTGCTTGGGTGGGAGCTTGCGCAAATTGACGGCTCTGATATCCGGCCTCGCACTCGACGTAATCCACCGTAGTTCGTGTCTTGACGGCCTCATTGTCGCTCTTGCTATACGGCTTGCTATCGCCAAATTCAAAGCACTTGTAGACCGCGGGTGCCATGTTAGATATCCATGACCACGACGGCGCAAGGTGCGTGGGATTGCGAGCTGGACGTTTTGCGGATCGGTATGCGGTATCTTGCCAGCTCGACATTGATATATTGCGTTCACCAGGGGAGGCTCGCGGTCGATATGCAGTCCACGCCATCCAAAGCAGCATATGTTCGCTCCAGAGGCCTGCATAGTAGCTAGTAGAGGTATGGTGATCAACGAGTTTTGCCTCGGCTACTAATTCGGCAAGACCGGCTACGGCAGCAAGCTTGTCGCGAACATTGGACAATTCACGCGCCGAATAATCATGTACTAGGCGTTCCCAGATACCCACACACCCCGTATTGCCGGAGTCGGATGGCTGCCGGCGTTCCCCCCTTACTGTCCGACCGAGCGTCATCTTTAACGGAGGGTTGAACGATTTGGAGGCGCTCATGTGGCCACATTCGCACATGTCGAAAACACAGCATTCCCACGTCATTTCACGCCCGTCGAAGTAGAGCTTCCGATTGGGTAGTAGGTCCTCCTGAAGACACCAGGCTCTCCTATCCAGGGCGCTTGGGGCCATCGTTCGATTCGTGGGCGAGTCGTCCCAATTTATAAAGGTGTCCGGCGTAAGGCGGCCATGTTCGGGCCTTCCAAACTGAGCGATAAGCCTCTTTTCGCCAGCTGAAAGGCCCGGCGGCAGGGTAGTTTCGAGGTGTCGCTGCCGCCCTTGCTGCCCATACAACTGGTCGCCAAGGAACCCCTGCGTGCAGGATGTTGCCTGGTTGGCGTAGATAGTTAGGTGTGACCGGCGGTACACCTGGAGCATGAGGCTGGCTTCGTGCAGCCAGTCGGCTTTGTCATCTTGGATAATGCACAGCGCATCAATCCAGAGATACCTTATATCCAATCCCTTGCAGACAATTACAGCATCCTGCAGAGTTTTGGGGAGACTTTTTAAGTCGATTCCCGTGTCCATATAAGACTTGAGATTTTCCTTTGTCGTCTTGCAAGCAATGCCAGTACCCCAGCAGTAGCTGAGACAGGCATACTCCAATGGCTGTGAAGGCTGGATCAGTAAAACCTTGCCGAGTGCTTGAAGCTTCTGTATATCAAGAAGCCGAGACGGCTTGAACATTGACATCGACTCAGGTATACCGCATGAATCGTGCTTGCTCACACAGAATTGGAGCCATGCCCGTGCCCTCGCCAACGAAGATGTAGCCGATGAATTTTGACTGACAGCTAGGGCCTCGGCAAGAATAGCCCCATCATACTTTTCAAGATCCCCTGACCCTTGTGCATACAGAATCTTGCTACCATGGTACCCTATCCTACTATGAAAAATGTGTCCTGAAACTCAGTCAGCTCAAGAAGATGCTAAATTGGAGATAAAAAGACAAAAGTGATGAAGTTAACAACCTGATGTGTATGCCATCAGTCTAAAGCTCTTCACTTCCACTCCGGCTTCCTCCAGGACTAGGAAGCCATCCCAGTCCCAAAAAACATGGCTTTTCCCGAACCGAATATTCCGAGTCGGTATGGCCTGTGACGCCCAACCTGGTGCAATCTCTTCAACCACCGCCAGAATCAGGGTGCATAGCTGGCAGCCCGCCTTCTTTGCATTCTGCATGTCTGATATCGTGGGCCCATCCCGTGAGGTGTGCGCAGAGCAAATGACTGCACCCTGAGGCAGCAAAATCGCCATGGCGGCGGGAGTTGACAGGGATCCGTTTAATCGTATTGAGCTTTTGTTTAGGCTGAAGTGTGTATCGTGGATGTTTCCTAGAACAACTTGGAAGCAGTGAGATAGTGCAGCCTCATCTTGGTTGGTGCCCAAACCCCGCTGCCCTCAATACATAGTCGACGTCTATAAAGATTACCCTATACCTGTGGGCGGCCAATCAAGTTTTAGTTCAAGAGTGGTAAGGAAAGCAATTAAAGCTGGATGTGAGCTCGAAATTGAGGGGAATTATGCAAGTGACCGTATTCGGAGGATTCCCCTTATAAGCTAACAGCATATCCCTCAGCATTCAACAGATCAACATGGCCTGCTTGAAGCAGGGTAGCACAAGCCTGCGATCTCTTGCGTGTAATGAGCACCAATCACCCCAGAACACGTCGTAAGAGGAGGGCGTACGAATGAGCCTCTCCAAAGCATCGTTCGCAGCATAGAGTAGGGGACTAGGGGCACTAAATGAAGAAAGCGGTAGCGCCTCTTCTGAGCTCAATACGGCTACATCGTAGACCCCCATCAGTCAAACACAGCTCATCTTACCGTTCAGTTCTAGCAGGAAATACCTTTCGATATGCTCTCGTGGAAGAGCTTTCAGATTAGCCCCCAGTTCTACGAGGATAGGACGGTTGCAGTCCCACCCGGAATACCTCACCGGCAATGCGTCTTCTGCTCGCATACTATCTGGACGACCGCTCTATTCAGTAGGTTGTCAGTCCTCCGCGACGGCGAGCGACATGAAGAGAAATACTCTACGCAGGTCTTCAAAATCCACAAATCGCTCCTGACCGGGTGCCAATGGTGCGCAGCCATCGGGAACGCGATTCTCCTGAGCGAAGGTATCACCAACCTGGACTATTTCTTTGGTCCCCGCTCTGTTTATGGCGGTTCAGAATTGGATGATGATGAAGATACCGACGGTACCGACGAAGGGACATCAGAATCCGGGAAAAACGGCGGCGATGACGTGGGGGGCTCGTCCCAGGAAGCTAGTCGGGGGAGAGCGCACTGGGCTCACTGCACTGCGGCAGCGACTGTAAGGGTAGTATTTTACCGCGACCCAGCAAACTCACTCATCAACGGGACTACGGTCAAAATTGGTATTTCTAGCTCGAGCTGCCAAGCTTGTCCTTTCCCGGCCTTGCTCGAAGAGGCCGATTGCATGAGCCTGAACTTCGACATCTCCTCGGCAGGTAAGGGTTTCGCATCGAACGCTTTCTATATGAGCTCGCATCTTCCTAAATCCTAACCCATTTTGCTTCGTGACACGCAGAACCTAACTCAGGCCTATTCCCTCGCGATTGGGGAATTATCTCACCTACGTCGCCTCGATGGATCGAGCAAGCAAAGGTGTGGTTAAGCAAGTGCCGCGATCACCACGAGTGCGTTTCGCCTAAGGTGTCGCATCCGACCCGACTGATCGAAGTGGGTGGCGGCGGGGAGCCCAAGCTTGTCGAGTCTGCGGATCTCGATCCCTCTGTTGAATACGTGGCTCTCAGTTACGTCTGGGGCCCCTACCAACCCTACAAACTTGTCTCTTCGAACCACGATGAGCTGCACATACAACTTGACTCCAGCAAGCTGGCCCGCACCATAAAGGACGCGATAGAGGTGACAAGGGCACTTGGCTTTGGCTTCCTCTGGGTCGACGCGCTTTGCATCATGCAAGACTCGGACGTAGACAAAGCAAACGAGCTTCCCAAAATGTCCAGGATTTACCAAGATTGCGCCCTGACTATCATTGCAGCGGCAGCATCGTCGTCAGAGGAAGGTTTCCTAAAGACCCCGAGTCCCTTGTTATTCTACGTTGACCCGTTCACCGTCGAGCCCCAAGGGGGGAGAGAAGAAGAAAGACCCTATTCAATCATGCTCGGCGCCCGTTCGGTTCACCAAAGTAACCGCGAAGCGATAAACTCACGGGGATGGACCCTACAGGAGCGTCTCCTATCCCGCAAGTCTCTCATCTTCTCCAAAGACGGCGTTATGTGGACCTGCGGTGCCACCACGCAGAACTTTGGCACGGGTCCAAATTCAATTCTTCGGCCTGTTGCAAGCATCGAGATCCTCCGTGGCGGTAGTCGAAGTCCCTGCGACAGTGACTTGAATGCTATATACCAGTACTGGCTCGCCGCGAGAGAAGACTACGGGTCAAGGGCACTGGGTTTTTACAACGACAAGCTACCTGCCATCGGGGCTCTCGCCTCCCTCATCTCCGAAAAGACAGGCTGGACCTACTTGGCCGGCATGTGGAAAGAGCGTTTATTCCTCGATCTGCATTGGGTCTGCGGCAACTCGGACGAAACTTCGCTAGAGAGACGTCCATTGTTAATGTCTGAAAATGCTCGAAAGACGGGGTACTTGGCCCCCAGTTGGAGTTGGGCAAGCATTTGCGAGGGAAAAATCGTGGACCTAGGACTTGAGGAGTTTACCGGCGCCGAGACGCTTCGAACTCCGTACCATTTCAAGATATTAGACGCGTTTGTTGATACAGGACGCAGCGACACGTTTGCATTTGGAACCGTCGACTCCGGATATCTCTATGTGAGCGGAAAGATGTTCCAGATGAAATGGAAGCCGTTGGACGAGGAAGAATGGGGTGGCATAATGGAAGAGAACATCTCCCTACACAGCGATGATGCGACTGAAGATACCGAACAGATTTTGTGCGCCGGATCCCTTGATCCCTTAGACGAACTCCCCGACGAGGGCGAAGAGCTGAGGCTCTTGGCCGTGAGCACCGGGGAGGCTGCGGCGCAGACCGTTGATGGGCTTATTTTGGCGCCGACAGGGCAGGACAACACGTTTCGGAGGGCTGGATACTTCCGGCTCCTTGATGCTTCGCGAGTACCCGCATGTCTCAACGCACCTTCGCGTACCATATGGATAATCTAATCCAATGCGACCGATGCGTTAAAGTTGAGATTATCTGCCGGAACATTGTCCATTCATGAAATTGAAACCAGTGCAAGAGTCCGGAAGGTCACCAGGCACACGACAAATGTGTGCTCGTTTATACCCGTTCCCTGCCGAGCTTGACCACCTCCAGTTCCTTCGAAGTACGAAGTAATCTACAACTTGCCAAAATGAGGTTAGTAAGCAGTGTGTCATTAGTCAGCACATGACGCTACAATTGTATTGTGTGGAGTTCAACTGCAGCTGAGCTTGGAAAGGAGGACCTTGAGTTCGTACATGAAAGTTGCCGAGGACAAATGGTAGCCTTTCGAGGTGCTGAGCATATTGCAACCTCATCTCAGTATCAGTACCAGTATCAAATCTTTCTGCTCAGCCATATACGCTGCTGCATCACCAATTGTTGGCAGTTTGGCAGGCCAAGCCAGCTGTGGCCAAATGGCCGAAATCCAGCCGCCCATAGTTCTTAGTTTTCACGGGAACATTCTCCCCATTTGGGAAAATTTTCCGGTAGACAATAACAATCCATTTTCACCACAACCAATCAATCCTTATTGCTCCAACGGTAGAAACATCAATAGATCAATAGATTTGATGCAAGATGGAGGTTTTAGGTTTTTATCATCTTCAATTCATAGACTCATTCCTCATGTTACGTACATTCCTTTGATGTCCCTCTGTCATAAACGTCCAAGTTTCCTTGAGCAACCAACACCTCGAACTCCTTTCCATCAAAATGGTGAAATAATACAGAGTAGAATAGAAATATTCCACATGCGGAGAAAGAAGGGAAAACAGACAACTCGAAATGAAAGAAAACAGACTGGTAACCGAGGATCAGAAAACTCGCCGTGAGAGGACAAAAGGGAAAACAATCCAATGACAGGCCACTGGTCAAATGGTGACTGTGCATGAGGCCGAGACTTCAACACGCTTGTTTCCAACCTCGACCGTGATTCGTCGATGCCGCCGATTACCTATCCAGCCAAACCGTTCTTCAGTACTCAGAGCCAGAGGTTCCAGGGCCAGGATTCTTTAATATACCTCGTCGGGGAGCCCGATCCGTAGGTCGAGGAATGTTGGGCTCAGAGTACTCGTCGCTGCTGGATGACATGGATGCCGAATCTCCCGAGACGGCAGCCCGAGCGCGGCCCCTCCAGCTTCTGTCCGAGGACTGGGATCGGCGGCCATTGACGACGGCTCGGGTACTGAACGAGCTCGAGTTTGAGCCCCTCACGGGCCGCGGGCTCGCGTCGTCGGACGAGTCGTCGCTGGAGCTTGGCAGCCTTCCACGGGGATGAGGGCTGGGAGGACGACCCCGGCGCTGTCGAGGAGGCTGGGGGTTCCGGCCGGACTGGGGGCGGTTTCGGTTCGAAATGCTGCCTGCAACGCGCTTTCCCTCTCGGCTGGGCTGAGCTGCCGGGATGACTGCAGTATGATCGGACGAGTCCGAAGAAACCCGGGGAGAAGGCGTGCGTTCGAGAGGAACCACGATGTCGAGAGGAACAGCTTCATTGTTCACCTTCGAGGCGCGGAGTCGAAAACAACACATGAACTTTCGGCACAAGCTCGTTCCAGTCTTAGCTCTGGTGCGAAAGGTGCGCGCTCGGCGGTTTTGCGCATTTAGTAAACGGGGGTGCGGGGAGGGAGGTCGTGGGAAAGCCCGGCGACGGTTCTGGCTAAAGTGGCCACGTCCACGGGGGGTATCGTTGTAAGGGGCAGTAAGGGCAGGACGAGGGACCGGCTGCATGCAAGGAATCTGGACCTGTGCCTGTCCGTAGTGCGGGTTCGACGTGTACCCAGAGTACTCGGAATCGGGAGGTGGGAGCAGAGCTCGAGGGGGATCCTGCGGCATCACTCCATGAAGGGGGACAGCGGGAGGCGGAGGTGGACGAGACAGCATTGCCTGCCTCCGCCGGGCCGGGATATCGATGAAGTCGATCGCAAATTCGGGATCTTGTTGGCGTTTACAACGCACATATAGACAGAGCAAGGCAACTGTCACCAGCATAGTAACCACGATGCCTCCAAAAATGATACCAAATTGTGCAACGGGGGGTAGGCAGGCCCAATCCGCACATGGTTGTTTAGTAGGCTGGATGAGCACAGCAGGACCAAGGACATCCTCCTTCCTAACAATGGGGATCGGAGCCATGGCTACACAACAGGTTAGCATTTGAAAATACACACATCATCCCTGGGCTAGAAAGCACCATACCTTGAGATTGCTTTGGTCAATGCTAATAGACAATGGTAATAATGTATAACAATGGCTAGTTGGTCTTTGTTCTGGGAGAGTTAGATGTGGATTGGTTGATGTTTTTGTGAAGGAGTATCATGGTGAAAGGTTAGTAGGGAAGGGCTCCTTCATGGGTGCCATTGTGTTGGGGTAGTTAGGACTCACTACTCAATGCTGGCCATCTTCCCAGAAGACCCGAAAGAATACAAAGGAAACTGATCTAGTAGAACAGTTAGATAGACAGTGCTGATGAGGATGTGATCATAGATACCAATTGTCGAAGGTGATTACGATGTTGGGGTAGAAGAAAGAAGCGTGTGGGGAGGAGGAGAGGAAGGGATCGTTGTTTATGAAGTCAAGGTTCCAAACCAGGGAAAAAGAAGCTGGGGAAGATGGGACTTGGCCTGCTGGAGCAAGGCTTGTGTGTGTGAGGGCTGAGAGACCTAAGAGGCAACATGAGCAATAAGAAAGCCAAGTTGGAAGAGGCAGGAGCATGGTGTTCAAGAAGGTTAGATAGCTCCTTCCTTGATGGAGATCTTGAAGAACCTCAGTTGCAGTTTACATGTTTACAATGGGGATGCTGTACAATTGTATAAGAGGCACTGATACGCCCATCTTCGATTCCGATGTCCATCCATTCCATTGTTTTGATCTAATCTTCTGAAGCAGACTTTTATGTAAAGCTAAAAGTACAGATGAGGGATGCTCAATGTTCCAGGCTGCTCAAAAAGTTCTCTAATCTGAAAGTGCAATGCCCTCCCTTCGCATTCCTTGAAATCTGAAAATTCCTCGAAATAATAAAGAATACAACTCGAAGCCGTAGAGACCAAGAGCCAATCCATCCTATTCCCATGCGCCCTCTTACTCGTCATCATCATCGTTATCAACATCCACCATACTAGTATCCTTGGCTGATGGCTCCGCCTCATTGTCGGACTCATCGCTGACATTCTTAGCTCCCTCCTCCTCGTCTTCGTCTTCCTCGTCACTCTCGACGATCCGGCCTCGACGGGCCCTCGACCGACGTGTAACCTCCTCGGCGTCCTCATCTTCGTCATCGCCGGCCCTCTCCGCCTTGTTATCAACATCCATCCTTTCCTCATCATCACTCTGATCGCGACTACGGTCGTCCTCATTGTCGGAACCAAACGCCGTAGAAGACCTCTCGAGATCCCTCTCGGCCCTCTCGAGAGCGTCGTCGTCGGCATCACCCTCCGACTCGTCGCTGTCGACAATGATCTCCGCCGACTTGAACTTGGTATTCTCTTGCTTGGTAAGTTTCCGCCTCCTCTTCGCGGGACGCTCGCCCTCGGATCCGCTGTCCGGCTCGGCCCTCTCCTTCTTCTTCTTCTTGGGGGTTCGCTTCGGCTTGGGCTCGCCAGCCGCGCGAGGCGCCGGCTTCCGCTTCCTCTTGACCCGGTCTCCAGTCTCGGAATCCGTAGTCATCTCAGCGTCCATAGCCGCCTTCTCTCGTTCCATCCTGGCCTGGGCCAGCTCGGCATCCTTAGCCGAGATAGCTTCACGCTCCTTTCGGATTCGTTCCTGCCTCTCGCGCTCTGCGTCGAGTGCCTTTTGGCGCTCTTCTTCCCTTCGCTTGAGCTCCGCCTGCCGTTGTTGCATGGCCGCCTCAAGCTTCTCTTTGTTCCTCTCCTCGTACTCCTTCTGGCTCGTGATAGCCCTCTCGAGCTGCTTCCGCTGCGTGTTACGGGCCATGTTGGCACGCTGCTCGACATCGTGCTTGGGGTACGGTGTATGCGGGTGGGCGGCGATTTCGTCGAGGGCCTTGATGGCGGCCTCGAGGCCGTCAGCCGCCTCCTCAAGCTGTTCTACGGACCGCTGCTTCTCAGATAGGTTGTAGATGGTAGAGGCGAGCTGAATCTGGACAAAGGCAACGTTGAACTTGTAATGAACCTGGTCAGGGGCAGCCTCAAGCGCCTAATGCATTGTTCGTTAGCAAAAAAGATTATCATAATGCGATCGTCTCGAAGCTTGGCAACCTACCTTCTTGGCACACTCCAGAGAGGACTTGTAGGCATCAAGATCTCGATCAGTGCGACCTTTGTTGAGCCAGGTCTTTCCGAGACAAGAGAGGATAACAGTGTCGTTCTCCTTGCCCTCCTTCGCCAACGCCGCCTCGTAGTGTTCAATAGCCTTATTAAATTGTCGAAGCTCGGCGTAGATATGACCCAAGTTGACGTGGACGTGAGCGTCCTTGATGGTTTCGCGAACCTTGACCAGGATTGCAAGAGCATTCTTGAGGTCCTTCTTGTCTTCAGCTAACGCAATGGCAATACCCATGGCAGCGTAGGCGTTTTTGGGATCCAGAGAGAGTGCCTTCTCGAAGAATTCCACAGCCTTGCTGTAGGTAGCGCTCCGTTTCTGTTTATCCTGGTCCGTCTCACGTCGCATTTCCCTTGCCTGCGCGAGATACAAGTTACCCATGCCCACAAGCGCGTATCTATCGTGCTTGTCGTAATGCTGGAGAGTGTGCTTGTAGTGCCGGAACTCCGGGTCCTCGTTTAGGCTGACAGCCTTCTTCTTAGTGACCTTGCCGAGGTACCAACCGTACAGCGCCCTGACTTCGAGGTCGGTGTTGTTCTCCTGGTAAAGCTTGGCGACGGCGTCGGGTCCTTCCTTGTGAGGATTCTTGCGGAGCTTGATGTATGCAAGGCGCGTGCGGGCATCGATGTAGTCGTCATGTCGCGCTAGTAGCCGCTCGTACACCTCAATGGCCTGATCCGTCATACCTTGAGACTCGTAGCTGCGACCGAGGTTGAAGCTGATAGTCGTGATAAGCGAATCCGTATCAGCGTTCTCATCCTTCGAATCGATCCGGACACAAGCTCCCAAAGCTGCCTCAAACATGTCACTAGCAAGCTGATGCTTCTCTGCCTGGGAGTAGAAACAACCAATGTTGTTTAGGAGCTGCGGCGGTAGATACGTCCGGAGTACGGCACGGACCTCAGCATCATCTTCCTTGTCTTGAGGACGCTCAGAGTCGGGAATTTGATTAATTTCCAACTCCTCGACTTGCTGAAGGCACTGCTGTGCCTTTTCTGGCTGATCGGTCTCGTAGAGGCGAGCAAGGTTAAGTAGGACGGAGGCGTCAGGGTGGAGATTCTTCTTGGGGTCCTTCCAGGCGTAGCGAACTGTTTCCAGTAGGGTAACTGCCTTCGTGATTTCAGAGGACTTGTCCTCCTTCACCTCAGCAGCCTGGTTGGCAAACACTTCCTCCGCGTAAAGAGTGCCAAGAAGAATGGTCGCCTCGTAGTTCTTGGACAATTGAATCATCTTCTCGAGCTGCAGCTTGGCTTCGCCCAGGTCGTTTCTAAGGACTGAAAGCTGAGCCGCGCCGAACTTCGCCGGCAGATAACCCCTCTCTGTGCCACCCCGCGCATCATCAGCGCGACGATAGAAGTCGCTCGCTTGGTTGATGTTACCCTCGTAATGTTCTTTCCGGGCAAGCAAATACCATCCATCACTCGCCACGGCATTAACGTCGGTGTACTGGATAGCCTTGTGCGCCAGAGTGTCGACGTTACCAAAGGACTTGCGCGACAAGAAATAACTCGCAAATACTGCACATGTCAAGGGTAGGTTCTTGTCGATTTTGAAGGACTTCTGGGTGTACTCGGTCATTGCCTTCTTGTACAATCGGAGGAACTCGGCACTATTCGTGGGCAGGGAACCGCTGGCGTCGAGATAATAGACACCCAATAGGATGTTGGCGAACTTGTTTCCCGGATTGAGTTCTAGAGATCGCTCCCAGGCGGCGTGGGCATCGTCCTTGAAACCACTCTGCCAAAGGCAGCAACCAATTCCAATTCTCGGGTCAGGATCAATGAGTCCTGGCATCTTTCGGAGAACCTCTTGATATGCCGCCAACGCTTCAGGGTACTTCTGCATGGAGTACAGCGCGCGCGCTTTCCCCATCAGTCCGAGCATGTTCTTTCCTTGTGACACCCTCAATGCGTCTTCGAAGGACTTGAGCGCTTGTCGGAGGAGTTCGGTTCGTTCAGGGTCGACCACCTTTGGTCCACTCGAGGTGGACGGCGCCTGGAGGGACGCTTTGAGGAGCTGGAGCACGCCGCGGGCAAGGAAGAGAGGGGGAAAGGCGGGGTTAATACGCGACGCGTCGTTGAGGGAAGAGGTGGCTAATTGAAGATAGTACTCCTTTGTCTTCGCTTCAGAAACTAGGACACCTTCAGGGGCGACACGAGGCGCTTCGCGACTCTTGTGCAGGTAAAGCCAACATAAGGTGCAGGTCATGCTGACTCTCTCGCGCGGCGTACTGTTCTGTAGGACCTGGCCTGCCCGGATCAGCATCTCGATGGCGTGGTCGATTTTGCCTTGTTTCGCGTAGGCCATCGCCACCGTCATCCAGTATGTTCGCGCCGCGCCTTCATTCTCGAGTAGTGTGCAGAGTTCGGTCGGGTCATCGATTAGGACATCGAGGTTAATCTCAACGGCTTCGTCGAGCTGGTCGCCGACGGGGATATCGATCGTGGAGGGGATATCAGAGAAACGCGCGCTGGCGAGCTCGACGCCGCCCGCGCCGTTCGTGATTCCGTTCGTCTCCATAGCTGATTATTGGCGCGTATGTATCGTCAAGGGGACGTGATAAGAGGAGGAGATGGATGGAGGGGGGGATTGGACCCCAAGCGTGTCGAGATAACGGGCCTCTAGAGAGGCGGACTGGAAGTTTGAAATGGAGAAAAAAAGGATAGCTGGCTGCGATGGGTTGATTTCCTAAATAAGGACAGGAAATCTGTGGCCCATGTCTACCGAGGTGCGGTTGGGGGAATTGAGGAGAGAGTTGGGAGGAGGGAGTTTGAGGTCGCTCGGAAAATGGATATGGGGAAGTGGAAGTGAGGTCGGCGTTGGGAAGGCTGACTCCCCGATTTTTGGTTTGCGTCTCGAAGACGTGAGGCGGCTGAAGTTCACCAAGTCCAAGGCCAGGCGAGTCCAGACGTACTGTGGCCCGTGCATGAGGAACAGGGATTGAGACTCGATACATGCATATACACTATATTACAAACAACTATCACCGGCATTGAGTAAACCCCACAAAATCGCATAATCGCATATCCTCAGTAACCATGCCTTCTCCCTTGGGTATCCGCGATCCAACCATCCAAGCATTCCCTTTTTTTGTGAAAATAATTCCCAATGCGCCCGTAAAACAAGAACTCGATAGTATGAATCAAAGCTATCTTCCGGGCTTCGAGTTGCGGGCTTTCCACGCATCCTTCACTCCCTTAGCAGCATTAAGCAGGTCTTGCTCAGTGACACCGTCCTTGATACTCCTGATGACGCTTTGCAAAGTACTAATATGATTAGCCTCCGCCTTATCGTCACGGAATCGACTGACCCTCCAGCGACCCAACTCATCCAGATAGCATTCCGCGACTCGGTCGTTCAGCGGGTCCCCTAGGCTGATGAGTTCTTCAAACTCCTTCTCGGATATGTACGCATCCGCATACTTTTGGTACCGCGGTTGAGAATCTCCCATATACGCCCACAACTCCGCTCGCTCCAGAGTATGGTAATCGGTATACGGTTCGGTAATTCCATTTGCAATATCGTCCTCATCGGGCTCCACGGTCGGAAAGTAAAGTTTCAGGCGGCAGTCGATTGTATTCTCCTCGGGCGGCTTCCACTTGAGAATGTGAGGGTCGGTTCCATGACGGTAGCTTGAAGTGCGACATGTGAATATGAGACCGTCGTTTCCGTGTTTGAGTATGGGTAGTACGTCTTTGAACATCATCTCGACTCCGTAGCTCAGTTGCATATCCTTCATCAGAACTTCGAAAGGCTGGTATTGAAGCTCGTCGGGAAATTCCTGAAACAACCTCTTATAGGGCATGTAGATGTTTTCTTTCATGTACGCAAGGCGTTTGTCGAGTGGCCGTTCCATTATATTCTTCCCATCGATGACTAGGCAATCAAATAACAGAAGGCGGGGGACTTCGCGGCCATCCTCCATATCCATGACCAGCTCACCATCGATGAGAGTCTGGATGTGAAAACTCTGGACACTTTGAGGTGTCGGGAAGTGAAGGCTTTTGCTATTGATGAACCAATAGTCATTTTTCCTGTCAATGAGATAATGCGCCTCCTTCCCAAACTCATCCTCAGTCAAGTAGAGGAGGTACCTAATGCCGTCTGACTTTTCGCAAACGAAATAACTGTTAAGAGATTCGTTAGCAAGACCAAGCTACTAATGTTATCACAGGTGCTATACGAAAAAAATTTCGAATCATACTCCTCCTTCTTCAATTCTTCCAGATGACTTCTGGTAAAACTGACAGGTTGCGCCCCGGGAAATGACCTCTGGTGCCTGTTCAGAAGCTGTGCGACTTCATTCCTCATGGTATGAAGAACCTCGCCGGTTGCGCGAATGCCCGGCTCGGCAATCGACTCTATGGGACCGTCCTGACTCATTGTAGAGGGCCGTCAAGTGAAGCCAGAAAGTCGATATTGATTATACAAGCGAGGCAAGACTTGAGCCGTGAAGGCGGAGTGAGTCTCGAGCAGTCTTCGATTGTTTGAGATTGACAACGCTACAAAGCACAGTTGGAAGTGGCCTGGGCTTATCGATAAAAGCTTCGATGACTAAGCTTCCCCGATTGGATGAGTCCAGCCACCTCGAGTCGTCGCAATTGCCATGAATCTCGCCCCGATGGTGCGAGATTATCAAACGTTGAGACCGAAGTCCCCTAAAACGGAAAAAACCCACGAAAAACTGCCGGGGGGTGACTCCGACCAGTTTTGGCGCTAATATGTAGCTAGATCCTTCTTCTTTTTCATCCTCCCGAAATCCCACCTCTTGATCCGACCCCTTCCTCCTCCTCAATTGTTCTCCCATCAACGATTCAAACGCTTCATACCCCAGGTGACTTTCTGGGACTTTTTGAAGTAGACAAAGACAAATACGCACGGTATTACAGCGCGTTGTTCGCCAACCTCAAGATGGGAGAGTCTCTGTTTTCTCGTGCCTACTTCGATGCCGTCTATATTCCGGCTGGTCTCATTGTGTTCGGCACTTGGATCTTGAAGAGGGAGTATGTTCCCTATGCCACAGCTGTTGCGCTGGCCCTCGCTGGCATCAAATTCTACAGCCTCCGTAAGTTCACCTTTGAATTCCATGATCTAGAAACGTGGTTTTGCTGATGCGCGCCGAATCTAGAGCCCAAGAAGGTCTTGATCCCCGACGTCTTCCAGGACTTTGAGCTCGTTGAGAAGACCATTGTCTCTCACAACGTCGCTATGTAAGTTTGATTGATGTTTTTATGGAGTGATGCAACTAATCTAACCGGCTCCGATTCTCATTAGTTACCGATTCAAGCTCCCCAGCCCTACCTCGATCCTTGGTCTCCCTATCGGTCAGCACATCTCGATCGGCGCTACCATCTCTAAGGCCGACGGCACCAGCCAGGAGGTTGTTCGCTCTTATACCCCCATCACGGGCGATGACCAACCCGGCCACTTCGACCTGCTCGTCAAGTCGTACCCCACCGGCAACATCTCTAAGAACTTGGCCACTCTCGCCATTGGCCAGACTATCCGAGTGCGCGGTCCCAAGGGTGCCTTCGTTTATACTCCCAACATGGTGCGCCACTTCGGTATGATTGCTGGAGGAACTGGTATCACCCCCATGCTCCAGGTTGTCAAGGCCGTCATCCGCGGACGTGCTGCCGGCGACAAGACCGAGGTCGATCTCATCTTCGCCAACGTCACCGAGCAGGACATTCTTCTCAGGGAGGACCTCGATGCTCTCGCCAAGGAGGACCCCGGCTTCAGGGTCCACTACGTTCTCGACAGGCCCCCTGAGGGCTGGACTGGCGGCGTTGGCTACGTGACTTCTGAGATGATCACCGTACGTGTCTCCCTGCCCGTCTTTTTGACCAAAACCGTTAGATCCTAACTAACAGCGACGCCAGAAATTGCTTCCCAAGCCCGCCCATGATGTCAAGATCCTTCTCTGCGGCCCCCCTCCCATGATCAGTGGTCTCAAGAAGGCTACCGAGGCTCTTGGATATAAGAAGGCCAGGCCCGTCAGCAAGCTTGAGGACCAGGTCTTTGCTTTTTAAACAGATGTCATTTCGAGGGATTTTTCTGGAGTATAGAGTGTAGACAAAAATGCGATCGTTCGGTCCTTGAGTATGCCACCTCCTGTCAGTTTAGATACATGCTTTATTAGCGTGAGAGTTTGGAGCTGGTTTTTTTGGTTAACAAGAGGTTGATGATCATGTATGCTCTGCGGGCTCTTGCTTCTAGACTTAGATGGTCTTAGATGATATAAAATCGCCATCGTCAAGCCAGTTGAACACATCGCGATTCTTTTCACGTCGTCTCGTTGATCGAGAACACAAGCCGAGCCCAGCCACCAAGGTCTCACTGGTGGGCACCAGACCAGGGTCCTGTGGGGGCAAAACAGGGCCCTTCAATGACAAAGTTAAATGGCTGCCTTCAGGAGGCGCAACTCAATTCTCGCTGCAGGATTTACAAAGTTAGTTTGAATCGGTACAATGTTACAATGTACAATTATTGTTGTATCTGATACCTTACATAAGCGGGCCTCATGCAGCAGGAGCTGTTTCCGGCATGAGCAACCAGCCAACGAACGCCCACTTTCTCCCCCAGAAATACATTGCAGGGAACTGCACCATTTAATATTACTATGTGCTTGAGACCTCGTCGTCATCACCCCTTAGGCCACCTCATCCGAGCTGTGCATTAACCTTTAATCTTTCCAGCTATCGCAACCTTTTATTTCCTTGAGTTATCTCATTCCCAATAGTTCCATCATCTCTAATTTCTACTTGGTCGGAGGTTCCCTCTGTTTCTTGTGTCTTCGTGCACGAAGTCAGGTCCGAAACAGCTCCTCTTCGAGATTCTCCTGATTTACTTTTTTCTTAACCGGTTTTAAATCTCCAACGAATCCGACCTTTCCTTGCCTCGGAAACTCCCTGGCACACTCGCCATCATCGACCGAATCCGTGATGTTTTCGAATTCAAACGCCTATCTAGGCGGAAATAGCCAGCGGCCTGGCCAACAACAATATGGAAGTCAGTTTGGGATGGGAATAGGTGCTGGCCAGCAGGGGCTAGGTCAGTCCCAACCGGGCCCCTTTGCCCCTCAACCGACTGGCTTTGGACAAGCTCCGTTGCAGCAGCAGTTTACGGGATATCCCATGGCGCCCCAGGCTACCGGCATGCCACAGCAGCAGCAGCCTTCGATGCCACTGCAGAACCAGTACACCGGGATGCCTGGCCCGCAAAGCTTCCAGGCTGCACCGCCGATGCCGTCCATCCCGCCGCAATTCCAACAGCAATTCCAACAACAACAGCAGCAACTACAGCAGCAGCAGCCCCAGCCGCAGGCGCAGACTCAGGCTCCTCAGTTCCAGATCTCCCAACCGACCGGCTTCGTATCGCCGAGCCAATTGAATCCGCTTGCGCCTCCCCCGCCCCCTCAGAAGCCTCAGGCGACGGGGTTCACCGAGATGGCAGCATCTTTCCAGACTGGAGCCTCAAAGCCCACTCCTGCGCTGCCCCGAAAGACCAACAAAATCCCAAACATCAGGCTGTCATTTATTACCGCGCAAGATCAAGCCAAGTTCGAGACTTTGTTCAAGTCAAAGGTCGGCGACTCGCAAACGACCATCTCCGGAGACAAGGCTCGAGACTTGCTTCTTAGGTCTCGACTTGATGGCGATACGTTGTCCCACATCTGGTAAGAATTCAACATTTGTGCGCAAAGTTAATGATGACAGCTGCTAACAAATCCTTGCGCTAGGACGCTGGCTGATACCACACGTTCCGGACAGTTGCATTTCCCCGAGTTCGCCCTCGCCATGTACCTTTGCAACCTCAAGCTCACGGGCAAGCAGCTGCCTACGTCGCTTCCGGAAAACATCAAGAACGAGGTGTCGAGCATGGTAGACATTATCAACTTTAGCGTGGCTGAAGAAGCGGCGGCGGCACCATCGTCGACTGCACCCGACTTCAGTGCTAGGCAGAACACCGCATCGCCACCCACAATTCACCAACCGCAGCCGCAGCCTTCGAATTCGCAGATTCTCCAGGCGCAGATGACTGGATTCCCCGGCCAGCAGCCAGGCTTTGGCCAGCCTCTAGGCATGCAACCCCAACAGACTGGGTTCCTGGGCTTGTCGAACCCCCAAGCCACGGGGTACAACGGTCCGCGGCCTCCCATGCCTCCCATGCCCACAGGCTACGGCCAGAACTTGTCTCCCGGGGTGGGTCTTGGTGGTATGGCGCAGCCCTTGAATGCTCAGCCGACAGGTCGTCCTGGTCAGTGGGGGCTTGTTAACACTCCTGCTTCTGGGTTGCCGAATATCGATGCTCTCCAGGCCCGTATGATGCCTCAGCAGGGTCGCGAACAGTCAAACTTCACTACCGCAGGCCTTCAAGGCAATGCTGTGATTCCATGGGCAATTACAAAGGATGAGAAGCATCGATATGATGCTCTCTTCCGTGCCTGGGATGGAATGAACAAAGGTTTCATCGCAGGTTCTCAAGCCATCGAAATCTTTGGCCAAAGTGGCCTGGAGAAGTCTGATCTCGAGCGCATCTGGACTCTTGCTGATAACGGCAACAAGGGCCGGTTGGATCTCGATGAGTTCGCCGTGGCTATGCACTTAATCTACAGGAAACTGAACGGCTACCCCGTCCCCAACAATCTTCCCCCCGAGCTTGTGCCTCCTTCGACCCGAAACATTAGTCAGTCCATCGGAGCGATGAAGTCCATGCTCCACGAGGAGTCCGAATTCCGAAAGAACTCGGGTGCTGCCCTTCTTCCACAGAGGACTGGTGTTAATTATGCCAAAACTCATTCGCTTCGAGGCAATGTCGGAGGCGCTTATGGCCGGAAGAAGGATGCTACTAGTTTCAAGAATAACGACGACGATCTCGGCTATAAGTCGAGCGCACGCCGTAGGATTGGAACTAGCTCGCCTCGGCCCGATTCGCCTGCCTCCTCTGTAACCTCGAATGATGATCTTACTCTTGATCAGTTGAGGAAGAAGATTCGAGAAAAGCAAGTTCTTCTTGATGCCATCGACTTTACGGACGAGAAGCATAGCGAAGAAGACGACTTGCTTGATAGGAGGGACCGTCGAGAAGCAGAGGAACTGTATCGCCGTATCCGGAGGATCCAAGAGGACATCGACGCCCACCCCGATGCGGGCTGGGCCTCTGGAGATTCTGACGCCGAGAGGCGTGCCTTGAAGCGCCAGCTCCAGAATTTGACTGATCGCATCCCCCAGCTTGCGTCTGAAGTCCGGAAAACCGAGAAGGCCATAGCTGACGCACGCCTAGAGCTATTCCGATTGAAAGATGCCAAGGCTCATCCCGGCAGTTCTGCCGCAATTATTGGTACCGGGCCAGGTGGTATGGTAACCGAGTCAGACAGGCTTAAGGCCAGAGCGAAGGCCATGATGCAGCAGCGAACTGCGGCGCTGACCGGCAAGAAGGTTGACGTGAGCGGTGATGAGGATGCTGCCAAGCGCCTGGAGGAGGAGAGCATCAAGGCTAGAACCGAGAAGGAGAACAACGAGCGCATGGTCCGTGATGTGGAGGACAGCGTACGTGATTTCGCCAGGGGCCTCGAAGATGGTTTGAAGGAGGGTGCCAGAGACTCGACGAGTGAGCATGAGCGTCGTCGTTGGGAAGATGGCTTAGGTGTTGAGGACGAAGTCAGAGATTTCATCTTTGATATGCAGCGCTCCAGCCGAGCCGCTCGCGTTCGTTCCCAGGACAAACGAAGCCCCCGGCCTGCTGAGCCTGTTTCTCGAGCTCAACCGGAAGCTGCGGCTAGGCATGACACTCCACCTCCACGATCCACAGCGTCCCCCTCGACTGTGTCTGGAGGTAATTCGTACTCGTCTTACAAGACGCCTGAGGAACGCGCCGCATTCATCAAGCAGCAGGCCGAGCAACGAATGGCCGAAAGACTGGCTGCTCTCGGAATCAAGGCACCGTCGAAGCCCGGCGAGACGGCTGCACAGAGAATTGAGCGTGAGAGGGCAGAGAAGGCCGCCAAGTTGCGACAGGCTGAAGAAGAAGATGCGCGTAGGGAGGCCGAACGTCAAGCGAGGCTCGCGGAAGAACAAGGTGTCCCCCCGCCGGCCCCGGAGCCCGCCAAGACTGAGACTCGCAAGCCTCCTCCGCCACCATCGCGAAAAGCCGCCAGGGAACCTCCCCCAGCACCAGCACCTGCACCCGCAGCTCATGTTGAAGAGTAAGTCTTGTATTTTACATTCTTTAGGTTCTTTGTTCTAATTGCTAACCGTGCCGTTCTAGTGACGCGGGATCCAAGGATGAGCTCGCACGAGAGAGAGAGGCAGCTGAGGCACGTCTCAAGGCTCTTGAGGAGCAGGTACGACAGAACAAGCTGAAGAAGGAGGAAGAGAAGCGGCGGAAGAAGCAAGCACTCGCCGAAGGCAGGGAACGGGAGGCAAAGGAGCGGGAAGCCAGGGAGCGAGAAGCAAGGGAACGCGAGGCCAAGTTGGCCGCCGAGCGTGCTGAATTCCAACGACGAGAAGAGGAGCTTAGGCGCCAGCTGGAAGCGGAGGATGATGAGGACACTTCGTCCGATGAAGAGGGTCCCCAGCAGATAACCCCCGTCGAATCGACACCCACTCATGGCAGCCAGGAGCTGGAACGCGCTACGCCTTCTCCCCAACCCGCAGTGGTAGTTTCGCCTCCAGCTGTACCTACGCCATCCACAGATACCGAAAGCAAGAACCCTTGGTTCAAGATGATGGCCCAGCCCTCGACTACCGAACCCCAGCAACCCACGACTGCTCCGGCACCAGCTCCGCCCGCTCCACCTGCACCTTCTGAGTCTACAAACCCTTTCCACCGGATGGCCCAGAAAGCCCAAACTCCTGCGGCTCCTTTCGTCCCCGGCCCTACGATCTCGCGCAAGCGTGCCGACGACGATGACGATGGTTGGGGTTCTGAGAAGGCTGATGACTCCGACGATGAATCTGACGATGGACGCCCTGGTGGTACCAAGGCTGCCCAGCTAGCCCAAATGCTCTTCGGCGCCATGGGACCTCCTCGGCCACTCTCCGCTGCGGGTGAGAAGACCACCTCTCCTCCTCCAGCAACAGAGACATCATCGCCACCACCCGCGCCTCCGCCGCCGCCGCCGCCGCCAGCGTCAGCGCCACCCACGTTGACCACCGGCGAATCCCCAAGCGCACCCCCTCCGGCCCCGCCTCCACCACCGCCGGCGACGACGGATGCCCCGGTTGCTGCTCCTCCTCCGCCTCCGCTGCCCCAGACTTCTGCTCCAGGTGCGCCACCGCCGCCTCCACCTCTACCAGAATTCGGAGCTCCCGCTCCTCCCGGCCCTCCACCCCCACCACCTATGCCTAACTTGGGCGGCCCGCCTCCCCCGCCCCCGATGCCTAATCTCGGAGGTGGCGCTCCCGCCGGGCCTCCAGCGGGGGCAGGTCGACCTGCCGGGTTCTTGGGAGAGATTCAAGCTGGCAGGGCACTCAGGAAGACGACGACCAAGGATAAGAGCGGATCAGCACTTGCCGGCCGCGTATTGGATTAAGAACGGCCTCATAGGGGCGGCCGGGCCGGTGCTCTAGTGAACCAAGTGAGCAAACCGGATAATGTGGATTGTATGATTGGTTCTTTGGGCTTGAGCCATCAATAATGAGGCCGAACGGATAGAGCAGCTGGTCAGGTCCCTCACAGGTTGTATTTACTTCTCAACCCCTTTACATTCAGACATCTTAGGTGTAGTTTGAAGCGGTAATTTGTTATACATTCTCTTTTCTGTGTAGAAAGTGATGCCATAACCGATGTTGGAGGCAGGCCTGTACTCGTATCTATCTGCGCCATCTGTCACAATCTTTGGGATGTCCATTACAAGGGCGGATGGTCCGCTCCGGTTCCTGGTGCCTAGGCGATGTCTTGCCTCCTGTCTTTCTCCCCTGCGCCTTCATAGCACGAGACTTGACTCAACACAGCTTCGTTCGAAGACAGTGACCAGCCGGCCACAAACCGGATGAGGATGGGGCGAGGGATGTACCTCGGTATGTTTACATGGAAATACGAACTCGGGAGACCTGTCGTTCAAACGGAGGCCCTCCAGCCCGCCGCACTAATGTGAGTGCGCAGCTCTGAATGGCTCCGTGCGGTCGCCCGAACGGGATCCCGCGTTCACGAACGCGGGCGGGGAACCAAAAAAAAAAAAAAAAAAGAAAAAGGCACGCAGACATCGAGCAAACGTTATCCGGTAAACTTTCCCTTCTTAGCCCTAATTCTCTTTTCTTCACAGAGGCGGGGAAAGCAGCAAGCAGCTCTTTACTTCGTACATGTGCTCGGTCGATGATAAAATTATCCTGAAACAAAGATGGGCGGACCAAACAGGACCGCTCTCGGGAGGTCCTTTACCCTTTTTCGGTCTTCTCTTCTTTATCGACGACACCTACTTTTTTTCCCACTTTTCCGGCTATTCGTTCGTTTGAGGGGTCTGTGGGTTCATGTCTTGTGGATTGATCGAGTTTGAGCCGAAGGGAAGCCGGCGCTGGACTGGGATATACGAGGTAATATGATACGTTCCGGTTGGGCCATTGGAGCGGTCGCAGCAAATAGACCGGGCGGAAGAAGAAAAGTTAAGACTTTGAGTAGACCATGGGAAGAGTAACTTGGATCCATGGCCTATGAGAGAATTACTGGCAGAACGCGATCGAACCAGAGATAATTCCTAATGATGGGGCCGAGATAGCATCAAAAGAAAGGAAACAGCTTGAGGGCAATATCAAGGACAGAAACTAATGCTTCTTACGAGCGAGCTGGGACCTGCGTAGCCAAGCCGATATTCTCCTGCCTAGCTCCGATCCTATGGAGATCGGGACAAGCAACTGGGGAAAGCAGGGTGATTCTCTCTCTTCATGGCGTGATGAATGTTCAGCCAAGCTTCAACGGCGCCCCAAGAGAGTCAGACAAGGGGACGGGGTACTCGATATTCGGTTAAGCGCACTCTGATATTAAACTTGCCAAGGTCGAAGTTTCTTCGAAGAAAAGTGACCAAAGGTTAGAAATCCGTGGAAGGAAACTCGGCGCAAGCCACTTGGAACGCTATTACTTTACTTTGTGCTAAAAGAGGTAGTCGAGCTTAGATCAAACCATACAGCATGCGCCATGTCACTGCGGCTAGGGTAGCCTAGTCTCGGCGCATAAGGATCTAAAGTGGCCATGGGCCGGGAGAGCAGGGGCCTTAATGAATCTACCCTCTCTTTTTTGACATTTGACATGAGCCGGCATATCTGACGGGCTGAGTTCCTGGGAGTAGTGTAGTCACGATGTCTGTATTGAGGCCTTATAAGAACGCGGCTTGGTATGCGAGTGGCATTCCATGCGAGTCTGGAATTCGACGATACGGAGGGAAGAGATGGCCGAGAGATCCGAAAATGTGCGATTGAAGATGGGTTCAGAACAGGGTTTGCGAGGGAAGCCCAATACATCATGCTTTGTCGCGGAGCATTGCACGTTGCGCTGTGCGGAGGGTCGCGCTTGGCTCGCCGATGTTTCATCGCGATCAAGACCACGAAGTTCGAGGGTCTCGAAGGAAGTTGGATGTACAAGTACACTCCGATTAACGCCAGTACTACGATAGTTGTGGGTAATGTATAGGGCCACTTCAATCTGTATGAATTATGAAGTACAAGTACCTGATAGTTGTGCCCCAGCATTAAAGCTGTCAGCGGACTCAGATAAGAACCTCACTGAAGCCTCAGGCACACACGCCAACTTTTAGAGAGTTTCTGACCAACAAGGATCCGAGATAAATTCCTCCGAGCCCAGCCGCCCCACTTCCCACCCCGCTCTGCCGATCATGAGCTTTAATTGGCTGTCAAGGACCGTTCTACTTTCGCGTTTCAAAACAACGCGTGTGGACGCGTCGATAGGTTCAGACTTCATCTCACTTGTGACCGCCTTTGGAGGCCACAGGCCACCACAAGTCAGAAGCGAATCGCCCGGTCCAAACTTCAATCATTTTTCCTTTTTGCGTTTTCGCCTGCACATTCCGTGCCCTGGACTCAGTTCCACTGATCCCTGGATCCCTCGCACATTTTTACTCTTCTTTTTTTTCTGTAAAAATTTTTCCTCTCGTTTTATCGCTGATTTATATTTTTCCTCGGGAGATTTTTGGGGCGGCTGCACTAACACCGTAGGGCTCGACCTAGATAGAAATGGAGGGCTAAACAGCAAGCGCCGAACATTGTCGCACATGTCCACCACGGGGATGCTCGGAACTGCGTCTTATCTACCACCTCTTTGTATTCCAAAAGTGCGCAGCTCGCAAGTGCGAAGTCGTCAATACGAAACCCTGTGCATTAGTGACTTCGAGACGAAACTTGTTGGGAGAATGATGCGACCATTTCGTCTGACCGTGCCCGAACGAAGAATCTGGCGGTCGGGGAATAAAAACTGAATCTCAAAGCGAAAAAGACTTAGTAGACCATTAGGAATTTTATGGGCAGAGCACGTCCATTCTTCCTCCCGCTCTTCTTTTTAATCTGTGCAAAACGTCAGAGCCCAGCAGGGAGATAATATCAAGACGTCGTAATCGACGGGGCCAGGTCAGGTCAAGTGGGTGCTTGCATGAAGTCGCCAAAAAAGCTTGCATGGCGCCGCGGCGTTCCTATTTGTCGATTTGTCAAAATGGAGACGATCTGTTTGAGGGTTAAGCGTATCAGCGAGCAGGCTGCCGTCTCTCGCCATGGAGAGTTCGTATGAACTTGTACTTCACACAGAGCACTACAACTACGTTATACACAGGTACCTATGTACTGCCCATAGGTCCACTGCCCACGACGACGTCTGCCGGGAGGGGCCCCGCAAGCTGTTCAGTTCTGATGAGTTGCACGGCATGCAGCAGTTTCGTACCCATCGGGTGTCCCTAGATGCCAGTGGTCTTGAACCTTCAAAGTCATTCGAGGGACTTGTATCAGCTGCGAGCGACCCTGACCAGCAACGCAGGGCATCCACTCAATATGAATAACCCGGGGGTCAGCCGTCACGCAATGCCAGGCAGTGCACTGCACACTAACTCCGCCCATCATCAAATTGATGTCGCTAGCGGAAAGGTTCGATTAAGGCCCCATCGATCTCGCTTCTGCCTCCTTGCATCGAGACCGAAGGTGGCCTGTGCTGCGAAAGAGCAAAGACAAAGTAGTTTACTTGTAGATTCATCAAAGTCTCAACGACCTGAGACTGTGGGATACTTTGTAGTTTGGGCCATTTTATAATCTCGAAACAAAATGAACATGGTCTTTCGTCATTCTTCCCTGGAGTCGCCCAGTCCTCGTCTTCGGTCTGGGGTGATCTGCCGTACTTTCGTACCCTCGGATGATTCATCAATCCATCCTCTCAATCATGCTCACCCCAAGCCAGATACGCAACGTAGTAAGAGACGAAAGAGGTATTACACGTCGCTCCTCGTTCCTACCCTCTGTGAGACGCGCATCAAATTGAAACCCCTCATCTCCCGCGCAATCCTCCCCCAAGCCCAGTCAGCCCAGCCAGCCAAGTCCGTGTCTAGTCTGCATCGTTGGGCCATTCCTGCATCGACCTTCCCTTCCATCACCTTTTTTCTTCTTTCTCCTCTTCCAATTGTCCTGCACCAGAATCGAACAACGCTCGTTTCCCACCCCCCCTGTCCGATTGCACCTCGCATGCAGCTGGATCCATTCAACCAGCTGCAACCCAGATTACACGGTATCCCTGCAGCTCTTTTCGTGTCAACCCGCGATCCTCTCAGCCAATCCATTCGTCGGAAGGTCCCACTTTGTGATTTGAGTGTGTGGCTCCTCATTCTAGGCCTGGAACAGGACTGGCCCGGCCTGGCAGCCTGCGTGTCCGGTCCCCGTGAATCGTTTCGTTGGGTACAATTACACCCTTTACAGTGCTACAAGACGGGCAGGCCAGCAGGCGGCATCTCCGGTCATACTACGAAGTAATTTAGCGGCTATGCGACTTTGCTGAGTTGGCACCCGTCACTTCCCAGCGATTCGTTTGGTCTTCTCTCAAGACCTGGCCTTGGCACGAAGAAAAGAGGGTCCATGATCCCATCTGCCCTTTTACTGGTCGAGTCTACGGGATTCAAGTACGATCCAAAGAAATAGTGGACGATTTAGTGGCCATCTTGACGCATTCCGGAACACTACGTTGTACCCACCCACTACGTTTAGCACGGAGGGTACCTGACTACTGTACAATACCGGCGCCACTAGCACTGGGCTCGACATTACCCTCCACTACACTCCACTACCAAGGTCCTGCACACCCTACGCTAGGCGCTGTCTCGTCTCTCCCACAGCTGCTGCGTCGCTTTTTTTTCCTCACTACCTCTACCTCGTCCACTACCAAAGTACTCGTCTCACACACACCGTCGGGCCTTCCCAACTCCACCTTCCACCTCCCAATTCTCACCTTCCCCCCCTCCCATATACCTCAATCCTCCCCCTTTCACACGCCTTCTATCTTGTCACTCTTCCCCTCCCCTCTTCCAAATCGTTTCCTCCTCTTTCTTCCTCCACCTTTCATTATTCTCTTCTTGCCTCCGCCTCTCATTCCACAACAGCGATCACGGAACAATCTCGCCTCCCAGTACTCTCTTGCCGACTCTCTCACCCTCCTCGACGCGTCAAGGACAGCATCACACTTCCGCTGCTAGGCAGTCGCACCACATCGACGATCACGGACAAGACGACTCTCGATATCGATTTACGGAGTCGTCGCCTCTCTGGCATCTCGCCGATTTGGCAGCAGAACGGACTAGTCAAGGTATGTCGGATCATTCAATTCAGTTCAATCGTCGTGTCACCCTGATACAACCTTCATCTCTGCCCAACTCTCTCGCCTTGGGGCACTCGTTAAGCTCCCAACGTGAGATCGGTCCTGACTGGGTTATCTCATAGGTTTATCGACGTGTCCGCGAAATCAGACGAGCGTTTCGAAGCGTGTATTGTCGTAAAACACGGCCAAAATGGCCAATCCGACGCGATTCATCGCGCCCAATCAGCCTCTCCAGATTTTCCAGGACATATATTTTGAGAACCCGATGCAAATGGCCTCTGCTCACCCAGCGATGCCTTCCTCAGTTCCCACAAATGCCGCACCGAGGCAAAGGCGGCCTCTCCAAGCTGCGAACAGCAACGTCGTGCTAAACCCCCCAAACCAGCAAGGTCAGGTTAGAATGTCGCCTCATAAATTGATACCGGCTCCGCAAGTACCCCTAGCCGCCTTGACACCCTCGCAAGGCAACAAGCTCCAGCCAATGCCCATGGCTCCACCCAATACGATTCACCATACCACAGACTGTCTGCAGAAGAAGCCGTTCCTTTCGAAGTTCAAGACGGTAGCACAAAAGCCATCGATCCACAACTTCGGCAAGGAGAATATTCGACCCAACATTTATCCCGCGCCGGGTCCGGCGATTGCGACCTTCGAAGCCCATGTGCCCGCCCAGAAGCCCAATGGAAAGCGCGTATTGATGGACGCCCCTAACATCAAGGACTCTCGACCAGCGAAGAAGGCCAAGCCATCCGACGAGTCCCAGATAATCCCGATTCCGCCTCCCGATTCGTTCCCTCCCATCGTTGACGACGGCACGAAGCCCGGCCACAGCTACGCAACCCTAATCGGCATGGCAATTCTCCGATCCCCTAATCGACGACTTACGCTGTCACAGATTTACAAGTGGATCTCGGACAATTATTCCTTTTACAAGCCGAATGATGCGGGATGGCAAAATAGCATTCGACATAACCTCAGTCTTCATAAAGCCTTCTACAAGATCGAGAGGCCAAAGGATGATCCCGGCAAGGGCAATTACTGGTGCATTGAACCCGGACAGGAGCACACCTTCTTGAAGGAAAAGCCGACACGCAGGTTTAACACGACGACTACCACTACCGCCGCCGCCGAGCCAATTATCGCCGCCCGTCCTAGCACGGCGCCGGCGGCGGCAGCCAAGCTTCACATGCTCGCCCAGGCTCCCGTTTCGACTCCGGCTCAGACCTATGCTCATCCGCCCCAAGCCCCCGTGGCCCCACGACCTCAGAAGGCTCAAATTCAACCGTCGACTGAGCCCACCTTGCCACCAACCCAGCCGTCCAAAAACTCCGAGCAGCCTTCTCACGTCGCCCTTCCTCCTCTCCCAACCTCCCAAGCCACAATTGCCGCACCGGACCTCTCGTCCGATGCTACGATCCCCATTTCCGATTGCGCCGCCGCCGATGAGAACGAGAAAACTACGGAGCTCGAGGGTGCTCTGGATTCGCTGTACTCTCCCCTCCATCCTACGATGCACTCGTCGCCGCCCATTCCTCGCCATGTCGATCTCAGCGGCGGCACTACTCCTCCACCTCTGGGTCGCAACCCGACATCCTCGGTTCCACGGACTCACAAGCGTGCCTTTGCCTCTATGGATGATAGTGGCTACATCTCGTCCCTCGAGTCGTCTGTCATGAGGCAGAAGCCAAGCTTGCTTACCTCGGAGGCTGACCGTCCTCGCATTCACCGCGGCCGCGCTGAGGAGGAGATTGCCCGAATTCGTGCGTCTTCTTACGATAGCCCCAGCAAGGGCAGGTCGTGGAATGGATACGCTCCTCCGTCTTCTTCACCACTGAGACATGAGGCCACTCAGATGCTGCCGCCCCTCACACCTGCGGTTCAGCTTAAAGCACCCTCGAAGCCCCCGCCTTCGGTATCTCCAAACACTAACCTCCGAATCCACCGCGACAATGTCCAGAGCATGCTCCAATCCCCGCTCCGGAAGATGAGCGGGCTCTTTGATGATAGCAATACTAACCTGCCATGGAGCCCCGCATTTAACCTCGACGACTCACTCTTTGGAGGCGTGGACAATTCGCTGGAGGCCGAATACAACTTCCTAAACGACGACGTATTTGGCGACCTCGTCAACTTTGATCACAGCTCGCCGATTAAGCGTTCTACGAAGCGTTCGCGGATGGATCGGTCCCAGTCTACAAGTGCGATCACGACGATGGCCAGCCTCGACTTCACTGCCGGCTGCAGGACACCTATCCCTACAGTCAAGGTCTGGGAGGACTCGACAGCGCAGCCCCTTGACACGCCTACCCGGTCCTTTGGGGGCTTGAACTCCCCCGCGAAGCACCTACTCGACTCGCATTCTCCGTTGATGCAGTCCCCGAGCAAAATGCCGAACCTCACCGTCGCACAGGCGGAGGGCAACTGGAACGCCCTCGCGTTCGACCCATCCGACTTCCTCATCGAGTCTCAGGACTGCGGTATCGATATCACCCAGGGCTTTACCAAGATTGGCTCGGAATCCCAAAATACCGCTGCACCCCGAGGCAATAAGCCTAACTCGAAACCTGGTATCTCTAGGTTTTACTCTTCAGCTTTCTGAAAAGAAAAACAACCAACAACAACCAAACCCCCTAATGAATGAATGGGGCTTCTTCACTTCTTCCGACGGCTGACTGCCCCACCAGCAGTCTTGTTTAACCTAAGAGATATCCTTTATTGCCATGAGTTATGATGTTACGACCAAAAAAACACAACAAACCACACCTTAACGGAACGGGAAATTCAATTCTGTACCACACATACTTCCTTTGGATGTACTGCAACCAGCAAGCAAAAAAATTGGGCAGCTGGGCGAAATTATGGGTTGAAAGCGGGGGAAAGGGAATTGCGAATTCATAGATTATCTGTTAGCGAAACCGGGCGACCTAGAAGCTCCGCGGGGAGTTTCAGGTCAAGTGTTTTTGTTTGTGTATCCTGTTTAGTTAGTTTCAATGTTTTCCTGTGTATTTCCTTTTCAAAGCGAGGTCCGGTTTCCTTGATTCTCTATTTTCATGTGGGATGGGTTTACACGTTTGGCGTTTTTTCCTATCCGTCTCCTTTTTTGGTTGGTCGTGTTTTCCTCTATTGGAATCATCACACACTCATTTTTGGGCTTCCTGCACCGGCAAGATGTCCGTCTCTCTTATTACCTCTCTCGAGCTTCTCTCTCTCATTTGGAGAGTTTACGTTTTGAAAGTTTTAATGGGGTATAACTCGTCATGATGAATGATCGATGGCTAGGAATATGAGCCCCGAATCTTTTTTTTCCTTGCGCCTTGTTATTATCCTTTTTTCGAGCGAACCGAAAATGAATGAAAATGCGAATCTTTTGTGTCGTTCAGTTGTTCTGCTCTCGTTGAATTCCAAGTTGTGTTCAAGGTGCTCAAGTACGTGGGCAGACTATTGTGGATGTTTTCCTGATCTTTACTGAGTGAAATTCGTGTTTAACGGCGTCCCAATGTTCTTGAACTGTGATATACCTTGTTTTCCTACTTACTTTGAGGTCTCGTTTGGATTCTGGGATGTCTATACCCCAATTTCTTCCTAGAGAAGTGATATTTCTATTATACAATCGAGTTTCCGATCCCTCAAACCTAGCTTCTTAACAAGCAAAACGAGTGAGTCTACAATATCAAGCAGTGCTACTGTCCGCACGTCACCTCTCTTCCTCGCAGATGAACAGAGGAAGAGCTTCCCTCGGTATGGGTATCATAAGTTATATTCATGTAAAAGACAAAAAAGACAAACAGTATTCTAACTTCGACAACCCCACATAGCTCGATCCGCTTGTCTGCGGGTGCTGTTTGAGAACTGTGTCTTGCGCCGGACGCGTTTCCCGTTCTCGGCGGTGTCAAATGTGATATATATATCCATCGTGAAAGAGGGAAAACTCCAATACCACTTGTTCCTTGGACAGAAGCAAGATAGCCACAGCGTCTCTCGCAGCTCAGGATTCGGGGGAGGAGCCCACTGGCTGCATAATATAAATGTATTCCAGATGTGAAGCAAAGCAAAAATCCCATTATGGGCGCTAGATTCCTTTCTACGCCTCTCGTTATTCGCCAAAGAGCACTTACATCTCCTTCGTTCAACACTGTTATTATCTCATCGTAAAAAAAAAAGAAAGCCTCCGCTGTTGGAGGGGAAGCCTCGCCAGCAAGGGATCCGCTCGTTCCCGGTTTCGGCGCGGGGTTCAGTCTCGCGTTCGACGTCTTTATCGTCCCGAGGATCTGAGTTGGTGGGGAGGGGGGGGTTAGGTTCAGTTTCCAGGTCTCAGAAACTAATATATCCCCATCCGGGCGGCCCACCCAGCCTCTTTCTGGTTGACGGTAATCTGATACGGGAACGGGTTCCCACTAGTCGCCGTAATAGGAGGTATATGATCCTTATTTGCGTTGACGTATTTCATAATCTTGCGGACGGCAGCGAGCAACGTCTGCTCCATCGCTTGGCGAACCTTGGCTCTCTCTATGCGTTCCGAAGAAAAAAGGACAGCCTAGGTTAGTAAACGATGTTCCGATCCCGACCACTTCAAGAACATACCGTTATCCGTCTTTGGCTCAGCAACAGTAACCTTCACCGTCCAACACTCCCAACAAACCTCCTCCTCCCCCCTCACAATCCACGCCTTCCTCCGTTTCCTCTCCAGAAACTTGACGGTAATCTGTCCCCTTCCACCCCCTCCTTGCGTCCCCGCAGCGTTGAGACCGCCGAGGGCAGGCGACGACGAAGGGTCTCTGGGGCCGTGGTGTTGTTGCGCTCCGGCGGTGTTGCGCTCGGCGTCGAGCTGGCGTTCGAGGAGGGCGACGCGCTGTTCGATGAGGGTTTCGAGTTCGACGTCGTCGATGTAGGGGAGGGAGAGGGAGAGGACGGGGCGGGTTTGGGGGAGTATTAGGGGGAAGTAGCGGTGGAAGAAGATGGTGTGGAGGATTCCTGTGGAGGAGAGTGGGAAGTTAGCGCTTCCTTTTTTTTTTCTTCGTTCTTTTCCCGTTATCGTTGTGGAATAGTAGAATGGGGCGGTTTTTGAGGGGTTTGTCGATTCCCCTGAGCTCGTCCGCTCATTCGTTCCGCAAGGACTCCGAAGTCTCTTCCAAAAACCAATCAAAAGCGAACATCGGTTTACCTTTAACTACATCCTTCACAGACGCCGGATCGGCGAATGCCTCTAGAATAAATTCGGGCGGCCCTCTCTGCTCCATGGTGGCGCGGGGTATATCGGGGAGGTAGGCCACGATGTTGTGTAGTTTCCAGTTGGAGCCCGCCTCGGTCATGGTTGGACTGGGGCGGAAGCGCCTTTTAAGTGAACCCGGGTTCTTCGTTCCTTGGAGCCTTGAGCGTGTATTGGAGGGAGGCTCGAGATTGTTATTCGTTTCGGTGCGGAATGCAATAAGGGGCTGGTTTCCCTTTGTTCTATTTTTCTTCTTTTCGAGATTGGAGATGTTGAGTGGTGGTGAGGGGCAGAAAAGTCCCCGCCATCCCAAACCGTATCTGACCATACGTAATTGGAATTAAGCAGATTGGAACAATGAAGCTGATAGCTGAACACTAGCTTCACACACGATGGCCTGGATTATTAGGCAAAACATAGGAAATCAGGGCAGTGATAAACTACATGCGCATACTGGAGATGGTGTGACATTTTCAATCGTATTAATGAGTTGAGCGTTTTCAGAATCATCATGACCATTAACATCAAGAAATTCCTGGAAGAGAAAGAGTCTTCTGATCAAAAAACGGAAAACACTCGCAGAAACACATGCGACAGGAAAATTAGTTCCAGCAATGCGACAAAACCGAGCTGTTTGAGAAACTGATACTGTTACACTCCGAGGTACCTCCATTCTTCTCCTCTTACAGCGTGCTGGGAGCTAGATTAGAAGGAGCACTTTAGCGCTTGATTCCCCAATCGTTCAGTGACGAGCCATGTAATTTTCACGTGATTCATAAGTCTGGGCAGGCGTTGGTGATGGTGGTTAATTAAAATTGAAGTCTTGGGCAAGGGTAACATCTCCCAGTGCTCAGGAACATGAAGTCCTGGGACAAATTGAGCATGTCATTTTGCCAAGTTGAATCTCTGGCCTTCGAAACATCCATGTCAGACTCTTCTTGGTGACCTCTGAGATCCTGTCGTCTGCTTAGCTTGGGGGAGGTGGGAGGTTCGACTCTGCGATCTATGGTCTGTGGGAAGGAGCGCGTTGGGGATAATTAATTGATATTGATAAAAATCATCTTCCTTGTGTCTTATTCACCATCGAGCTCTTGATCTAAATTGTCAATGTAACTGTGCCTTAGAGTGGTTGGTTCAATTGCTTGAGCTTCAAACCATCAATCAGTTGAACTTGACAGACCAGATGCTGCAGACCACTAAACACTGATGACACCCCAGCCACTGTCTGGCGCACCCACCTGTCGACGGTTACACGCTGGGCCGAGGTTCGGGCCACTTCGAAGCAAGCACGCACGCACGTCTGCCCCATCAACCTCACCAAACGAAGCAAGAGAGCAAAGAAACCACTCCTCCCCTCCGCCCGGAGCTACCAAGCAATCATACACGTTGGCCTTTTTCTTCTTCTCGTCCCACCATCTAATTTTGAACACACTCTTTTTTCCTTTCGTTCTCTTCCTTTTCTTTCTTTGTTCTTGATACTTTGCGCGTCCACTTCCCTGCGGATTTTCAACGATTGCCTGGCTTGGCTCGAGTACGGGTTCGGGGTTAGACCTCCAGCTATGTTCGCCGCAACACGGCGCTGGTTCCGCCGGAATCGCACCCCCATCGCAGTCGGCTTCGGTATCGTGGGAGCGGGATACGTCGTGACGCAATATGTCATCTCCAGGATAAACGATGCGCGTGAGCGCATGAGCAGCGATAGAATCGCCAAGGAGAAGTGTGTTCCTTCCCCCCTTCTCCTCCTTGTTCTTGCAACTTCGTGCCTCTCCCCCCGCACGCTACCCTCTACGGCCCCACATTGTCGTGTGCTCTAGCTAATAGGTACTTCCAACTCTAGCCTCCGGCGTAGGTTCGAGCAAAACCAAGAAGATTGTACCTTCACCGTGCTAGCCCTCCTGCCCACGGCGACGCAGCATATCCTCGAGACCATGGACACCGAGAAGATCACCTACGAGATACAAACGCTCAAGGTGGCCAAGAATGCCGCGACTGGTGCGCCGCCGCCCAGCATTGCCGAGACGAACCTGACCGACGAGGATGGAAAGAGCCTTGCGAGCATGCACAGCGAAAGCGGCGTGCACGCGAGCCAGATCGCCGTACCTCCTGCTGCCGTAACGGTAGAGGCGGCAGCTCAGGAACAGGCGCAACAACAAAAGGCGAGGAAGACAAAGAGGCAGCTCTGGGACGACTTGACGATAAGCTGTAAGTTACGAGTTTATGCTATGCGAGCTCAAGTAAGCCATGGACTAACACTGATTTGGGCATACAGCTATCTCAAGAGCCTTCACTCTCATCTATACCCTCGCGCTCCTCACTATGCTCACCCGCGTACAACTGAACCTCCTCGGTCGACGGAGTTATCTCTCCAGTGTGGTTACCCTCGCCACGGGATCCGCGCAAGCCACCATCTCCCTCGAGGACAACGACGACATCAACCCCGACCAGGTGTACGGCTCCAACTTTGAGATGAACCGCAAATACCTTACCTTTAGCTGGTGGCTCCTCAACAAGGGATGGATCGGCATCATGAACAAGGTCGAGGCCGCCGTAACGGAAGTTTTCGGGCACCTCAACCCGCGGGATAACCTTACCTTTGAGACCTTTTCCGAGCTCACTCTCCGTGTGCGCAAGATCATCGAGGGCGCCACTCCCGAAGAGAGGTACAAGGCCAAGTGGCTCGAGTACCTCTTGCCAACCCGGGACATGGAAGAATACGTCATCAAGGAATCCGGCGTCATCGAAGAAGCCGACGGCGCCACCATCCCCCCGACTCTTCGAAGACTCCTCGACGAGACCGCCGACCTCATCGACTCCCCCTCCTTCTCACACGTCCTCACCCTCCTTCTCGACTCGGGCTTCTCCTACCTCGTAGACCAAAAGGTCGCTACCCTCGCCTTCGAGCAGGCCAACCCCGCCTCCGCAGCAGCAACGGCGACGACCGTCACCATCACCACCGCATCCGATTCCGAACCCACCTCCACCAAAGCCATCCTCCTCCCTAAGATCCTCTCCGTCCTTACACGCCAGGCTCGCGTCATCGGCAACGGCATGCCCAACGAGTATCTCCGCGAAATGGAGCAGGTGGCCGACCTCGAGGCTTTCGCTGCCGTCGTCTACTCTAGTAACTGGGAAAGCGAGATTACTGAGGAGGGCGTCTTTGCGGGCGAGGCTTCGACGGCGAGGTCGGCTGAGCCTGTTGTGGCGGAGACAGAGACGACGGTCGTGGAGCAGAGTGTTGTTATGGTGGAGTCTCAGGCTTCGTTGGAGAGTGCTTGGGAGAAGGCCGTGGGCCAGAAATGAAAAACAAAAAAAACCTGGGAGCTGATGGTTTTTGATATATACATAAAACATGGCTCTTCTTTGCTTTACGATACTATGGAGCTAGAGGATGCTCTTTATTCGCATGGGGGCTTCATTTAGGTTTTCGGACACGCGGAGAGGGAAGGGTTTATTTTCTTCCTTCTTGCCTTGTATGAGTAGTGGTATTTACTTAGACTTGTTTTGGCGGTTAAGGGTCTCGCTTGGGAGGGAGTATGAGTATGAGTTTTGATGGGCAGGGACATATCCTTTAATGCAACTCTACATATTATATACGTTAGAACTGTCTCGCGGGTTTCTCTCTCATGCCATGTGTGTGTGCGTGTGCGTGTGCGCGCTTCCTCTGTCCTCCGGAGCTATGATGTCGGGTGATCTATTGTACCTTGACTAGGTCGTCTCGATTCCAAATCTGTCCAGTATCTCGACTTGTCGGTATTAGTGGAAATTGATTCACCCGTTCCCATCAGAAAAGCAAGTTTAGTGCAGCCGGTTTTCCAACAAACACTAGCCTGCCCGGTTAGCTCAATCGGTAGAGCGTGAGACTCTTAATCTCAAGGCTGCGGGTTCGACCCCCGCATTGGGCTCAAATCCCAATGCGCCTTCTAAGAAGGCACATCGATTCTTTTTTTCATCCTTTTTTTCTTAATTTTTTTTTTTTGCTTCCGTCTCTTAATTCTTTCCCTCTCTTTTCTGTCTACTGGTGGTTTCTGCGTCATTGCTCTAGGTGAGCGCTGTTTGGAGAGTTTGAGAGTGTGATGCAAGGGAGAGATTGATGTATATCCGAGTTTATTATGAGGCCTGAGACCAAGGGTATGAAGAGAGTCATGAAGGCCCTATTCCCGTAGACCATGTATAATCCCAAACGCCAAAGCAGATTCCCGTTCCCCAAGCCAGCTCACGAGTAGGGAAAGCCAGTGGTCCAGCCAGGCCTGGCATAGCTAATGGCATGTTGAGTCATACATCTCGTCCGATCCCCGATTTCCTGACATACGGGCCATAGAGCCGCAGCAGCAACACCACGGATGTGCGGGCTGTGAATAGGGACGCTTTTCAAGGTCTGAGGTGGCAACTTAACCAGTACGTTCGTCCACAGAAGCCGAGCCCGGTTTCGAGATGGTTGTGAGAGAGCGCCACGCTCTCGTCTCGCACTCTCTCGAAAGCTTCCGGTGGTTTCCAACCAGACGCACCAGCTCCCTAGCGCCTCAGACTGCGCGATTGCCCGGGCCGCGGCGGGTCCTATCTTCTTTTTGGGGTATATCTCCAGTCGTTCGTTTCACATGAGACTTCGAACAAACTGATCCAATCCCAACTCAAACAACTCATTCCTCACACCGGCACCCCCTTTATGCTCAACAGGAGCAAGAGGATTCTTGACGACTACACACGAAGACAAGCCTATCAGCCACACTCAACATCAAAAGAACTCTGCCCAAACAAAGGCAAACCCACCGTATTCAACCCAGAGGTTAATGTAAATCTGGTGCAACACATTCCTCATACTCATAGACCCCGTATCCGTAATCATCACAAACCGCAGATTCGCCGGCGTCTCGTAGTAGTGGAGCTTGTACTGGCCCGTCCGGTAGGAGATGAAGGCGTCGTCGTCGCCGCCGAGCTTACGGACCATGTTGCGGAGGGAGAAGACGGTTCCGAAGATGAGTTTGGCGTCGTCGCTGGAGGTGGAGGCGCGAGGCGCGGGACGGGAGGGGTCGGGGGGGAGCCATGATCGGGAGTAGATGCATTCGGCTGGAGAGGGGAGGTGTTAGCTTTGGGGGTCTTGGGTTGGGGTTTTCGGTTTGGGCTTACTGTGGCGATCGAATATGTAGAAGGAGTAGACCGGCATGGCGGCGGTGGTGACGGTGTCGTGGAGGGGAGGCTATGTGGTTGGTCTGGGAAACGTCGAGATGGAGATTAATTGACCGATCACTTGTTGGCACCAGGCGCGTTTACAGGGGGTTCAATGTTGGATGCCAGCCAGGCACATAAGGCCCCAGGCTAGGACCCACCTAGCCTAGCACCTAACCTAAGTAATTGATGGAGCACGACCCCACCATTAGCGGGCACAGAGTCCCTGGCTCGATAGCATCAATCCAGCCTGACAAGCTCAATACTGATGACTTCATTGATCAACTACTATCACATTTTCGCATTCAGGCCTACTTCGTAGTGTTATTTTTGGAGATTTAGGACCGATAGTTATAGTAATTTATCCCACGTAAAAACGTAACACGGGCTCTTCTTTTCCGTTCATCGCCCATACCTATCAGTAAAGACCTGAAGAGATCAATAATCTCATCCATCAGAACTTCCGATATACTCTACTTGGTGTGAATATTTGTCACCATCAGAACCGACGGCCTACGCCTCTCGCCTCGACCGTACTGATGGCCCAGGGAGCATCTGTCGTAACAAGCAGGCTGGTATGAATTAAGAGCTACTGGGTGACGTGAAGCCGGGCGAATCCGGCATGGGGTATAATCGTAGGCGCTCTAGTAGAAACCGTAGGTTTGTACTTCGCGGGTTCATGGAGGAGGACGAGCGGTAGAGACTGTCCTGAGGGCGAGTCCTGCTCGTGGCCGCGCTGAGTTGACTTCTCTCAACAAACGATTCGCTTCCTAGCTTTCTCCGCCAGACACACCGACCACGGCAAGGTGATGGTGTTTCTGTCGTACGTCAAAAACGCCGCAATGGATGTCTCTAGCCGGCGTGGGTTCCGTACCATGAATGGGGAATGATGTATCAGTCGGCTCTTTGGGAAAAGATTGCACGCCGAGAGTCTAGAGATTCACTTCCCTTTTCCTCGCCTCGTTCCGGATGCTCCCCGTTTTAGCTTGCTGGACCCTCGCCGTTTCGCCACGGCGCTCCGGGTCGAACCGCCGACGTTTCGAGTATCAGCGCGTTGTGCGTATGTCCCCGGACGAGTTGTCCTTTTGTCACCACTGCGGTTTAGTCACTTCTTAAAAAGACACGTTCACATGCGGGAAACTTACCCGGTCCTCGACTTGTCCTCTGTCCGACTCGGCATCTCTTTTCTCTTCCCAGCCAATCTTGCGGTCCGCATTCTGCCTCCGTCGCGTATGAGACCGGCGTATGTCACTTGCGGGCCGCTCGTTTGGCCGTGGTCTTGGTCGCACGTCTGGTCATGGTTGCGCATTTCACTGTGGGCACCCTGGTTGACTTTTGAAGCCTGCTTTTGCCTCTCTTGCCGTCGTTTGAGAATGGATGGAGGCAAGTGATAGACAGGATGAGGATTCTCTCTATTCTTGATTGCCGCTGCAATACGTTCCTCATCAGTAACCAGCCCTGCAAATGGTATGGTCACGATGGAAGCATCAGAGTCATCCTGATCTGAATCTGAAGAGATTTTTGAAGAGTCGGCTTGGCAGTTGGTTTTTGAAGCCTTCTCTTGCCTCTCTTGCCTCTCTTGCCGTCGCTTGAGAAGCGACGGAGGCAAGTGATACACGGGATGGGGATTCTCTAGATGCTTTCTTAACGCTTCTCTACGTTCCTCATCGGTAATCAGCCCTGAAAATGGGATGGTGACGATGGAAGCTGCATCGGAGTCGTCCTCATCTGAATTTGAATGCATGTTAAACGGGCGGAAATTGGACAGCCTTGAGGTGTGTGAAGTGCTGGGTTCTAGGTTCTGAGACGCGCGGAACGAGAAATTCACGCGTTTGACAGCTCCCGCAGTTGAAGGATGATTGGTTAAGTGGTTAGGCAGAGTTCATAAACTAGATCGGGCTCACAGAGAAAACAAAAGGAAGTGATATACTATTGTTTCTCTTGTCTTGTCTATCAAAAGACAGATCAAGTTGAACATCCGAGGTCACTTCCATTCCTCAAAACAAATCACGAAATTGATGGGAGACTTGACAGACCACACGGACCACGGGCAGACCAATGCTCTCCTGGTCCCTCCCAACCTGCAATGCTGGTTCGCTGGTTCCGTGCGAGATCGACCTTCGACCCGTCCTCGTCCATATTTAACGAGTCCTCTAAGATCTTCCCCGTGAACCGCGCTACGCAGGAAGTAATCACTTCGCTTCCCAAGGATGGGGACAGGTCCTCCTCCCCTCCTACTACCCCCTGAGAGGAATTCATCAAAACCCACTTCCATAGAGGAGCCTACCTCGATTCCCAAACGTCCGTATGACGTCCAGAGTCTCGTGAAACCTTTAGAACCCCTGGTCATGCTACCGAATGTACTCCACTCCTGCGACGGTTCCGTCACTCCAAGTAGTGAGTAGGGCTTCAGATTCTGTCAGAAGGAGCAAGGAGGATGAAATTCCAAAGCCGCGTAAAAGGACGGCTCAGGTCGTCGAGCAGTAGCTGGAAGGGGGGTCTAAGCGGCGCAGGGCGGATATCCAGCCAACGAAGTTTCGAAGGAAACGAAGATGACTGATGGTGAGCATCACTGGTCAACTCGGACCGGCCGTACACCTCAGACGCTGTAACATGAAGACGCAACCATTGAGGCTACACCCGCCTTTGCTGAGGGTCCCCCAGCGGCCACGTCCTACCTGTGCCTCCCCGCGTACCTATTTTAAGACGAGGCAAATTTCCAGCCCGTTATACTATATATGACATGAGGATTAGAAGAGACGGTAAAACTCAACAAGCGCATTAATACGACACTCAGAAAAGCTGCTTTTCTTTTCTAGACTTAAAGCAGACAGGCAAGGGCCAGGAGAAGCTCCGCACCCCCAGATAACTCTCGACGAGTTCACTTCAGTACCTCGGTACAGTGGGGGTTCTAAGAAGGTCGCTTACTTCGTAGTTTGGGTCCGAAGAGGAGGGATCTTAAGATCAGCCAATCATTAGCAGAACCTCTCGACGTCGTCTTGCGTCTTACGGTTTTACCTTCAGCCCTATTTCGCAGAAAGTCTGGGCCCACAGCAGCGCGACTTTAGAGCACTAGAAAATGACATCGTTGGGCAGTGGAGTGTAGACCAAGATATGACTCCAAGACTTGAGCTTTTCGGTTTTTCGTCTTCTTCCTGGAGATGATTCCGCGAAAAGATGTCTCCATCCATAACATCGCTCACCGCCAGCAACTAGAGTTTTTAAGGCTGTCGCCAAGATTCCATCTACAGAACTAGCTCAGCAAGCAGTGTGCTGATGACGAAGCTAAGCGGGGTGGTATCAAAATCTCCTCAAATTTCGCGTCATATCAATGGAGTGTTCGACGCCAACCCGCCCCGATCAACCCTCATCCGGTTTCCATCCCGAGATTCGGCATTGAAAGGGCGAGTCAAATATGCGAAGCTTCAGTTTAATAGGAGGCAACACGAAACGGCACAGAACACCACGGTTGCAGCTTTACCGCAGCAGAAGACAGGCCTGTACCACCCACCTCCGCGGCATTCGTGCGAAGAGGTCATCGTTCGATCTAAAAGTGCGCCTTTTGTGGTTGCATTTTAGATGTACATCCCGGACTGGACTGGGCTGAATAGGGCTCGGTAATCGGGCAAGCCGAAAGAGATACAAGTAGACCAGTATTTATTAGTGAAGTGCAATGGATCGATGATACGATGATCAATGTGACTTCACTATTCCGCCCTATGGGCAACAATTGAACTTGCGGTTTGACCCCTCTCCACTCAGTACTTCGCAAACTAATCCCGACTCAGATTGGGAGCTGCAGCTGCATCTGCTCGATGTGTCCCCGCTTCAGTCTCCAATCGGGACCGAGCAGTGTTGTTAGATCTATCCCATGAGGAAGGAAAGAGGGAGAAAAATAAAATTTGAGGAAGGTCGAGCCTGATGCTTGCGTAAGACGATAAAATCAACATCAGTAGCCCTTTCCTCGGGCTTCTCTTGGTCTTTCCGCCCGAGGAACTTTTTTCGTAAACGCGTCCAGTCCTTTCCTTCCCTTGAAGCGCGGGAGTGATGCAGTCATCCCCAAACATTTGATTGTACAATTGGACTGAAGAAACCTCAATCTACTTCGTATTGCGGTTTGGGGTGCGACCTGACACAACAATTGAACATAGAAGATCCATTTGATATCTGTGGCGCTCCTTCGTCACAATTGATTGTGAAGGTTTTCGCTTCAGCCTTATCCCTCACAATCCGGTGCCGCTCCTCACGTAATTCTGCTTCGTACCTGATACCAGGTGCCACCACACATTGCACGTTGCTCTGCAGTCCAGCCCACCAAACCTCTTCAGACAGCAATCGATCAATCCCCGACAAGCCCTCCTCTCGGCAAGCATTTAATCATCAATAACCCTTCCGGTTTCTCCCTCGCACTTAGACAACTACACAAGCTCGACGATGGATTAGAGCGTCCCCCAACAGCCCTCTACTTTTTTCCCCCTCTCCTCTAGTCGGACACTACTCGACGGCCGTTTAACTGAGGAAGGAGAACCCCACTACCCCGCCATCATCATCCGGGCTACTTCGTAGCAACTTTCGACCTGGCCATCACATCACATCGATCCAAATCGCATTCGCACTCCGCCGACCACGGACCTGCGTCCTTGTCTATATCTCAGACCATGACTCCGACTCAGAGCTACTCACCAGAAGAGACCTGCGATGTCGACAAGTTGACCTCTTCTCTCGCCGGTCTCCCTTCTCCTACCATTGCCGTGCAATCGCACGATGGTGCCACTCATGATACCCGATCCATTGACGTTCACATGTAAGCCGAACCCAACCGCAATATTTGCCTCTGAAACTCAGCCTTGATACCCTCTGGTATACACGGCCCTCCTACTTTCGTCAAATTATATTCAGTCTTTACCTGTTCAGCTGTCGATCCTTACCTAGCGTTCTTTCATGTGCCTGATTTGTTGACACTGCGCCAGTGCCTCCCAACCGAAATCGCGCGTGCGGTATAAGAGCCCAATCCGCCAACATCGTCGGACCCCCTCCCAACATCGGGAGATCAAGGTGGGAAATATGCGTCTTCTCCTAATCTGGCGTTTGAAGAAACTGACCGGGCCCTTTTCCTTGTGACACATCAGGAGACGCTTGATGCGCGGACGGAATACGCTAGCGATGAGACGGATGGCCGAGTGCATCACCGCATCAACCAGTATGTAATTCAGAGAGAGATTGGTCGCGGCTCTTATGGTGCTGTGCACCTGGCCACGGACCATAATGGTAGAGATTTCGTAAGGACAGCCTCGTTCCCTTCACTCACAATGTCGTCATGCGCGCATACCAAGGGTGTGGGAACCCCCTTTCAAGGTTAACTCACTCACAGCTCCTTGCTTCAGGCCGTCAAGGAATTCTCCAAGGCCCGCTTACGCCGCCGCGAGAGATCCAACATTCTCCGCCAGGGCCCTCGCGTTCCTATGCGCATCAACGACCGACGAAGTCTGAATGCGCCTTTGTCTCCTCACTTTTCCGATTTCGTTGCTAACACTCGCGAATCCCGGAATGACGCCCTGTATCTGATACGGAAGGAGATTGCTATTATGAAGAAGTTGAACCATCCCAACTTGGTCCAGCTCATTGAGGTTCTCGATGATCCCGAGGAAGACTCGTTGTATATGGTCCTCGAGATGTGTAAGAAGGGAGTGGTGATGAAGATTGGACTCGGGGAGAAGACGGTCCCTTACCCGGAGAATACGTGCAGGACATGGTTCAGAGATTTGATATTAGGCATCGAATATTGTAAGTTGGCCGTCCTTTGACCCTACTTTGGTCTTCCTTTGTGCCTCCTTTGTGCCCCCTTCATCTCTTTCTTGTCGAGATCAGCTTGACCCCTTCCCCAGAGCATCCATCCTAACATGAGACCCTAGTACACCACCAAGGAGTTATCCACAGAGACATCAAGCCGGACAATCTCCTACTCTCTGATGACGACGACGCTCTAAAGATTGTCGACTTTGGCGTATCGGAAATGTTTGAAAAATCGGATGAGATGCGCACCGCTAAGCACGCCGGCTCGCCCGCCTTCTTGCCCCCGGAGCTCTGTGTTGCGAGGCATGGTGATGTTTCCGGCCGGGCCGCAGACATATGGTCCATGGGCGTAACTCTATATTGCTTACGCTACGGAAAACTCCCATTCGAGAAGATTAACGTGCTGGATATGTACGAGTCCATAAGGAATGACGAGCCCGAGTTCCCTCCGGACGAGGATCCCGACTTTTTAGACTTGATGCATAGGCTATTGCAAAAGGATCCGGAGAAGAGGATTCAGATACCCGAGCTTCGGGTAAGTTGGAAGTTGGGTAGTCCCTACTGAGGGACACCTAAACCACTTCAATATTGGAATCTCACCCCGGGCAGTCGAGTGGGAGCTAACCAACCTCGCGCAGGTACATCCATGGGTCACCAACTGTGGCAACGCCATGCTACTCTCTCTCGAAGAGAACTGTGCCGACCCCGTCGAACCGCCCAATGAAATCGAGTTGAGCCGCGCGCTGACGAGGAAGATGAACCATTTACTCTGCGTTGTATGTTCCTTGCATCTTTCCTTTCCGTCGCGAGAAAAGAAAATACTAAACTCCTGCTACAGATGAAAGTTAGATATAAGCTCAAGCTCCTCGTGGCACGCAGACGAGCCGCTAACAAGGCCTCCGCCTCACCGGCACCCACACCCCCCAGCAGCGATATTCCCAACGCTGAGGAAATCCAAGCCCTCATCGCTCAGCGCGACTCCTTCCGCAAGGAAAGAACCCTACCCCTTACCGTTAGCACGTCCCCAGATGCCGAACCCTTTTACCTGGGTGTCGGCCTCGGTGTCAATGTCGGCGAGTCCTCCGACTCCTCCTCGGCAGCCGCCTTCGGTACTGATGACGGCTCCTACTCCTCTTCGTCGTATGCTGTCGTCTCGGACTCGCCCGTTAACGTGGACTTCAACATCTACGATCGCGCCTACGAGGAGGAACTACAGCGCATTCTCACGAACCCCCTCCGGAGATCGAGCTCGGTGTACATGAATAATCATGTACGAGAGAAGGAGCAGATTCGGGGCGTCGATAAGGTGCTTGAGGGAGAGACTCCTGAGGGGCAGGGGCCTAGGGGACGGTATCCGAGGCGGGGGAGGAGGAGCGGAGATCCGGCGACGGAGGGCACGAGATAGAGTCTCTTGCGGCTTGCTGGAGGGATAAGAAGGATGTTAAGGAGAATCGGGCTTGGTAATTCGGTGTGAGAAGGTTCTCCGTCAGGCATCCTGCAGGGGGAGGGAGGAGGAGGAGGTAAGGAGGTAATGTCGGAGAATGAATGATGCTAGTTGATGCGAGCGTTTTTTGCTTTGGTGGTGCATGGAAAATGGATCGAATCTCGGGGATTTGAATGCTATAAACTACGCTTCTTCGTCTTTTACTATCTCTATCAGTTGAAGATAACCTTATATCAACAATACACAATCTCGCTACATTTCATTGTTTTGCAATGGATACTCACACTTCCCCCTCCTTATCTGCCCTGCCTTACTCGAGAAACCACCTCGTGCTTCCCATTTGCTCAGCGTCGTCTCATTCGGAGAGCAAAATCCAGTTTTTGGACAACACTTCATCGATTTTATTGAGAAAAAAAATATCCCCTGCATGAACAGATTACCACCCCATCCCCCCCAGACCTGCACATCTAAGCCAAGCACCGCCATTCTCCACCTTTTCTCAACTCCGTTCTTAGCGCAGATCAAGATTCTGCCCCGTCTCACCTAATCGGTCCAATATTGCACTTTGGCCTCTTCCATTTGATGTTCTTTCTTAGTAAGAAGCTGATGTTCATAAACACCGATAAGGAAACACATGTCAGGTGGTGGTGATAAAAGGCCAGACAGACTGTCGAATCAGAATGGTGATGGAGGGGAGAAAAGACGGTGTAAGAGCAGGGCTTTCTGCCAGCATGTCTCTAATACCCCTTGGACTGCAAGAAACAGGTCCAGGGAGGTGGCTTGGCGTCGTTGCATTCTTCCTGATGCATGCTCGGAGAGCGAGAATCGGAGGACATGCCTGGTTTATATGCAGGATGTGGTTGACTTGGCATTGTTGAGCTTTTATGCAGGAGAGCTTGTTGGTGTAAAGCTGTCGCCGACGTGTGTGTGCGTCAACGAGTACGAAGGAAAGTGGTTCTATCATCAATGCTAGGGGCGTTTTTCGAACATCGAGGTAGGGGTGGCTCTATTAGATTCAAAATCCGCGTCGTCTTTCGTTTGGCCGGCCACCGGAATTCCCACTATTTTTAACCATTCCTTTCTCTATGAAGTAAACCATTCAGTTTAGACGATGACCTGCAAAGTATCATTCCGCTCTCGCCTGTCGTGTATCTCGGCACATGCGAGTCTGCGTCCTGCCAGTAAATGTTGGTCCTCAGATCAACACGCCCTCGTGCTGTCGTTCCTTTCCCTCACTGGCTCTCACCCCTGGGGGCCCTTTTCTTTTTAATCTTTCCGTAAATTCTCCAGCCCCGAGTCAGGAATAGATCAGCTTTCTATTTTTTTTTTTAAACCCTACCAGCGGAGTGGGTGCGTTACTGCATGCCGAAACGAAATGATGCTGCGTGGCGCCGTCTGCCGTGTGTCGGTCCGGTCTCCCCTTGTCGCCCTAACTTGGAGCTTTGGATGCACACCACCCCCTTCTCTGGTTTATTGTGCAGAGCAGGACTTGATCTTAGAAGTTTTTTTCTCTCCCCCTTGGTTAAAGAGAAAGTCGTTGATACTGATGAGATACTAGCGAGGCCCACTCATCTCCAAGCCTGCCGGATGCATCATATCCTTGCTTCGTCCGTCTTACCAAGCTGCAAATGAACCAAGTTCTACCAAAGGGGGGGTGTGCGTGAGAGAAGGGAGGGTGTGGAGGAAGCACAGAGCTTCTCAAGGTAACCTCTTCACCGAAAGTTATCAATTGATCCCTTATGAATCATGGTAATCCTATTTGCTGTCCCTTGCCAGATGCATCTGATATCTGATATCTGGACCTGATATTTTCGACAAGGCACGCACGTTGCACGTTCTCGGAACAAGTAGGGACGAATTAACCCCCTGCTGGCGTCGGGGCAATGGGCCCCCGGCGTCTCGATTCAATTCATTGACAGCAGATGGTAGAATACGAAGCGTTCAATATTGGGAGCGGTATATTGCGCCTCACAAGTACTCGATGCCGCCTCAACATGTCCAAGGCAAGTCTCTCTATCTAAAAAGAACGGCCAGACGCTATGCCCCTCGGAAACAAGCCACGCCGGTTTCCCACCGGCGATTTTGTGATCGTAATTGATTGAATTATTCTCCTAGTTAAACCGAAATGCAATCCAAAGTCCACAAGTTTGATGGAAGGAAGCTGAGGGGGTGCAAAAGGCAAGGTTTAAGGTGCGGTGTGAAGGTGTGAAGGTGGTGCGGCAGGTGTGTGAAGAGGCGTGGGCTTAAATCTTGATACTTGACAGATCCACACACGCCCCACGATAGACCACCACGGCCATACCCACACCCACATTCCTACACTCCCACGCTCGACCATCTCCACATCCACGTCCATATCCGCAGTTGAAAGAAAGGGTGAGAGGGGGGGCTATCTGTAACCGAACAGCTCGTCAACCTTCCGGCCCCTGTCCCTGCCCGCGTGGGCGTGGGGCCCGATGCCGTGACCTAGGTGTGTGAATTGATTCCTCGATGAAGTAGGGTCATTGAACCGATGCAAAATTTTGGTAGTGGTCTGTTAACTAGGTGGGAAGAGACCATCCTGTCCATCTCAGGGACCATACCGAGTACTGTGTCAGTAACTACGGAGTACGAAGTATGATGTTGTGAACGAGTCCAGGATTGGAATAATGCCTGCGGCTCGTAAGGGCAGGTACATCTAAGCATAGCTTGAAAAAATAGGTAGAATAAAATGTCATCTACGACGCAGATCGATTGAGACGTATGTGTGGCTTCACTCCGAGAGTTTGGGGCTGTGGTGTAGAATCTTGTTCCAGGTGCATCAGATAGCCCAAGTTAAACCTTCGAGGGTCTCTATATTCTATGTTCTATTGATATTGATCAAGGTGTCCCTGGTACAACGATCAAAATGGGCTTCGATATTGCCCCATTACATCATCACTTACAAACTTCAAGTTGTAGATGCCTTTAATGTTCCTACACCAAATCTCACGTATCAATGTATGCTCCAAGTCCACTCCAACGAACGCCTAGGATCCGGGGTTACACACCCGCCGCTATCTTAACAAACACCAACATCCTTCGCGACCAACAATAAACGCTTCAAATCCCTGAGGCCATGGCACCAGAGCAAGTAGTACCCATCGACGGCGACATCGACCTCGGGCGCCTCGCCCAGATCGTCCTGCCAAAGGATTCCCAGATCGACACAGATCACCCACCGAATGCGAAATGGATCCGCGTTCTGCGCCTCCTGCAAGCAGCCATCTCCCATCGCCAAGGAGACCCATCAGCCAGCAGGTTCCTCAACGAGGTGCACACTCGATACAAGAAACGTTTCCTCGCCCCGGAAAACCCATACCGCATCCTCCAAGCCGTCGCAACAGTACTGTACGATCAAGAGTGTAGCGGTGAAAGTCCCACCGTCCAGGCGACGGACCCAGAGTTCGAGGACACCGTTCCCGGAGACAATACCTTTGAACCGGCCGCTACCCTCAGGTTCATCTTTTCCCACATGCTTTCTATAGACTACGGCCTGGGCTCAGACCCGATGCCTGTGCCACCCTGGACGTTCGACTGGATTTGGTGGCTACACTTGTGGCCCTCCATACACGGTTTCAGCAAGTTCTTCACTGAATTCGTGTCTCGCTGGAGGCAGGGCCAGATTCCTAGTTGGAAACACTGGAGCTACTTGAATGAACGCTTTGCGACCTTCGAGTCGTATGGTGTGGATGATATGGCTCTTTTGCTCTACTATTACCACACATCCCGTCGACAAGTCGGTCCCGCTGACTTTGCTAGGGGAGTAACGGGATATACTGGCATCGTTCAGAAGATGATTGAAGAGATTCCTATGAGGGGGAAGGATAGGCTAGCGCGCAAGTTGTCGGCTGATGTTAATAGACTGATTCCCAAGTTCGTCGTAGATGCCGACTTGAGGCGGAGGATGCTGGCGATAGCCGAGAGCTTAGCAGCTCTACATGACATACCTATTCATGCACCGGAGGCCAATTCCCCTCGGGGAGACAAGAAATTACAGACTTCTGAGTCCACATCCGAGGGACAACCATATACACCTCGCCGGCAAAAGTATAAAGCTGATTGATATTTGAAAATATGCTATCCTAATAGGCCCAGCGTACTTTAGAACACTGGCAGTACGATAGTTGCGGTACAGAGCCAAGGAAGTGTCCAATAAGGGCCAGGTCCCGGCAGATATTGTAACAGCATTCTTATATCTATTCTGCTAGATACATGACGTAGTAGTGATTGTGGCTCTGAACGTGTACCCTTGTGAATGAACCTGGTTTGAGGTGGTTTCATGACGGTGTAGTCGCCAGATGTAGTGCTGGTGTAACAAATGTGGAAATATAAGCGACGATGGACTCGCGAATACTTGTCCGATCATGACCCGGCGTGGTATAGCGGCCTGATTGGTGAAGGCAGACCGGTTAAGGTACTTGGGCCAACTAATTGGCCGAATAGCAGGCTGGGATGCGTTAGACTTGATATAAATTTCCGGAGGTATTCTGGCTTACCTGTCGGCCAGATGTTAAGATACTTGTCTGTGACATTAGGAGTCTGGGCAAGATGGGCTGGACAAGGCAAGGTTAAGTCTATGAAAAACGGAGAAACCCCCCCCCCCCCCCGGAACAGCCGTCCAAGCCGGCATATCTCTCCACTCCATCCTGCGCCCGGACCGTCGCCGCGAACGACTCCGCCTCCTCGGCCACATAACCAAACACCGAGATGACCCCGCTGGCGAAGCTCCGCCGCAACCTCGCGTCCCCCGCGATCAGGGCCCACAGCTAGGCTACGGGGCCGGTAATCGTCCACCCTTAACACATCCGGGCCCATGCCCCCAGCACCTCCGGCCGCCGCCAAACCACCAAGCAATTATCGCCTGCCAAATACCGCCCACGGCGCAGGGCTTGCCGCGATACAAAGCAGCCGATAGAATGGGGTGGCCCAAGGTAACAGCTACCGTTTATAATGCTGCCTGCCGAATCCGGTCATTTCTCAATGTCATGGTCAGGACTTCAAGGAAAGGGCCACGTTGGCCAGCAGACATTGGGTTATCGCGTAAACTGTAAGGAAACCCACCTTGGTTAGCCATTGATTGCTGGCAGTAAGCTTTTAGCTGGGGCATGAGGCGTGATGGGAAGCAAGATGCAGGAGCAAGACTCGAAGAAGAGACTGAGGATAATAGGACAAGAAGGAATACATACACCGCGGCATTGTTGTTCAATCGGTTGACACGTTGATTTGCCTTTCGATTACGGTGTCCAGTTGGATTCTATAACATGGAATAGACGGAGGATGATGAGGCGAGAAAGCACACACACCCCGCCGCATTTTTATGGTGTTAGTTGGTCGGATGATTGACATTTCGATTGCTATGTGGTGTTGGATTCTATAAAGCTATAAAACGTGAACCGGAACTGAAAATATGTCAATCAGACTACTCACTTGCCTTGGCATCGTGAGGCTATCCTGGAAAGAAGCCTCTCGTGTTAGACACAAAAACATCAATGGCACTTGCCGCCTCCATCACTGCTACTGGCACACGACTTCCTCCTTCATCGGACCGTTCCTGCATTTAGACGATCGGAATGAGGCACGGTGGCAAAAGCCGGTGTGGCCCGAACATGGAGGAAGAAGGTATCACTGACAAAACAAGCAACGAGGTCTCGACCGTACTTCCTCGACCAGCCGTCACCTGCTTGTTGTTGTTGGGGAAGATTAAGTTGCGCGAGAGATATCTCGAGCTAGTCAAGGTAAGAATGAGGTCATTGTTGTCACACGGACCAGGTCTCTGCCTCAAGGACAAGGGGAAGGATCAACGCCTGCATGGGCTGTACGTAACGAAATTTAGATGAATTAAAGACCACATGGCATCGCGCCCAATGGTAAAAAGGCACAGCTCTCAAAAGGCCTGGTTGTTCTACAGGGCATACCCTAATAAATCCGATGGTGGGAAACATCCACTCGACCCGTAGCCAGAAACCGGGACGGGGTGGGGCTCACCACGACAAATTTCGGAGGCAGTGAGCAATGGGCATCCAGCGCAGACACACCTAAATTCCCGATCCAGAAGCAGAGAGACAGATGAGCGAGAGAGACATTGGACGAGAATGAGGGGTCAGGGAGGCCGCCCACGGCAATGAGACGTGGGAAACATGGTCGTGTGGGGTGGAAAGAGGGTATGGGATTTAAGAATAGATTGCGGCAATTTAGAGAAAGTGTGTGCGTGCCCGGTATGTTGGCTACATAACACTACTTTTGTTACGAAGTGGTAATATTGGGGAGGAGGTTCGTAGTGCACGAAGCAGCGGAATGGGGGCATGATTTCGGATGCAGTTTAGGGAGACCTCAGTCGTCCACTCGTTCGCTCCTCTCGGAGTGTAACGCAAGTCAGGTCGTAGCGGCGCTAGTACGTCATGTATGATGGGGTCCTAGTGTTGTCGCATCATCTCAATTGGGACCGGGGAAGTGGGTGGGTCAAGTCGGCAGCAGCAGAGAGATAATTGGAGTTAGGGTGGGAGCGAGGGAGGGGAGGGGAGGGGAGAAAGGGAGCAAGAGAGCAAGAGAGAGCTCTCCGGATGATGCCAAACAGGGCGAGGGAGTCCAAGCTCCTTACAGCAACAGCACAGCACAGCCTGTATGTAGTGTAGATGCAGTGCAGATTCATGTATAATGGTACCAGTCCTCGCCGCACGCAGTTAAGTTCGTTTGGATGCAGATGCAGGGTGTTGGCAGGAATCGAGAGGTTTTTAACCTCAGCCAACAAAGCCGGCAGGGGTCCTCGATCCTTTTGTATTGTAGGGTGTGGATAAGTAGTTTAGCACGGAACGAACCCGTGAGAGCGAGAGACCGCGAGTGTGTGTAGGAGGACGAGAGGGAGAGGGAGAGGGGGGAGTGCCGTTTACGAAGTACGAAACGAAGTATTGATGTCGAAAACCGGCGATCAACTGTCCATCTCCATCCGTCTTAGTCGCATGCACGATGTTGGGGGTGGATTGCTTTGTCGATCTGAGGGTCGTCGTCGTGCCTGTACTTCGTACTTCGGACTTCTCAGTGCGGACAAGTCTGAGCCGAGGAGTCGAAAGGGCGAAGAATCGAGGATTTTCCCTCACCACCGGTCTCATTGTCCACGGCAGCTTGAGAGAAAGAGCAACAAGAGAGAGTGTGTGAGAGCTCCTGCCGCCCGTAGTTCCCCCCAATTAAGCGCGGAGAAATGGAATCAACCCACAAGCTCCGCTGCAAAAAGCAAGACACGACGCTAGAACGAACATCGAATGGTTTTTGCTCAAGTTGTTGGGAAAAGAAAACGTGGGATACGTCTTTTTCTTTTTCTTTTTTTTTTTCCTTCTTCATTCTTTCCTTGACTCGCTCAGGGTGTTACTACTTCAAGGCGGAGACAGAGACCGGGCGAGTCCCACTATCCCATTATTGGCATTGGTCCTGGGCTTGTCGGCGAAGCCCCAAAACGTCCTGGTGCTTTCAATGTCCGATGTTGGATTGGTGCTTTCGGTCAAAGTATTTCAGGAATTCAGGGTCATCAAGCCCACACTGTGCAAGACTGTGCGGAGCTGGGTAGCAACGCCTCTGCCGGACCAGCTCTTCATTGCTCTTTCTCTTTTCATGATCAGCACTTAATAATGCTCACAAACTTGTATGAAGTAGTGTATTAAACTGATTCGTTCTTGGTGGTGAGTGTTGGCAGTATTAACAGTATGGTACTTGACTCCTCTCCAAACCACACCAAGAAATCGTTTCATACTGGTGATAGTAGCCCGACTATTGTCGTTGTTACAGCCCTTTGCCCTGTTTGCCAGCTTCCTGCCAAGTCCCATTCGGCCATGCGTCAGAGCTGTAGGAACTTACATGTGGGAGTTCTCTCCCAACGCTTGGCAAACCGCCAGAATGCGCTTGCATCGATGAAATCAACTCAATGTTATCTTATCAGACGACCCGTTTCGGCGGAACCTGCTCTGTCCAGCCTTAACAAAAAGAAAAGAAGAAGCAGCCTCCGTGAGGTAAGGCCGAGTTTATTTCCACCACTTGCTCGATGACATTGCTTTGAGGACAACTACGAAGCATCTCTGGCAGGAAAACTGGTCGGGGAGGTAGTTGAGGGAGTGCCTGAACTGCCCTGCCAGACAAGGGTAGCACTGTTAAAGGCCCATCACACCCGGAGGACAACTCCCGGAGCCTGCATCTTCGGCCCGGAAGCTTAGACAAAAATTCACTACTCCTAGTTCCGTCGACCGTCCATTCACATCCAAGCCCAGGCCTGGCTTGAGGTCTTGATAGTGCCGTCGAATGGGATTGACCAGAAGGCAGGAACGCGTAATTCTGTATTCCTTGGCAACGAGCAAAAGGTCATCTGGCCTTAAATCTGACTTCCATGACCATTATCGGTCTTGGCTTCCCAGATAGGCACGCTTTACACTCGCCGGAATGGTCCCGGAAGAAAGCCAGTCAGCACGATGCCGAGCCGGTGACGCCGCAGAAATGGATAACACCGCTTCTGGTGAGAAAATGCTTCATGTCGGCTCTTCTCTTTCGGCTTAACGCAACGCAAGGCACGACAAAACGGGGCTGCGCAATCCGGTGGACTGAGTCATCGGGGAAGCACTTCCAACCTAGCTACGGTGTGCGATTCGTACGCAGGTGGGAATGGGGCATAAAGGGGAGAGATAGAAAGGGAATCGAAATTCGAAATTCGAAGTAGGAAGCTGAAAACTGGAGCATCTTGGAGCGGTGGCCGCGGCCACCGCAATCAGTATTTGGAGATCCGAGGCGCTAAATTGCCCTACGAGGCAAGATCTCCAATACAAGTGCTGGGCATCGAGCGAGGGGAAGAAATAAACTCGTCAGCAAACGTGCCATATCAATGCCAGAAAGGGAGAAAAGCGCCGCTGAGGACCGGATGGAGCGTACCGACACGCGTTTTTCTGTGGGAAGTGCCAAGACCCTTTTTCTGAAGCGGCGATTCGAAGGGACGGTGCTCACGAGGCATCTGAATAGATGTGGGGGGCTCAGAGTAACCCTGGACGCCAAGGGTTCGTTAGAAAGATCTAGATTGGCGGCTAGTCTTTTTGGTGAGGTCATCGTGGGAATTTTTTTTTTTCTTTTTTTTTCTTTTTTTCCTCCCCTTCCTTCTTCCTTTTCCCTTCGAAAATCGTGCCACTTGACCAGGACGGAATTAATTCGGTCTGTTTCTTCAAGTGAGGATTGAGATCAATCACCACTACGAAGTAGACTAGACCTTGCTTCTTCAATTCCTTGCCCTGATGACAGCCCTATCGCGTCTAAAAGTACTTCGTACATGACTCTCCAAATCAATTGATCCTTCAACCTGGGCTGCGAATAAGACGGGAATGCCACGCCAGACACCACATGTATGCATGAGACATACAGCAAAGAATTTCTGATCCCAATCTGAGAACACCGTGCACAACTTAAAATAGGTAGGGGTTGCCTGTTAGCACAACAATTCGGGAGGGGATGGGAAAAAAAAAAAATGCAAAGAAAAAAGAAAGGAAGAACGGAAATAGTGGTTGACTCTGAACGAGGTCGTAATCCAGCTACTACTTCGGACTCAGAATAAACTTGACCTCAACAACCCATGTCTGCTGTCGTTGGACTCGGACCCGCCAAGAACGCAGGGTGCCGGCGCCGAGTGTAGATCGGAAAGATTCAATGATCAAGATTGGAAACAAGTAGGGTTGCCAAGCAAGGGCTGGGCTGGCCATGTCTCTCGCTTGGGTCCGGCCGTTGACAAGGAACAAATTCTAGGATGGAGCCTCTCGATACTTCGTTCGTGCTTCATATTACTCCGTACATCAACATTTCGTACAATTGCATGCAGCGTAGACTCCCGAGACTAACTTCGTTAGACGTGAATGGTCTCGCACAAACGGAAATTCGACGGTCGTGAGGATGTAAGTGCTGGTACGAGTATCCCTTCCCCCCTCGCAACGCACACAAGACTGAAATCTAGACTCGTACAGTCGGTGTCAAAGGGAACCACCGAATTGAGGATGCTGCGAGATGAAATGTATAGCGTGCGGACACAAACCAATCCGTACTGTGCGATGTGTATTGCATCGCATCGCATGGTGGTTGGGATGATAATAATGCCGCTCTCCAAAGTAAGCTAGAGGTTCATTAGAGAAAGGAAAAAAAAAATTCCTGAGAAAAATTCTCGAGAAAAATTTCAAGGAAAAGAAATTTAAGAAGGCGAGCTCCGTGTGTAACCGGCCGAGCGTGACCCCGAAATTCGGGCTCACGATTTGATTCCTACCCATTCCATCACATACTTTCGCCACGGTTTGATGTTGAATCATCGCGGTCGCTTCCTTCCCCCAAAATGTGCATCTGCGAAGTACCTCAGCATGCCGAGACCCTCTCCCGGTGGTATGTTTTCTCCCCCCGGTCTTGCCTCTTTTGCGAAGTACGAGGTTGCAAGTACTTCCTCGTGCATCCAGGCATTTGATCTCTTACGAAGTATGGCGAAACAACCTCGTAGTGCCTGAGTTCATACATCCCATGTATGTAGTGTGTAGTCCTTGTATTCTGCATGCATATGCTGTCAGTGACGAGAAGCTTTAAGACACGTTCCCGGGTGGGCAACCGCAGCTTGGGGCGTGTGGATGGGCTCTCCCTGTTATGGAGACACCCTTCAATGTCCCCTCATCTCCATCTCCAGTCGTACGAAGTACGCACACCACCTGCATGCACAGGCGACTGGGCGTGGATGGAGAAGAGGAGATCAACAGAGGGAGGTAGGGAAGGAGGGTGAGCACGAGAGGGAGAGGGACAGTCCTAAAGGCGTAGTAAGATGCAAACCTGAATTTGCAGAACTAGAAGAGGGATTTCGAGGTTACATGCGACAGCGAACTGGCCTGGTCTGCAAATGCAAGTGCATCGATGGAGCAGGAGGAAATGGCGGCAAGTGCGTATCCAAGACCTTGATTCTGGCACATTAGCATCAGGGCACCTCGAAGTATTTGATCCACATCATCAACGCTTCATGTATTACAGCCAGCACTGGAGGTTTTCTGCACCCAGGCTCCTTCGCTGGAACTAGGAAGTAGCGTCGGCTGGCAGCACAGGCAATTCCACTACGACGTACTGCGCAGGACTGACTGCCTGGCATTAGGGCAAATCGATAGATATACGCTAGACCACATGTGCAGGATTAAAAACCTGCATGTGCACCATCGAAATGAAATGAAAAGCATCAATCTGTTGGCTTTTTGGCTTGGTGTTGGCCGGCAATATCCTATATCCACCAGAATCGTTTGAGCAGTGCAATTGACTAACATTGCACTGTTCGAGCTACCTCAGTACACTAGACTAGTCTTCAAAGTTGTCACTGTCAGACCTGTACGTGAATAATGGCGTACTTCCTGGTAGCAGTGTCCTGCCTTTCCCCCCGTGCTCTGGTAGTGGATTCATCCTTTCGGCTAGCCCCCTCGACCGGGCTTAGTTGTAGAAGCAACATTGGGGGAACCGCCACGGGCGCTATGCCGGCGTACTCATCTAACGACGGCTATTCGAAGGATCCACTTCACCGTGGCTTCCTGTTTTTACTGTTCGCTCGCACTCTCCCAGTCTGGTTTCGTCTCCCACCGAATCCAGGCTCCCCTTCCTAATCCTCTGCACTTCTCTTGGTCAGACCTGCCTTTGCCGCCCTTGGCCAAGCCAAATCAACATTTCGAAGCCACCGCTAATTGCGAAGGTAGTGTACCTTGACTTTTACGAAGTAATGGATACTTGGACTAGTGAAGCTACCAATCATCAACTCCGTAAAATTCTCCTGAACCATTTGAATGTGCACACCTTTTTTCCAGTGTTTATTTTCCCAAATTCCTAGAACGTTATAAGCCCAAGGTTCACGCTGCGCCCCGAGTCGTCTTCTAAAACCGCACCAGTTCTGTCCCCCTCGTTCCCCATTCTCATTTAAACTTCGTGCTTCGGCCACCCTCACCCGACAACAAACGACATCTCTGTGCTACATCCAGTGCTGTTCCCACTACTTCGTACTCCTCCTACGCCGACTACATTACTCTTTACTTCGTACTCTTGATTCCACCTGTCCACAACATTGAAAGTTTTACTGCCGCACCCACCGTGGAGACATCTCGGAGCGAGCTGGCATCTGCAACTCCAGACCCTACCTACAGCTACAGCTACAGCTACGGCTACACCTACGCCTACGCGTAGGCTTACACCACCACATCACGATATCATTGATCAATTGGTCTTTTCTCCGCCCTTCCCTCCGCTCTTGTCCCCATCTGATCCCTTCTCCGTCCACTTTTGTCCCCGTACTCCACGCTTCTAAGCTGGATTGATATTTGACCACCGCCTTAAGACACAGAGCACAAACACTGATCTAATTACCTCTTCTTTTCCCTCCTCGCTCTCTCCTCCTTTCTCCTCCGTCTCCCTTCTTTTTCCTCTGCTGTCCCTTGAGCCCACCTTTCGAACCTTCTTCTCTTCATCATGCTCTTATCGACGAGCTTATCGTTACACATCGCCTTTCCCGTTCTTTGACAGCTGCTTTTGCTGACCTGTCAGCACTGTGCTTAATCGCCCACCCAACTTAACCCCAAACCTGAGCCCGTCTCCATCCACCCTATACGAGACCTACCAAATCTGCGTTTACGCTTGACTCCTGAAAATCATTGACCGAATCCGAATAACTCCCGCCTATTCGAGAGCGTCGGCTACTTCTCTTGAGACTACTTGCGCGCATCGTGTCGCTTCGCTTACAGCCGCCCGCCGCCGCGATTTCCCTGCATTGTGTTTATTCATCAGGCTTGGTTGGCTTTTTTTTTTTTTGTCATTCCTGCAGCTTGTTCCTCGTCCAGCCAGTCCCTGTGTTACTCCATACTTCCAGGACCAAAGAGCTCATCGACTTCCGGCCCATAATTACCGGTTCTCAGGCGACAGACTGACGATATCGTCTCTACCCTCGGTTTGACGGTTGCCACATATATTAGCGGCTTTTGCTCGGCGGAAACCACACCTTGTGCGAACCAATCCCGTCCCTCCACTAGAGCCTGGCCGGCGGTGTCTCATTGCTCCAGTACTTCGTGCTTTGAGCACTTGCATCGAATTTCCTGCATTTCACGCCAACAGCCAACAAGAAGCCAGACGTGCGATTTAACCAAGCATCACCAAAAGTCACGAGGATCACTCACACGTCCTCTTTTCTTTTATCAACTCGCGCCATCTTTTTACTTGCTGCGAAGCATCAGGCATCGAGTCCCACCACTCTACCGCTATATCTCTCACCTCGTCTCCGCAATTCCGCAAGCCAACATTGAACTCTCTCAAGGAAGACAGACCATTGTCATATCCTCTTGTCACACTTTCTATTGTCAACCGCACCAGCAATAGCCCAGCAACACCAACACCAACGCCAGCGCCAACGCCAACACCACCAATAACCCGGCATTAGTCACCTTCACCCTCATTGTTCCTAAGCCCTTCTCACAGTTCCAATTTTGCATTCAAATTCCCTCCGCCACAACCAAATCTTGCCACTCGGGCTCTCTCTCCACTTTCTTGACGCTTACAAGAAAGTGCTGCGCCAAAACCATCCTGACCTTTTTTTTCTGATTCTTCTCTTTTTCTCTTTTCTTTTTTTAGTCCCTTCTCGGCATTTAACTTCGTCATCCGGGGGGTACGCTACCCTTAGGGAGTACTTTGCCAAGAAGTTCGTCAGGTACAACCCCTCTTCGCCTCACTTACACGCAACCACGCTCGACGCCCCCAGCGCCCTTTACATCATACATCATCCCTACATCAAATCATACCTGCGACTCCGGGTTTCGCTGCAGTCGACGCCGAAGCTATCGATACTGCCGGCACCCCACGTTCCTGATCGCACATCCGACCGCCAGCCTCAATTCTACTGAGCGACACCAAGCTTCCCCTTTTTTCCCCTACTGCATCTCTAATTTCCGCCATAATTTTTAATTACTACCTCATCTTCTCCTTGTGTCTTTTTGCGGACTCTACCCGCGTTCAGGGAAAAAAAGGAAGGCAGAAAGGCGAATCGACGGACAGGAGAAAAAAAAGAAAGTCATCTGGGACAAGGCTCGCGAAGAGAACGAAAGACAACTCTTCTTCCTCAGGCAAGGAACACTAGGCTCCTTTTTATCGCAGCTCGACGCTTGACGAGCAAGCAGAGAAAAAAGAAAACCCCGAGGCGAGAAGACCTGCAGGGCAGCCCTTGAAGCGCACGTTGTGACTTTAATACCCCGTACCGCTTTTATCGATTTCTTTTTTTCCTCTTTTCCCTTTCTACCGCCGTCTTGCCCACCATGGCGAAACAAACATCACAGCCCTCGTCGAGGACAAGCTCTAAACCGGCATCGGTCAAGTCCGCCTCCTCGCAACAAGAATCAATCACTTCCAAGGCGACTACTCTTGTAGCCGCACCGAATGGCAATCCTGTTAACGGCATCTCCCCGGCCCCGTCTCCCGGAGTTGATAGCAAGCCTCTCGAGAAGGCCCCATCGGTGAAGGACAGGATAACGCGCATGTTCATGACGACACATAGCTCGGCTTCCACTTCTAAGAACCCTAGTGGAGTCTCCACTCCTGCCTCTGGCCCGACACGTAAACCGACGCTCAACGAAAGGGTCCCCACCCCAGCGGTACCAGTCTCCTCTGCCGCGTCCGTGGCCGGCTCGACGCCAGCCTATCGCCCGAGCCCAAAACCAAAAGAACCTCCTCAGCGCTTTACGGTAATCCCTGACGTTCCAGGCGGACACGAGCACTACCTCAAAAATAGTAGACGACAGGAGAAGCTGTCCGACCTCTGGAGAAGTTTGATCGGCAAGAAGCCGGAGAGCGAGCTCTCGCTTGTCACGACGTGGATGGACACATATCAAGACGGCAAAGATATAGTACCCGGCGGCGTTGCACCCGAGAAGAAGCTCAACCCTCACACGACGCAGACGCTGTTAGAAAAATATGGCAAATGCCAAGAGGTCATCGGACGTGGGGCTTTCGGCGTGGTGCGTATTTCGCACAAGAAGCTCGAGAACGGCGCGGGCGAGAAGCTCTTTGCAGTCAAAGAGTTCCGCCGACGCCCCGAGGAATCCGAACGGAAGTACAATAAGAGGTTGACATCCGAGTTCTGTATCTCCTCGTCTCTCCGCCATCCCAACGTTATTCACACTCTCGACTTGCTTAAGGACGCGAAAGGTGATTATTGCGAGGTGATGGAGTTTTGCGCCGGCGGTGACCTACACTCCCTCGTCGTCTCGGCCGTGAAGCTCGAGGCCCAGGAAGCAGACTGCTTTTTTAAACAGTTGATGCGCGGCGTGAACTACCTTCATGAAATGGGCGTGGCCCACCGAGATCTCAAGCCCGAGAACCTTCTCCTCACGACCCACGGCGCCCTCAAAATTACGGATTTCGGGAACGGCGAATGCTTCCGCATGGCGTGGGAAACGGATGCCCACATGGTTTCGGGCCTCTGCGGCTCTGCGCCTTACATCGCCCCGGAGGAATACACTGATAAGGAGTTTGACCCCCGCGCCGTCGACGTTTGGGCATGCGGTGTTATCTACATGGCCATGAGAACTGGACGACATCTTTGGCATGTGGCTAAGAAGGACGAGGACGAATTTTATGCCCGATATCTTGAAGGTCGTCGCGATGAGGAGGGATACCAGCCGATTGAGTCTCTTCATAGGGTATGCTTTTAACCGCCCCCCCCCCTTCTCCTTTCTTTCTTATTTCCATCATAATCAAGTTGACTGCGGAGAGGCTAACAGAGAATGTAACTAGGCTCGTTGTCGAAACGTCATCTACTCGATCCTAGATCCAAACCCTAAGAGACGACTTGCCGCGTCGCAGGTCCTCAAGTCCGAATGGGGTCGAGAAATAAAAGTCTGCAAGGCGGGCGAGGAAGGTATATAACCGTAACTCCGCCTATCGACGGCTTTAATCTAGTTTTTGGCAACGGCAGACAAAAGGGCAGGGGCGGCACTTTTCTCTCATTCTGGTCGGGAGCCGTCGTTGCCCATGAGGCTTTTATATATGTTCATGTTTTTGTCCAAAAAGTATGTTTATATATATTGGCCAGGCCAGCCAGGGTTGGATGCCATCGATCGGCGGAAAAGCATTCTGTGTACTTCTGTCGCTACTCTTGGGGACAACTTTTATCCCTCTTGAATATCTTCTTTTCTCTCCTAGTATTATTATTTACCACGCAGAATTCTTTTTTTCTTTTTCCTAGGTCTTGTCCTCCACCACCCCCGTTTCTTCTCTTCCACTCATCTCACTCATTCCTGCTCCCTTAAGGGAAAAGAGAGAGAGAGATGGAGAAAAGAGGGCACGGGGGGTGGAGGAACTTGAACTCTGTTTCATCCTTTGTTTCCTTCTCACAGTACCCTAGCACAGGCGTTCTCGGTTTTCATTCCTAGGCATTTGAATATGTATACTTGAGCGATCATTTGGAAGGCGTACACCCTCATTTCTCCCCTTACTTACCCTCGGCATCGTACTCGATAACTTCATGTACCGGCTTTTTACTTTTTTTTTTTTTTTTTTTTTTTATTCTTTTTGGTTTATCACCAGCTGTGTTACACCTATTTCTGTTTGTTTGTTTGTTTGTTTGTTTCTTCACTCCCATTTTTTTATGGCTTTCTTATGCTAGGAGTTGGTGGAAAGGGGTTTATTTTTTTTACATTCGGCGGACAAAAAGGGTCTTTTGGGAACAATGATAGATAAGAGAACTGAATCAAAAGAGAGAGAAACAAAAAAGGAGCTATTTATTTCTGATCTAGGAACTTGATATCGAAGGTCCTGGCCCATTGCTAGGACTCTTACCGCGAAGAAGTTGGTTTACACTAGACATCGAGGAGCCGAACCTGAAGTTCAAATTACCTTCCTTCTCCTATGATGCATCTGCCAAAGGTGAACAAAGGTGAACACATTCCAAGATCAAGGTCTAGACATAAAATACATGTATTAATAGAGGAAAAGGATATAGAGAGGTATATATAGGTGAGTGCATCCAGACGTCTCTGTATTACCAAAGAAGAAAAAGACAAAAATGCTCTCATCAAAATGGTGCCGAAGACCAAAAATGTAGAGAAAGAAGACACAATTGCATCCCATCATCTCTCGTTTTTCTTCCCTATTTCGTCAACCGACCCACCCCCCAATAAATAGATAACCAAAAAAAGACCAATGCGCCGACACACACAAACATCCTTCGCTCTGCTTGTCCAAAAAGGAAACAAGAGCCAGGAGGAAAGGGAAACAGACACGAATCGACTTCGAGGAGAGGAAGCGAGGCTATAGATACACTGAGAAGAGGGCTCATCCACATCTCTATTTCCAAGTTGAGGAGTAACAGAGGTAGATGCGAAGAAACGAAAAGAACTTGAGCCAAAAGAAAAAAAAAAAAAAAAAAAAAAAGGGAAGAAAGGAAGAAACAAAAAAGCGTAGCTAGGAGACCGAACGCAGCAAAATGAAACTCGGCCACTGTTTTTGATTCAAAGAAATTATCCTTCCGCTCGGGGCCAAGCAAAAGATACCAGCCAACATTCGGGGAAAACCCTAACCAACCAGCGACGTCAATTGATACATGAAAACCAAAGGGACTGTGGTATCCGGAGAAACGCACAAATCTCATCCGCTGAAGAAAACGAACTCCGAGGGGCACAATCAAGCTTGTTTGTTGCCTAGATCCGATTCGAGGGAGGTGTTGGAGCTCGGCCGTGGGAGGTGTAACGTCGGTCTTGACAGACAAAGACCGGGGCCTCTCGCGGCACAAGACGCTCAAGGTCGCAAACCGATGGTGGCGATGAATCAGAGAAGAGATAAGGACGAAGATCAGATATGCCACCGTAATGGTAGAGACAACTTCGAGCCGGGGATGCCAAATCTTCCTTCCCAACCCCCAACCAAGAGACCTCATATACCCCCAATTAAGATCCACCCAGGCTATGCCATCATTATCATATCTCGTCAAAAGGGAGCTGGAAAAGGAAGATGTTTGGAATTGATGGGATCGAGAAGCTGTCCGGCACTTTTGGGGTTCGACGTTGCGAAGCGACTCGGAGATCGTTAAGTAGAAAACTATCGCTGATCGGCGCATTCGTTTAACACGATCACGCGCCATCATCGATTGACCTTGCCGTTAGAGGCAATGTTCCGAATGGGCCGTGGGACAACACTAAGGACGTGATTTCGGCCGATTGTTGCCGGTCCGCTGACCCGAGGCGGTCTCCAATGTTTCATTTCGTGGGCTTCCTTACGTCTACTACAATAGAACTGGCCCGACGCGTGCGCGAGATACCGCCAAAACACGCCTATCCCCCAAGAACTAAGGGGATTGTCTTAAGTAGCAACTGTTCCGCTACATCAATGGGTTGGTAGTGGCCAAACCGGAGGTCGAGATGATTTCCGCGGCGCACTCATTGGCTGCAGGAAACGTAACAAAACAAACGGAGACAATCGCAGGATCATGAGAATCGAAGAGTTGCGCTTTTCGGACGAGTTTGAAATGCAACGCAACGCAATTCCCAAACATTAGGTCCCCGTTAGATTCGTGGAGCACATGTCGAATACGGGGTTGGGCTGAGACATGGCGGGGGTCGTTCTGCACAGCCTGCTTCTTAAGAGTGGAACAAATCCCACGCCCTCTCGCACAAGCGCAAGAACTCCTCACGCTTCGCCCGTTGGCTCTCGGGACTGTCACGGCCGTAGCCAAAGGGCCCTCGGCGTGTTGAAGCGGGGCCGTTTCCGAGAGGGGGGCTGTGGCCTTCTTCGTACTCGGCTCGGGTTCGTCGCTTGGAACTGCGGCTGGCGTCGGTCGTTCTGTTTCCGGTATGAGGGGAAGGGGGAGTTGGTGGCTGATGGCCTCCGTAGTGGACTAACTTTGGCAATAATTCTGGACGACCTCCAGCGAGCTCCGCCTGGGCCTCCTCGGCTGACTTGTATTCCCTAGGACGGGCAGAGCCGGGAGCATGCTGCGGTGGCGGGGGTGGGTGACCAGGAGAGGCCAGAGGACCCCTGGCACTATGCTGGCCAGGATAGAGGCCGTGCCCAGCGGATTCGGGAGGCGGGGGAAGACCTTGGCCGAAAACGTCGGTGATAGGAGGCAAACGGTTGTTGGTCTGATTCGCGGGGACATGGTGGATGTGCGAGGTGCTGGAGAGCTTCGATGGCTGGTTCGTAATGTGCCTTGTAAGAGGATGAGGATTATGCATGCCTGTAAAAGTTTGGTTGAGGGGGGCGGATTGGATCACGCGCTCGTTAGCAAACTGCTCGTGAGAGGGTGCAACGATAGAGAGGCCGGGCGGGGCCTTGTTTCGTCGCGACATGCCCGGAGTCTTGGCGGAGAAGTGGTTGTCCTTGTTGTTCGGACCATCACCCTTGGCGGACTGCTGTTGTAGCCTTGATTCGATGATATGGCGCTGTTGCTCTCTAACCGTCATGCTGCGCTGCAGCTGCTCCTTCATGACGGGGTCTTGTGTTACAAAACCGGGGGAGAGGCACGCGAGGCCGACATCCTGGATACCGAGGTTGTCTCTCGCGGTTAGCGGGCGAGCGGTAGAAGCGCCGTGGTTCGAGACACCACCCTTGGACAAGTCGAGTTTCCTGGGACGATGGCGAGGGGCAGGGATATCTGGGGAGGCAGGCTCCTTCTTCACAACGATTGATGGCATGGCGCCGGATCTGGTACTAAATCGTGCGACGTCTACTTAGCAAAACTCTGCGACGCGGTGGGCTACACAAAGAGATGGCAATCGAAAATTTACGCTAGACAAGAAGAAATTGGATGGAAAGACGCAAGTAATCATGATAAGAAGGAAAAAAGTTGTCGAGGAAGTGAGAATGGGTGGAACACAATACATACGCGCTAGGAGATGATTTGGAGGCTGTGGGCCCTCTGGGGCTTCGAGATCCTCGCTGGTGTTGGGTGGACTTCGCGGCTGTGCGTTGCGCCGAGGGAGAGTGCTGTGAGGAGGCGGTGGCAGAGGCAGGATGGGCGTCGGAAGAAAAGGACGGCCGATCATGAGGGGCCGGTGATGGAGCCATGGCGATGGCGGCACTCATGCTGGATCGAGAAAGGAATAAAAGTCCTGAAAGAGGAGAGGTAGGATTGCGGGTGGTATTTGGAAGAAGGGCAGAGTTTGGCGCGGGAGAGCCAAGGGCTGTGCTGCCTCAGGGTTGGATTCGAAGGATGGAGATTTGATCGAGCCCCAATGTGACGGGAACTTGGACCCCTTGCTCGCTAATGGACTTCGTGTTCCTCCTTTTCCCGGTCGGGTAAGCAGCAATAACAATTTTGCGGCGGCTATTCACCAGCACAGTGCATGCAGAAAATGCCTGGCAAGGAGTTGAGGTGTCGCACTCAGTTCGACGATGCAACAGACAACGGGAGCAAAGAGAAAACTGCCGACGAATTCGATCTGGGCTTTGGCAGGAAATGTGGTGATGGATCCTCGCCGGTGTCTCGGGATCGACCGAGATCAAATTATTGGCAGGCGTAAACGTCGAAGGATTGAATTCTCGCAACGAAGTGGAGGAATTGTACTTCGTACTTCAGTGGTGCACCGTCTTTGTGGGGTAGGCGAGCGGACCCTTTGATGCTTGATGCTCGTGCGTTGCGCTGCGCTGTGATGCACTAGACGAAAACAGGCCGAGTTGATGATGTGGTCGACGAATTGGCTTCAGGAGAGGGAATGCAGGAATCGTCGCGGTATCCCAAAAAATTTCCTTTCCGTTCAGAAACTACCCTTAAAACCCAGGGGAAAATTATGTATATATGGTGAAACCCTTTTTCGTCTGACAATGCAAAATCGAAAGGGCGAGGTTGTTGTTAAGGGTCCCAGAGCAAAGGGGAAAAAAGGGTCCCGAGTAAGTTTGACAGAAAAAGGAAGCAGAGACAGTGAGACAGGTGAAAAAAGCAATGCGATGCAGGTTGTCAACGAGCGAGGTGGCAAAGCAGTAGGCCAGCGTCGTCGGATTTGCGTAGCCACTTATTGTCGCCAAATTGAATCAGTCCCAGTGTTCAGTGTTGCCTACCAGCTCTGATGCTGCTGCGATGCTGTCCTGTTGGCTGCTGGCTGCTGGCGTTGGCTGTGTATTTTGAAATCGACTGGCTTTCGTTGGGCCAGGAAAAGAGGGTTGGTAATAGTTGAAGCCTGGCGAAGATGCTTAGAGAAGAGAAGCAAAAAGGAAAGGCAGGAACGAAGAAAGAGTAACAGGCGCAACTCGGGGGTTTTTGGGGGCCGGGGGGTGGGAGGGATTGATATGGCGTTCGAAGGGCAAGAGGGATGCAGAGAGTTTTAAGGCTCGAACCTCGCGCCTTCCGTCTCCAAGTACGAGGAAGGTACGAGCCGTGCTTGCAGACACTTGATACTTTTGATACTTCATTGGGAAGAAGTGCGTGTAAGTACTAGGTGTGTATTGCCTAAGTTACAGAGAGGTGGGGGGATACTAACGTGTACACAACTCGACTCTTTACACGCCCGCACCTGGAAGAGGGGCAGTCGAGACGGGTGGTCGATAGTTTGGTGTCGTTTTTATTACCCAGGGGGTAGAGAGGGGGAAGGGATGAGGGGCCTGGCGGAAACAGCCAGCGTGGGGAGGGGTGTCCGCACAAGAGCAACACCGGTACTTCGTACTACAAAGTAGACAGGATGGAGTAGCGTAGTATCATGCCCTCGTGGTGAGGGAAGTGGAAGGGGAAGGAGGCGGAAACTGGAGACGATTGGGGAAGGAACAGAGGCATCAATCAATCCACGTCTGGAGTACGAGAAAAATAATTATTTACAAGTACAAGGCAATAGTCCTCGGAGAGCAGCCAAACCCGACAGTCAAGGAGACTCAGAAGGTGAAGAGAAACCAGGACAAACAAACTACCAGAGAGCGCAGGGGAAAACAACTTCTTGGAATTGATGCTCTTGAAATATTGGATATCTAATATTATCAACAGCCAAATACCCCAGAGCGGCGTGGAAAGTATCAATTCAAGTTGGTGCCTCCTCTATTCGAGGCGAGTACGAAGTAGATATTCGATGTATTGATGTACCCACCACCAGGGGTCGATGTCTGAAGTTTAGGAGGTCTCTGCGAACCCGTTTGGCTGGTTTGGCTTCTGTGATGAGCAGCCAGGTCTATTCCTGTTAAAATCCCATCGAGAGGTGATCTAGACAGCTCACACTCGCCGCAACGATACAAAGTATATTACAAAAGTATTGGAGTATTCAGTCGTTGCACCGGGTGTTTGACTCGCAAGTTTATCACAGATTATTGAGTGGTTTAGCTTCCACGCTGTCGACTCCAAGTCTCAGCTCTTCAATATCTGCCGCCGTCCTTCAGAGAGGATGAGCCTTTTCCCAGTAATTCCACTTGCACTCGGGACGATTGGACTTACGAGCACTGAGCACTGTCCAGCAAATATTTCACCTGCCATTAATCAATCAACCCTGTCACGTCACTGGACTTGCATACCAGATGTCTTGATCAGGATCGGTCGCGTCTCGTAGCAGATCTCGGGCATTATGAGACATGTAGGACCTTTACCTCGTATGTATGTGACTGCTGGCATCTCGTCTCTGGTAACAGTTTGAGCATCGCCTCTTAATACGCAGGTACAGCGCTCGTCTTTCAATTTATGTGTCAGCCTCCAAGTAAGTGACCCTTAAATTAACATTCATGGAATGCTTTAGATGCTACAAGTAGTTCGGGGGGTGTTCTAAGTAGGATTTAGCTGCTACAAGTAGGAAGTATGTTCCGGATGAACACACAGTCAATATCCTGTTGCAAATCCCGCTTCTTGACCTGGATGGGCCATCCCTGGTTCTTCAAGCCGCAACTCTCGTTTGGCCAGCCTTGCTCATGACAACTTAAAAGTCGAAATTATAACCGTGCACGCCGCCGTTACATGTAGAGCAAAACGCACAGTCGAGACAAAGGTATCTACAAGTAGCAACGCAGACCACGCGACAGGTTACGATGACAGCCTGGCTCTTGCGAAGGAGAGCTACGAAGGAAGGGAAGATCGTCAAAACCCTAACCGATCTAAAATAGACACGGTCAATAGAGCCACCAGCCTAATGGCTTTTTGCAATGCTGGTTGGGCCTCGTGTTCTCTCGCCTCATACGGATAATAAAAGGGCGGTATGAGACTGACATTGATTCCAGCCCTTTCCTGGATGCACCTGACCCGTCCCCACCGACGAAGCACGAACGAGGGTCTTGAGGCAGAGACTGCTTGGTAACACGTCGCTCGGGAGGTGGGGGATGGATGCACCATGATTCTCCGCTTTGTTGGTTCGTTTCAACCTCGTCAGTTTCCAGCAGGCCAAAAGGCACGCTATGCCACACTAGCCCAGGGGCCTGGGGGCTGCCAGCTAGCGTAGTGTCATGGTGCCGGAGACCCGTCAACCTTAACAGGCGAACAGTGATCCAGCCCCCCTTGTCATTTTGCCCCTTCATTGTTTTGCCATAGCTTCAGAACCAGTGGAGAGGCATTACTGATGAGGCGACAACTTGATAATACTTCATCGGTAGATTTTGTCGATTCGTCTCCATGCCGAACCCGAATGAGCCTCGGAAGGTATTTTGTTGCTACAGACCGCAATCTTCACCCCAAGTTAACGCTCGGGAACGGGACTGTTTTGGGCGATCAATGAGCCCAGGAGATCCCTTCTGGATGATGCTGCAAGCCTGCAGCCATCAAAGCCCACGGGTGGTTCGAGGAGCAACAGCGTCCGATTCCACCCCACAAACTCTCAAAACCGGCAACCCAGGTTGAGACGGAAGATCTCAGCAGCGTGCTCCTAAGAATCAGGGCCCAAACTCTTGACGGGCTAATACTTCGTAGAATGTTTGAACAAACACCCCGGCCGATCCTTGGACAATACACATGTTCCGAAGACGCTAAGTATCTCCATGATCAGACGCCGGAACTTGAGTTGTCCCGCGTCGGAACCTCTGAAATTTATTTACACGAAAATCGGTGCCTGTTTCATTGGAAAACTTTGTCTTCTATCGTATATCCATGCCTCCGGTGATATGTCCCGAAATTCCCACGGTAGATATCATGATGTATTGCTGCCTCACCTGAATCCGCAAAGCACCAAGAAATAAAAAGAAAGTTATATGAGATTCAATATATCCGACGAGAAGAGACATGGGACCGATCGTACTTGGTAACAATCGCGAGGCATCAAGGGATCACGACTCGCCAAAAGCGGATCCGGATGATTCAATCCTTCTCTCATGCCGTGCGCTGTGGCCATCTCGACGCTGCGTTGTCCCATCTCGCTTCTAAGAATAGGCGGAGGAGGTGCCAATATAATCAATATCTGGCAAATGCCTGTACCTGCGACCTTGCGGTTGGAAATCCAGAGATGCAATATACCGGTTGTGAAAAGCGAATAATATACTTCAGAATACCTTACACAAAATGCTCGTTTATTTTCATGCCGCTCTTCTTTTTCATGTCCAAAGGAGTGTAATTGGCTCCGGACCGAAGCTTCTCCGCTATAATTACCCTCTCATCCGTCTCAATTACCACTCGTAGTGCAAACATTCGATAGTCGAGATGTAAGGGATTGATCTAGTACCGATCGTCATTGTCGTATTCCTAGCTTTTGAGACGGCAAAAAGGGATTCGATCAATTGAAACCGAGAAGACCAGAGTACAAGCGGTGTACATGGCATGCTGAGTTTTTGACCGGACGCCGTTCAGGTGGCAGCCCTTTCTTTGGTCAACCTGAAACCAACCCAGCCTTGGAAAAGCCCAGTCGTGTTCCTTTTCCTTCTCCCACGCCCCCCCTGTCCTTTTTCTCTGCCTTCCGTTCACCCCCCCTAGGCCCATGCTCTGCCCGCTCTTTCCCTCCAACGAAGTATTGAAAGTCGTGCAATTCGTGTGAAGTCGTGGAGATCTCAAGTTAGCCAATAGATTTCGAGAGATGTGCTGCTTGCCAGCAGCGCACCTCCTTTTACCATCCCAAAACCTCGTATCCCTTTCAATTTGCAGTATTATTCATCGAAGTATTGCGGTGTACCTCGGTACTAACATAGAACATTCATGATGAGGATGTAGGCTACCGCGCCGGCCTATTGGTAAGAAGACCTACTTTGCCGCCTGTCTAACCCCAACCAGCAGAAAAGAGGGATGCCGCACCAACGGTGGGTTTGCTATCGGACCAAGGCGTAAAAGAGAAAGTGTGGTGGGTGATGACGATAGTTTTCTAACATCGGAGCCTCGAACTCTTGGTGTGACAAAAGCGTCATCTATCGAGTCATGGACTCCTTCGTAGTTAGTGCGCTAGACGGCAAGTTGCGAAGGAACCTTCACTAGTCTGTCCCTGTATAATCTCGAGCAAGCCAACCGTTGATGCACGAATATAGTGTATAGCAAAAGAAGGGCCACTTCGACAGGAGGCTGAAAACTTGCTGCGGAGACCCTGATATCTTTCACCGGTGCGAGTTCTAAACCACTGGAGAGCGATTGGGCCCACGCTGACTCGATTACCGCAATGTAACCCAATAGAGAAAAGGAGAAAGAGATTTGCATCTATCGATCTCTTATGCAACTTGGTCCATCGCATTATCTTTCATCTCATGATGCTACACTCTAACATAGCTGAGGCGTGGCGCATAAGGGTCCTAGCAAAAATGGCCAGTTACACAAGAAAACCCAGCAGTGGTTGGTATGGGACTCTCGGGGCGCTCTCTGGGCACCAGATTGTTAAGGTGGGAGGCATTCGAACTAAGGCCTAAAAGGCTTCTCAATCCGTCGTATGGGTCGAACTGTTCTGAGACCTGCCTACCCTTGCAAGTTGGACGGGTCTTTGGAGTCTCAAACACCAGGACGACTTCGAGGCAGACTACGTCTTGTGTAGTCGGGAAAAGTACTCACATTTTAGAGGACACGTGCCCAGGAGAGCAAATATCGATCAATTGATATATATATTTTTCTGGAAGATAGCCGGGCCATCAGCAAGTCATGGACCCCAGGACAAGGGAGCTAAGGCTCAAATCCGGGGTGATCCAAGCTTCGCCCGTCCTTACTTTCAATATTGGAACTTCTGCCTTTGTCACATGTGGAATTCCTTTGAGAGCCCCGGCCGACCCACCGAACTCTGCTTAATATTGCCCCGCGGTGAGCGATGTTCCCGCTGACCTTGGGATACGCCGTTACATTCGAACAAGGTAATGTTTTTTGCTGTTACATTAGAGGACGTCAAGACGCAAATCACAGCCATTGCGAAGAGAAAATCTCGTCCCTGGATTTCCAGCAAAAAAAGAAGCAAAAGCGAGTCAAAGCCTCATGGGGAAACCCTGCGAAACGCTAGCACAAAACAGGACACGGCGAGAAAAAGGGAGGCGCACCTAGGTATCAATCGAGAGTGTTTGAGACCCTTGGACTGACCCAATCACAACGTCCAGGGGCGAGGTTGACATGAAACATGGTGGGCGGCCAAGACCCAATCCACTCGCAGAGGAGCAGTATTGCCAGACTTCAGGTGCAAGTCATCAACAAGGCAACCGAACAACCTGATATTCTCTGGTCTCCAAAGTAAGAAAAAAAAGAAAAAGAAAACAGGACTGCATGCAGTTGCCTCGCTTTGACCACACTTATTGTCGAGGATGATGCTCTGCTGCTAGGCTGTCCCATCTTGATCTGTTGGAGCCGTGGCTTGTTTCTTGTTGCCCCTCTCAGATCATCGAACGTCCGTGATTTGCATGCGACTGTAGCTCTCACATTGGAGAAACTTACCAGGTCAAGGAATCGTTCGGATTCGGCGACACTTGTCGTTACAATATCCGCTATCCGTTTCCTCTCCGAGGATGAAATCAAACATATCATCCTTTCCATCCTTCGTATTTTGGATCTTGCCATTCGGCGAAATATCTTCCCGGGCTCTCCAAAACAAAAGAATCCTCCGAGGCAAGAGGAAAAGGTTAGAAAATGCTACCGCATGTGCCGCGATTTAGAGCTCATCCAACTCGCCAGTTCCACCCTCCTTGATGCTTTCTCTGGCGCCACCTTTCCACACCATCTTCTTTTGTTCTGCAGGTTACCGCCCAATGCGCTTCTATTGATTTTCCGATTTGGACGACATTCGGGTGGAAACAGCGTTTAATTGGGACATTCTCGGTCCCCATGCAGTGCCTCAGTGGTCGGTAATTATGGTTGCATGTGGTCAGATCCGACTGGTTCCAGGGATGCTTTCTCAGGTAGTTCATGATATTTTATTACCTCCGTAAAAAAGAGGGAAAAAAAAAAAAAAGCTGTCGAATATTGTACCGAAGCGGATGTGGTATCTTAGTCGCTCGCTTGATCGAACTGCATGGTTGATGGAGATGGGGTTGCGGGTATTTTCCCTTGAACAGTGGGCAGTAATTTGCAGCTGATAGCACCTGTAGAGGGTGTCAAGCTAAATAGAAAATTCTCACTTTTTTCGAGGCAGGCTTCACTGACATCAGTGAATAAGATTGAACTTGATTCTAGCCCTCACAAAATTATTGAGACGCCTTCAACCTGAAAAGAAAACAACGAGACGACTCTTCAAAGTTCAATACTCTTCTATTCATTTCAATCAAGCCTTTCCCCACGACGAGGCTCAACCACGCGAACCAATAACTTAATTTGAAATATATTCTCATTATCTCCCCCACCATGCCGAGTTCGCAGGCGAACACTCACGACCGTGAGGATGCTACGATGGCGGATGTGCCCCCCAGCGCCCAGGTAGACGACCAGGAGATGAATGAGGAGACTGAGGAGGAGGAAGAGGAGCTTCCTACCCGAATCAGGATTGTATGACACACTTGAAATCTATCTACATCGATACATTTTGGCTGACTCGTCACGCCTAGCTCCCTGGCTCTGTGGATAACGCTGCCTCTTTTGAGATCTTGGACGAGGGGCACACTCTCGGCAACGCTTTGCGATGGGTCATTATGAAGAAGTGTGTCCTACCCCGTTTGCCAAGCTCGGAGTATCTTGACTACCGTGATGCTGACGCCCCTCATCTCTAAGCCCTGATGTCGAGTTCTGCGCATACACTATTCCTCACCCCTCGGAATCCAAGATGAATGTCAGGATTCAGACATATGGTCCGTATATCGACTCTATTTGCTCATCCCCTGGCCCCCGCCCCCCTCTTCCCCCATTACAAACTAACTTCCCTGCAGAAGGAACCGCGGTAGATGCCCTGCAAAAGGGGCTTAGGGACCTCGCTGATATTTGCGATGTCGTCTCCGCTGAGTTTACCGAGAAACTGGACGAGTTCAAATCGTCGTAGAACGATGATGACTTCATTCGACAGTTTATAAAGTTTGCAGAGCTATAGGTTAGGGGCACTTGTGTGTACAAAGGGCATTTGAAAAAAACGGGGCGTTCTAGGATGAATTTTATTGTTGGTTGTCTAATAGCATATGTACACGTTGGGACATTCTCCAACTTCAGTTACGACCCTAAAAAAGAAAATCGAGTTAGTTTTCCCATCTGGAGAGGAGATTGTTTTGCAACATGTGCCGTACCTCCAAAAACCCGTTGATGAAGCTCGATGGTAGCCTGTTGTCACCACGGAAGTTCTCCTCCTTGAAGTACGACATGACGTGTGTGGTTTGCTTCCAGAAGTTCATCATTTCCTGTGATCCGGTATCGTCAGCGGAACTCCCTCTCTCGAAACCCCTCTGTATCCCTCGTTGTAATCGTGTGCGGGGCGTCGGCTGGGCTTAGCTTCGTACCTGGTATTCGGCATTGTTCTTCATGATGAGGACGTCGACAACGGCGAGCTTGTTGACAAACCTGTGCCTCTCAAACTCCTGACGCACCCGCGTTCGGAGAGCGGATACAGGGAGAGGGACATTGTACATGGTTTGGATCTCGGGAGCCTTTTGCATAGACAGCCACGTTAGTCACGACGTCGTACGCCCAAGGCAGGATTGGAAACCAAATATAGCCGAAGACTCTCGACTCCGGTCGTATATTCTCGAATTCCTCAAAACGTACCGCTCGAATCCAGCTTCGATACGCAGAAAGCACTCGTCGCTTGGCATCGGACCAATTGGCGGCTATCCACCACCGTTAGCTTCGCAAAAACATAGCCGGAAAGCTCTGGAACTCACACTTCCGCGTCATGACCGCGAATTGGGTAGGTGTAATCGCCATGTTGGGCAGCCAATGCTTGTGTTTGTCGGCTTGACGCAATGTCTGATGGATGCACAATGCGACTTTGCACTCGATTGAAGTTGGATCATCGGCTTCCAGGCTATTGATCACGTGATTAAAGCGGAAAGGTGGAGCCAACCAAGAAATTGGATTACTAAAGGAGGGTGGACCAACGCGACGTTAGCCTCCGAGGTAGCGCAAGGCACGCAACGTCACAGACATAACTTCGCACCTCAGCTCAACTTTGTTGCCCCACCAATACTTCTCTCTTCACAATCTTCACGATCTACACGATCTTCGCGATAGCCCCTTGGTTGCTTCAACACTTACAACCAGGCAACTCGCACCTTGAACTAGCCTGCGCGATCCCCCTCGAAGATGCCTCCGATCCGAACGAGAGCAAAGCGCAAGGCCCCCCCCGATGGCTTTGACGACATCGAAGATGACCTTCTCATCTTCGCGAACAAGATGAAGGACGCCCAGAACAAGCCTCCGCCACCAGGACCCAAACACCAGGCGCAGTGGGAGATCTTCCAAATTTCTCATCAGAGGAGTCGTTATGTGTATGATCTGTACTACGAGAAGGAGGCTATCAGCAGGCAACTGTACGACTGGCTCCTGAAGAACGGCTATGCGGACGCGATGCTCATCGCGAAGTGGAAGAAGCAGGGCTACGAGAAGGTATGTTCCATCCTCTTTGCTAGAGTCGTGGGTGATGTCGATTTTGTGAGACCCCCTTTGCTAACTTTACGTGTGGTTCCTAGCTCTGCTGCCTGCGATGTGTGCAAACCAAGGAAACGAACTTCAACTCAACCTGCATATGTCGAGTCCCGAGGGCTCAGTTGAAGGACGACCAGGAAATACAGTGCGTTAGCTGTGGTTGCCGAGGATGCGCGTCCAGCGATTAAGCGATGTATTGAAAAAAAAAAAAGGGACATATTCTTGTCGGCATCTGTTTTGGCATGCCTCATTACCGGCGTTTGGCATTTTTGGTGAATATCATAATTCGAGGAAAGGATTCACGGACTTGGGATATCGGATATTGTTGAGAGGTTGATATGGTTTCTCCTGTAGATCACAGTCGAGAGTCGAGACTGACATGTCCAGGATAGAAAGATACCCAACTTTTTCTGTTTATTGCTCTCGTTATGCTATCTCTTTGAGAAGCCTGCGCGACCACCCCCTCGCCCGAACCGAATATTTGTTGGCACGAACTGTAAGGCTGACATCGCACCGGTAAGGTCCTCCATCTCATCGTCGGGGTCCTTCGGGGAGGACTTGTTGCCCTCGCGTGAGGACTTCTTCACGGGCTGGCTGCTGGTGGAAGGGGCCTCTTCTTTATCTCTGGTGGCCTCCCCACCCTCTTGAAGACTTGCTCTTCGTCGAGTATCCTTTGGCTGAAAGTTGGCCGAGGATCTCCGTCGACCGTGGCCTCCTTCTAAAAGGAGGGATCGTCTCCCGTCGATGCCTTCTTTCGTTAGGGCGAAGAAGAAGTTCTTTGGGTACATGTGCTTGTCAATAAGATGGAGCCTCCGCTTCTGAGGGGTTCTGCATTTTCTCTCACAACCTTCGACGAAGCATGAATACTACATAGAGGTATTAGGAATCGTGTATTACACGAGAGCAGATTGGAATGAGCAAAGAAGAAAGAAAAAAAAATAGATTCATATTTATGAATGTAGACTTACCGTATGTTCGCCTCGGTCTCGTTTTACAGCGACAAAGGCGTCGTGACATTCCTCGATATGTACATTCAGGAGATGCTCCGAAGGCATGTTCTTGTCACATTCCAGACATCTATTCAAGTGTGCCTTGTTATAGTGCGTCTCGTACTCGTCATAGGTCCTGAACGACAGGACGTCTTTGTGAGGGGGCATGGAGCACTTCATGGTGACTGTCGACTCATCGTCCAATACAGTACTATCGAGGTCCACGAGTTTCGCCGCTGGGGAAGAGCCCTGCTCCACTTCCGGATCTTGGGCATCCACGCCTGTGCCGTCTTCGGGCTCTCGTAAGCGCTTCATGCCTTTTGAATAATACCAGGGGTTTTCTTTTCTTTTTCTTCTGTTTCTTACCCCTGATTTGTTTGAAACTAGGGGCGGAGAATATGAAAATATTTACTTGCTGGAGTGGACAATACTTTTTCTTTGTTTCGGGACGGTGGCGGTGAATAAGGCGTCGGCGTCGGCTCCGAGTGACTATCCTCGAGGATTGGTGAGGGGCTTAGTTGCTGTGTTGGATGGATACCCCGATTCACAACATCAACTGATCTAAGATGCTGAGTTTGTTTGAGAGTGTGTTATGATCGATCTAATATCTGGCAGCCGGGGATGCGGAAGGCCTTCTCCATGCTGTTGGGTTGGGTATCAATGAGGAGGGACAATGAGAATGGAGCCAAAGGGTGACTGCAGTCTGCAGGCAGCATGAGGAAAGAAGACAGGCAATTATTCCACAGGCTCAATGGAGCAATGAGTCAATCCATCCATATCCATATATCCCTGGCTTGTGGGGTTAGGTTAGACAAAGAATCAGTGGCTTTGGAGAATTAAGCACGATCAATGCAATCAATCATGAGTTCGAATCCTCATTGACTGATTGATCCATTGATTGATGCAGGTTCAACCTTTTAGCGCATCAGACAAAGGAAGCCCACTGGAGGAAGACCTGATTAGTGGTATTCCCCGCTGATTTGTGCATTTGGGCCTGAGCCAGACCAGCCTGTTGATTGTGCTGTGCTAACCAGGCCCGGCCTGATTCTGCTAGTGGCGCTGTTTTCGTCTTCTAACTCTGGCCAATTTTAGCCGATTTTACGCCGGAAACTCGGTCGAGGCCTTTGGAAGGTTCAAACTTGCGGCACACGTCGTCGTCAAGAGCTTTCATCATTGTTCACTCATGTCACTAGCACATCGCTCATATCCCCACGGCCAGCTCTCGAATCCCAAACCGAGCGTCTCAGCATCGCTGCACCCCGGTGCCGCCTCTGTATTCGCAGTTCGCATCAACTATTCCGAAGCGCCAAGTTTATTCGGACGACCTCGCGACCACAGCTCCGTTGCGTGCTGTGCTTGTGCCGTCGCTAGATCCCTGCTTTCTCCAATGCGATCTTGTTGCAATGCGCCACTATCGCCAGGCCGAGTTGAGCTCATAGAGGAGTCGGGCTCGTATCCTGTGTAGCTCCAGGATCCATTTCATTCGTCATTTTTTTCCCTTTCAAGCTTGTTGGAGCTTGCTCTCAGAAAGGTCCTTCTTATTCACATTTTACAGTATGAGGCCAGGGTGTGCAGCAGTCTGTCAGGCTCAAACTCAGCACTCACCGTGAAAACCTCTTTCCTCTCATTTTCTCTTTTTCTTTCTAATTCCCTGGCCTCCGACCCGGAGGCCCAATCATCAAGTCCCAACCGCGGTTTTCCTTCAAGTCCCGTCTTCGCCTTTTATTGTTCGCCATGGCCTCCGAAGTAGCCGCTGGCGGGCCGGCAGGTCTTGCTGGGGTCTGGGAGTACGTCTGAACTCTTGCAAGCTCTAACGTCCCAAAGGCACTGCTTACTGACTCTCTTTTCCTTTGTTTTCTCCTTCCCCTAATAACAGGCATGCCCAGAAGATTTTCAAGATCATCCAGAAGGAAGCCAATAATCTCAAGCGAGGCCCACCCGGTGAGATTAGCGACGCAAAGTGGAAGTCTTTGGAGGATGCGATGAGCCAGTGAGTTAACGCACCGAAGACAACGACTACTTACTTGTCTGCCCCTTGGATGCTAGTCCTTGTGTCTTTGGCTATCCGTAGTAACCCTTTCCTAGGTACCGCCTTGCTTGTGTTGGGGTTCTATTTCAAGATCTCGAGTTCGCGCAGCAGAACCAAGTTGAGAAGGCTCTCTGGACTAGCCACATCCTCATCAACAATGTTTATCGCAATGTCAGCAAGCGTCTTCCCTCGGATATGAGGGTCAAGATTCGCGCCGTAGAGAGCCGGTACCGTAGGTTCATCACCACGTCGCAGCTCTTCTACAAAGGCTACATTCAGCGCCTCTCCATGAGATACAACATCGAGCCTCTGCACCAAATTGCGTCTGCCGTCAAGGTCGAGCGCGGTCCCGGACAGGATTCCATCTCGTCGATAACACCCGAGGTCCAATCCATGATCCTGCTCTCCGTCCAAGAAACCCTGACGTATCTCGGTGACCTATCGCGCTACCGCGCTCAGCTGAAGCCGAATAGTCGGGATAACGAGGCCGCTATCACGTACTACAGCCTGGCCCACGATGTCATCCCAGACCGGGGATTCGCTCTCCATCAGATTGGCGTCACCTATCTTGAGACAGACAAGCACCTAGAAATAGTCTACTACTTCTTCATGTCTCTAGCTCGGAAGACGCCCCATCCCAATGCGGAAAAGAACCTGGAAGCCAAACTCAAAACTATCCAAGCTGGCAAGTCGACTATTTCCGGTTCCCAGTCTGCGCAACAGATTCTGGAGGGAAGAGTGGTTCAGCTTCTTGCCCAGTACATGACCAACGCCTCGTTTTCAGGACGCGATGAGCTGGAGCAAACCGTTCTTGCTAGGCTTGAACAATTTTTACAGTCCGCCCACTCCTCAGACTCCGTTGTCAGGATGGCCATGGTCAACATGACCGCGTACTATTATGCGCAGAAGCACCAGGGTAAGTTTTGATGCTAGACCCCGCTTTCCTCTCCATGGCATCTCACAGTCAACTAGGGCAAAATCTCGCACTGGCGTATACCTTATCTTTCAATATGCAGTTCCTCCAAACCATTTGCCGAATTATGCGAAGCTACCTCCAGAAAGCCCAAGGCGTAATGCCTGGCGAGATGGAAACGTCGACTTCTCGGATCAGCCAGTTGTACGGTATTTCCCCCGGCGTGGACACTGTTCTCCGCGTCCTGAGGTTGTATTGTTGCTGGCTGTCGTCACATGCAGAGGACCTGGCACAGGCGCCCGAAGCTATCCAGTTTATAGTTCAGTCTGCCTGGAAGGACTTTGCCCAGATGGCTACTGACTTATTAACCTATTCGATTGCCGATGTTCAAGAGTTCTCCAAACGGAACGACCTCCCATTCCCTCCAACTGCGCCCTACCTAATGAAGGAGGACGAGGAAGCAGTCTGTTGCTTGTCTATTGGGGACCTTACTTCCGATGTCTACGCGCGCCTCTTTCATTATGGCACCGAAAACAAGCGAAAGCCCACGATTCTCGAATTTGGCGCTGAGGGTGTCAAGCCCCTCGATGAATTTGTCTGCCGCCTTGGTGACTTCGTCGGTGCCGTCCAGCATTTTGCGGAAAGCCCGGCGCTTCCTTTGGGTATCCAAACCACAAGCGACGGACAATGGTCTCTAGTTTACGGGTATCGGGCTGCAGCTGAATCTTGGAACCAAGCCGCTCCAGAAAGCCAGAGCCAGCCCCCTGTGGAACCTTCGAGCCACCATCTCGAGGTGACGCATGCTGCTGTCCCAACTGTGGAGACATATCACTCTCCCCAGCAGCCTACCGAGACTATCCACGACGATGTTAGATCATTTAGTGGAATGCAGGATGGGCAAGGCCCTGCCCTGAGCCCAAGGTCGCCCGTGGGCTCAATTGCTACCGCGATGCGGGGTGGCACGTATTCCCCTCTTTCGTGGGACTGGTTCTATGAACCTAAGCCGACCGGCGCGTGGACAGGTCTAACCCGAGAAGTGTTTGAAAGCCTTCCAACCGAGTCCGCACCTACGTCTCGACGCCCGTCTAGCGCCGTAGGTGCGGACAATGACCACCAACGGGAAATGCTCTTGCGTATGCTCCGCTCTGCCTCCCAAGGTACGGGTAAGGAGAGCCCGTCATTTGCACCTGCCGTGTCCCCACGATCTCAGGAACACAGGACCCTCCATCCTGGCCAAGCTTCAGACTACTTGGTGCCACAAGCTAGTCCTTCGTATCATTCGGGAGCTTCCCTTGATATGGTCGCTGCCCTCGGAGTGACTAGTCCACGCCCGGACTTGGCGACAACAGAGCAGCCTAGCTCATACATGCTTCACAACCAGAATCAAATGCAGCAACAGCAACAGCAACGACGTGGATCGCATGTGAACCGTGCGCCCCTGTCTCAGCAAGTCCAGCAGCAAATGGCCGCTATGCAAAATTTGGATCCCCAAGGTGGTGCTAGGCCCCGATCCAGCCGGGGAAATGGCGCCGCCCGCGGTCCCCGGAACCAAGGAGATGGTGGTAGGCATGATGCCTCACGTCTCCTCGATCTGAGAAAGAAGACTGTGAACCGTATTCCACGCGGCATAAACGGGCCGTGAATCATCTTCCGATTTTCAGCGATGTTATTTTTCTTCTTCTTCGTCTGACATTTGGCCCTTCCTACGCGAGAGTGACTCATTCCTCCGCTTAGCAACAATGGCTGCTGCTATCAAACCCGGAATGGTTAGGCTAACTGGAAAGGTACTTCAGAACAAGCCAGCCGATTTAGAGTTACACTCTAATGTTCAATTCGGAACTCGCAAAGTCTGTGGGCAGGAGACAGGCTGTCAAGCACCTGGAATCGGACCCGAATCCGAGATGTGGTCGCTTGCTTCGATGAAGCGTTGCGCAGAACCCTGAAGCAACGTCAGAAGCGACGCCATTGAGGATATCTGGCAGCTTCTAACATTGATGTGCTTTTTTGCCAATTTAGTCGCGGGGGAAGCCTTGAGAGAGGAGAGCGAGCGACTATTCGAAGGGGAGAGGTTTCTCTTCTGTTGGTCGGTGCGAAAACCGGCACTTGACACGAGACATCGGCTCGACAAGTCTATCTTGTTCTCTGTATGTCTCTGAGGACATGTCTTTTCCGTTCTCTTCATTCTCGTAATGGCCATGCTGCTTAGCATGGACGAGGGGAGAGGGATGAACACTTAGTCTGTCCCCTCCTTCTCTCTTGTTTCTGCGTACAATTTGGCCCCCGTTGGTTCTTCATAAAACCCCGGAGATTGGAACGCTGCTGGATGGCAGCATTTGCTTAATAGGCATGGATGGCATTTACTGCCATTTCTGCAGTCAATTTGTTTCCCTCATTTTCCAAGAACTCGTTTATGCCCTCCTTTTTTTTTGTCTTCTCTCTTCGTCTTGATGCATTCCTCTTAGCTGAAGAGGGCGTCGTTCCCTATTTCAAGATAGGAATTAATCGAAGTCAATTTGCGATATTGAACCTCAATACAACAGCCTGCCTTGTACAAGGCTTTACTGGGCGAATCTGCATTGTTGTTGAAACTTTTATTTCGTTCTATTCGTAGTTCTACCTTTCGTCGAAACGCGAAACGTATCCCTCTTTCCAAAGGCGTGAAGTAAGAAGAAAGGAAAAGAAGGAAGAAAATGGTCCATGCAATAAAAGACAAGACAAGAAGAGCCAAAAAATATAAAAAGAAAACCTCAAGTTACCGAATCGTTTTCCAACGCCGGGCCTATGGACACCCCCAATGATGGTCTAGTTGATGACGGTACATTGGGAGGGCCGAATTCTTCATATACGGAACAGGGTATTTATTTGGTGGTTTGATTCTCATGACGTTATTTATTTGGGAGAGTAGGTCTGCTTGGGCGTGGGGAACCTGATAGGAAGGTTAGCCTATGCTTGAAGAAGCGATGGGTGGATATCCGATCAACGGTGAGAATAGAAAAGGGTCTGAACTTACGAAGGGCCAAGCTCCTGGATGCTCAAGCGAGCAAGCCACTGACCCATATCGACAGTAGTCTCAAGCTCCCTGCCCTCAACGAGACCAGCAAGGAAACCGCCGGCAAAGGCATCACCGGCACCATTGGTATCGGTGATCTGGTCCTTCTCGATCTTGTGGACGGGGACCTCACGGACGGCCTCCTCGCCCTGGACGGCGATGAGGGTGGGCTCGGTGCCCTGGGTGACGATGGCGACGCGCTTGCGCTGGGAGTTCTCCTTGGGGAGGTTGGCGAGGTGGATGGCGACATCCTTGGGTTCCTTGGAGGCGAGGCCGTGGGCTTCGGCGTAGGCGGCGACCTCGGTCTCGTTGCCGATGATGTAGTCCCAGTAAGGGGCGCTGGCATCGACGACGTCCTTGAAGAATTGGGGGATGAAGGGGGCGGAGAGGTTTACGGCGAAGACCTTGTTATTGGCGGCGGCGAACTTGCCAAGCTCCATGATGGCAGGGGGGCAGACTATAACCGGTTTTAGAAACGAAAGTACAGAGTCAAGTACCCGGTTGGCGATCTTCCCAACTGCGGGATATCAAAAATAAAATAAAACATACCAGTGAAGTGGAAGCCTCCGACGTAGAAGATCTCGGCATTCTCAACAAGAGCCCAAATCTCAGGCTTCTTCAAGTGCTCCAAGTCATACTTGTTGGCGGCATCAAGAGCGGTGCAAAGCGACCTGTTGTGGCCGGTGATGATAGCACCGCACCTACCGGTAGGCTCCTTGGGATCAACGCGGTACTCGACCCTCAGGCCGGCAGCACGGACGGCATCGCGGAGGATGGCGGCGTACTTGTCGTCGCCGACGCAGCCGAGGTAGACGACGCTGTTGGGGGGGAGGATGTACTGGGCGCCACGGGCGGAGTTCTGGGCGGCGCCGCCGGCGAGGAGCTTGGCGTCATAGTTGTTGAGAAGGTCCTCGTAGAGAGGGAGGTGCTTCTCTTCGGCGAGGATGGCGTCGTTGGCCTTGAGGTCGTATTTCTTGAGGAGGGCTTCGTCACCGAAGGCCTGGATGTCTTTTTAGGGAGGAGGATGTGAAAAGGCCTCGATGGTTAGCTTCACATTACTACCCCTCCTTCCAACTTTTTTTTTTTGTTTTTCCATCATTTTATATTGCGATTTTTTCTCTTATTTTTTTTTACCCCTCCGTCATCGGGAAAAGGCTCCATTGGGAAAGTTTGTTGGAAAAACATACCGAGAAGAGGGTTCTCGAGACACAAGAGAGAGTACTCCTTAGCGGGCGCCATTTTCGCAGAGAATTGACCTGTACGACGAGGAGTAGAAGCCGAGTAAGATCTGGTGAAGCTGAAGAAAGTTGTCGATGGCGGGGTTGTGGTGGTTGTGCGAGATGGCGGGGTCAAAGCCAAGAAGACCAAGGGCGACGAGTCCGACCAGCAAGGAGAAGAAAGGATCGCCCTGGAAGTACCTGCTGGACCGACATTGAAGCGTGGGGCTTGGGATGACGGGGTCCGAAGCAGTCTGAGGCTAATACTGGTACTGAAGGACCTGCTGGAGCTTGCTTGCGCTCTTACTGGCTGGCTGGCAATAGCGGCGGCATTTGCGACGCCGATTGCTGTGCGGCCTAGGAGTTGTTTGCGGAGTATATGCGACATTTTGTGGTTGCTGACGGTTTCGGCCTCATCATAGGGCAGAAACAGGGAAAGCTGCGATCTCGGGGGATTATGATGAGGCCGACATCATTGGAAGGTGAGAGGGGTGGTCGAGTTTGGGTGGTGATTGATTTATAGTTTATACATTTGGAAGGCACATGGATTCCCAGCGTTGGCTGGGGGCGGTTGTCAGGAGGGTTCAATGCTGTCTTGGATCGTATGATCGGCTAGCTACAGGCCTACAGGGGACAGCCACCCCAATCTGATTTGGTCGATTTGATCACTTGAACCTTGATATCTGCGATCAATTGATCCTGCTGTCGGCGCGGACCGCTCCATGCTCCATGGAGATGCCATTTCTGGAGCTCTGACGTCTGATGGAGCATACGGACTCGACTGAATGCAATTGATCATTCATCAATGACTGAATCTAGGCCTTGAATCTAGGCCCCTGTCGGCCAGGCGAAGCCTCCAGTGCGTTGCTCGCATCGAGCTCGAGGCATTTTGAGCCTAAATCTTGAGCCTTCGTACTTTGTAGGCAGGGCTGGGCTCCCGATCGGAAAAATGGCCTGGGCCGAGGACCAGCTGGGTCATTGTCTTCACTCCCTCTACTCAAGCATGTCAAGCACTAAGAGAAGAGCTCAGTTGCCGACTGGAACGAGGGATTTGAACATTGACTGGCATCGAGACTCGAATTGCTCTTTTCACATATATCTCGAATGGCAAAAACAAAATAGCATTCAAAACAACACCGAGGCTATTGCTTTACTTTCAAAGAAAAGAGGTCCGTCAATAATTCTAATATACCAGCCGTCACAACATAAACTTTTTGGGGGTTTTGCGTGTCTAAGCACCGCGCGTGGCTGGGAATCATGAAATGCCCTTGTACTTTCATCATAACCGAGCTACCAACTATCTGCCCTTTTTTTGGAAAGTACCCTTTGAAAGATGCTAGCCTGTAAAACACCGTCCCTATGAACCAGGAAAAGCACACCAGCCTTAATCCTTCGTCTTCTGGGTACCGCGGAGCAGACCCGTCCTCCTGGCCGCAATAAGACCGGCCTTCTGTCCCTGGGAAGCGTATCGCGAAATTGTCGAAGCCTTACCGATATGTTGATGGTTACCCTGTAGACGTTGTCAGCATTTATCGGCGAGAGAAGACGGGGAGAACGGATATCGTTCGGGGAGTAACGTACACCACCGTGAGGATGGTCGACAGGGTTCATGGCAACACCACGAGTCTTGGGCCAGCTGTTACGCTTGACGGCATACTTATGCTTCGCGCGAGAAGCCTCTGTAATAAGGGGGAAAACCATCGTTAGCAAAATTGAGATCCATATGACAGCCTGCCCGTCAAGAGAAAATGGACGAAGAAAATAAAAATTCTCCTCGACCAATCTCCAGCCCAAAAAACCTCCAGATCGGTTGATACGTACTCATCAAAGGCTTATCCGTACGACCACCACCGGCAACGATACCAATCATTCCTCGGGAAGAGCTGTGGACGACCTTCTTGGAACCAGAGGGGAGCTTGATGCGGGTCTTGCCCTCATCGGGGTTGTGGCCAATAATGGTAATGTAGTTGCCGGAGGTCCTCGCGAGCCTACCCCTGTCACCAATCTTCTCCTCGACGTTCGTGACGACGGTACCCTCGGGCATGCCGCCGAGAGGAAGGACGTTTCCGACGGTAAGAGCGGCGTTCTTTCCGGCGTAGATGAATTGACCAGTGTACATTCCCTCGTTGGCAATGAAGGTCTCGGTGTGGAGCTTGAACTTGTAGGGATCACGGAAAACGACCTTGGCGAGAGGCGCACTACGACCGGGGTCGTGGATGATCTCCTTTACGAGGCCCCGGACGTAGCCATGTCGCTCGGCGAAGTCGAGAGATCGGAACTTGGCGGCACCCTTTCGGAGGCGGGTGTTGGCAGCTAGAGGAGGCCTTTGTGTGAGCAGGAAAATTTTCTGATTCCTCCGATTCTCTTTTCTTCTCGTTTCCTTCAACCCGTCACCCCGCGCGAATTGGAAGATAGATCCTTACTGAAGATGCTGCCGCGACCCTTTCGCTGGTTGCGAATGACTCTACCCATCTCGTCTCGTTATCGGTTCGGACCTGGAAGATGGGGTTCTAAATAATCGATTAGGGATCCAGAACACTGCTTCTGTGGACGGCGGAAAATGGAAAAGAAAGAAATGCCGAATTAGCAAAACTTTCTAGAGGGGAAGGCACGCAGGGGATATATTGAAAGGAGGGTTTGGGTGTGCGTACATACCAGTCGCAGTTCCTGAGCAGATATCTTTCCTATCACCTGTGATGGTGGTGGTGGGAGGGCTTGGAAAATTGGCGTTTGGGTCTGATGTATTGACGCTTCCCTGTTCCGGTCTGGGCGCACCGCACGCAGAAAATTTGTGTGTGGAAACCCTTGTCACGTGAATTGAAATCTGCCGCCGCCCACCTCAACGCCAGCCTTGGTGTGAAGTCCTTGCGGATGACTGAGGTACTCAGTGAAGACCTTGATGATTGGCTAAAATTATCCTCCGCGCCATTGTTTCGCCCCGCATGCGAACTTGCGAATTCGATTGGACTCCCATTATTATCACTGACATAAGATTCGGGCTCGAACCATTGCTCACTCAACGTCGAGAAACGACAGCAATTGCCCATTACCCTGATGCTCGTCGATGATGAGAAGGCCCGATACATACACGACGCGTCTGAATGACCGCGTAACGTGAGATGCTCTCATGGGCTTCATGAAAGTTGTGTCAACTGATTGCCCTCGTCGCATCGCTGCATTTACGCATGAACGTCTCTACCTGTTATGGATGCATCTTCGAATCCTGGCCGACGGGTTTGGGGAAATCTGCATCGGCATCGTTGACTTGGCCTCGTAATTTGTTGCGAGTGAGCATGCAGTCGAAGGGTTGTTTGGGCCTCTTTTTTATCTGCCTCGGTCGCAAATGAGTGGTCTTAACGTGTCAGGTAAGAAGAAACCGCTCGCTACGCATCCATCTAAGGCTAGGAAATCCCGGAAAGTCATCTACATTTAGTGGTTTCCCGCAACTGTCTCTGAGATCATTTTTACTGTGTGGTAATCATTTATTACTACCTGCGTGAAAATTTTGGCCTCTTTTTCGGCGGATGATCAGAAGGCTTCTGGGCGGGACAGTTCCTGGGTTGGGGCTATCCCAGTGCCTGTCTTGGGCAGAGCAAGTCTCTACAACCCACGCACGTTTGGAAAACACATCAAACCCGGGCTCGTCGCAATGAAAGGGCTATCTGTCATTCTTTTGACGATTTTTCGGAACGCCTTATTTCGCGTGGATCAAAGATTCTGTCTTTCGTTGGGGTCATCTCCTGCTTCCTCGGCATTCTGCCGGCTCGGTGTGTCTTCGAAGGCACATCCCTGAGCACGCATATCAGGGATGGGTCGCCGGGTGAAGGATTGGATCAAAGAGATGGGCATGATGCTACCAAGCAAGCGAGGTGGTCATGTGACTTGAGGCACTCCGAACAGAGCCAGAGCTTATTGCCGCCCAAGTTGGGCTCGCGCACAATTTAATGGGAAGGCGAGTCTCATTCCCGGGGCAAGGTTTCTCGGAGACACGCCTGGTTTTTATTTGGATATCATAGGTGACGGGCCAAATGTTCTGGAAACAAATGGGCAGGATGCGCTTGACCAAGTGGGGAGAGGGGGGTTGGTCAGGCTTGCCACCACTCGAAAATGCGCAAGTTGCGGCAACCCTGCAACAACGCGAATAGCCTCAGTGGCATTCGGTGATGAGACATCGATGGAGAAATTTGGGCCACATTGGGTTTTGTCGGGATGCGGGAGGGTCGCCTTTTCCGCCTTTTTGGCGGTAAGCATGATCTACCGCCTTTGCATTTTGAATTTGAGCACGGGCGCAGATGGCTTTTAGGTCACTTATCTTTGTGAGAGATTCAACAACCCACTCTGGGTTGCGGGATGGCATCTTTCCAATGGTGGCAAGGGAACTTGAGGTTGGAGATAGTTTGCCAAGAGCAGTGGTCTTCCTCAGATGTCCCAGGTTTGGTGGCTGTCCTTCAGATGGCGGTCCCTGATGCAGTTGCCAGATAGAAAACTAATTGATGCCTTTAAGCAAGGCTCGACCTATCAGGCACCTTACGTAGTTTGCGGCTCAAGTGATGTTAAGTGTGATCTAGTCTGTAGTGTGTGCTGGTGCGGGCCAAAATTTGTCCCAGCTTCCTTCCCCCCTCGACCTTCTTGTCCTCTACAACCACCACCCGATCGCTCCTTCCCAGCAAGATCCCGATAAAGAACTGTGACTAGTCAAAGGAGCAAACAAAAAAATAAATCACAGTCAAGATGGCCAGCGATGATTTCTCTGATTTATCCTCTCTCTCTTCCCTCTCCCCACCACCTCCAAGCGACTCAGAATCTGAGCCCGAGGTTAAGAAGAAGGGCATCCTCAAGTTCTTTACTAAAGTCTCTAAAGACAAGATGCCAGCTGAAAAAGAGCCATCACCACCTCCTCCTCGAAAGAGAGAGCCCTCTCCACCTCATGAACCCCAATTTGCAGATAATCAGGACATTGCTGTGAGTTCACAACTTTTTTTTTCCCGATCGCGTTGAGCTGGAGGGCCTCTACGCGAGATGTCGCGTCCGACGTCATTAGGCACTGTGCTAACCCACCACCAAGTTCATTGTAATGTTTAGAAACCGATTTGACGACGTCTTCGCCCGATCCCTCCCATCTTTTGGCCCTCAGGAGCTCGAGTACGATCTCACCGAGGCTGTTCCCGGAAGTCGCGCCGAAGCTTTCCTTTGCGCCGTCCTCGGTCTGCTCCTCAACCGCAAGCAGGATGTCAAGTACGCTCGTCCCAAACCTCATGCGCTTCCGACAGCAACACCGCCCTACATTATCCTATACTAACCAATGTTTCGTTACTAGGGCGGGACATTATAACCGAGCTTTGGAGGACGCGATTAGCTCTCATAAAAGTCAATGGCCCCGTCAATGGGACGGCAAGAGCCCTCTCTCGGGCGGCGGCACTTTCGCCTCGATGACTGCAACCGAACGCGTATGTTTCCTTTACATGGCTTATATGCATCTGTATCTGGTCGCATTGGCTAACTTTCGCGGTTTCTCCTTCAGCTCACCCTGCTACGCACCCTAATCCTTTGGGCTATGGCATCATCTGAGGCGCTCCGAGCCGTCCTTGCAAAGTCCTACAAGCAGAACCGACACGAAGATGATTTGAACCAACCACTTTCCGTGCAACCCTGGGGCTCGGACAGCGATAAGAGACGTTACTATCTAATCGAGGGCCGCGACTACACCTCGTTCCGCGTGTATCGCGAGAGCAATCCGGCCGGCTTTAAGCGCACGTGGTGGAGCGTCGCCGACAGCATTGAGTCGCTCACTGCTCTTGCTGACAAGTTGGAGAATGAAGATGGCGGCCCCAAGGCGAAGCGCCTTAGCCAAGGTATCCAGCAGGCCATTCCCCGCCTTCAGGAGAGCGAGGAGGTAAGTTTGAATCCGCCCACCTTGGGAATGGTTCCGGAGCTGATACTAACGTCTGTACAGAAGCGGCGACGCCGTGAATACCGGCAACGAACGAAGGAGCGATTCCGACGACCGGAGCCCGGATTCTCCCTTTACGAGGGTCGTACCCGTGGTAAGCGCGTCAAGTATACGTACTCGGACGACGAAGATGAGGTGTTTAGCGATTACAACGTCCGGCGATCTAGCCGGAATACCAGAAACAGTACTCCTGCTGAGAACGGATCTGCTACGACGCAGAGTGGCCGTCAAGTGCGGCCTCCTACTCGTTTGCATCCCGATACCGGCAGTGCTGGAGGAAGTGTGCTCGGGGATACATCCGACACGAACTCGAGGCAAGAAGACGTTGGGAGGGCGGGCGGCCGTCCTCGACGCGCTGCCGCTGCCAATGGCTGGGCGGATCAAGGCTCCAGGCGCAGCGGCGATGCGGAAGAGGATGTCGAGACTAGCTCTCCCGATCTTGGAGATGACGAAAGTGACGAGGAGCACATTCCTGAAGAGTCGAACGATGAGGATGAGTTCAATGAGGATGAGGAGCTGCTTGACGAGGACCTTGATGTTGAAGATGGCAAGAGCCTCGTTGTCAAGGTCTCGGTCAACGGCTCCAAGCTCAAGGGCGTGACTGCCAAACCATTGCCCACCCCTTATGCCGAGCCTACCGCAACCCCGTCAACTCAAGAAGGACCCGAGGTTGTCATGAGCGATGCACCTGCTCCCCCAGCCGTCGAAGCGCCCCAGAAACAAGCGCGCCCCTCTACCTCTGAGGCAACTGTCAGGGGAGACTCTGAGACTGCTACCTCCCTCCCTCCAGTACTGGCGCCTACTCCTTTGGCTCTTAGAGGAAGCCCGGAGAAGCCACAGAATGCCCCCCGCCCCGTTGATATCGGAGCCCAGTTGTGAGGTGCCTTTTCACCAGTGACCACACCCCTATCAACAAAACAAAAAGTACTAATGAAGGAAACGACACACGCTGGAGGGGGAGCTTTCTCTTATCTGATGTCATGGTCGGCTGAATGTACGGCAGGTTGGTTGGCATGTTTGTTTGTATTGGCGTTCAGGATCAAAAGTGTAGATGGCACCTGGCCTCATAGATATCACTTGTGTGTATTTCGAGGGAGGTGATACATGAGGGCGATTTTCTTATTCAGAACATGCTACATGCTCCTCCCGGTCTCTTCTAGTTACGCTCTTTTTTTTTTTTTTTTTCCTCGGCATTGACATAGTCTTTGGAAGCAGGATTTAGCCAATGGACTGATAGTCTTGGGTTTTATGGATGAGTCTTCGGTCGAGCCTAGTACACACAAATGAGTTATGAAAACGAACAATGGTTTGATACAGGATGTCCAGTGCAGGTTGCTAGAGTAAAGTAAAATACGTAGAACTGGGAGGATTTGAGTCTTCCTGAAGACTGCAGGATAAGGCTTTCTTCCGTTTGTTTGTCGTCTTGGGTTGATATCAGCAAACAACGGTTTGTAGAATACATGTATTTCTCACGATATGAACGCTCAAGCCTTTAGGTATGGCGTATCGTGATCTATCGGGAAGTTTACATAGTCTTCAGCCCGTTTATCCTAGGTGCAGGAGGGATCCTCCAGTTATTTACACCATACCACCAGCGCCTGACCCTAGCTCCAACACTATTCCCATGCACCCTAGCATTTCGGTTCCACGCTTGCCATCCGCATAGTGTGAGGTTCCATAGGAATCCTTGGAGAAGAGGGAAAGCAACCTAAGAGCATCTTGCGTTAGCAAAAAGAATGTTACCTTGGCCTCGATATCGGTCTAGGGTCGGAACGCACCTGATCCTTGACGGTGATGAAGACAACCTCCCACCACGTCTCAGCCTTAGATATGCTATTAAGATAGCTCTGCTCGAACCTAAGGTCGGGAATGGGGGGGAACGGCTTGGCCTGGGGCTTCTGGATGGCGTAGGTCGTGTCGTCGTCTTCCGAGTCGGAGTCGACGCCGAGGGAGGCGGGCGAGCGCTTGGACGGGTTTATGTCATGGCGAGGGTCGGGGTTTCGCCTTAGGTGGGCCGTTTGGAAGCTTTCGGCCGCTTGGGCCGCGAAGGAGCTCATTGTGGTTTTTGGCGGAACCCTTCGGGAGGTTTGGTTGCTGGAGGGGATATCAATTGACGCGAGGTATGCTCGGCACTGAACCTGAGTTCCGAAGTATGACGATGATGCTGCCGCGGATACTCCTTGCATGGTACTGTGCCAGAACTTTAATTTACACTATCTGAGCACCAGCCAGCCATGCAAGGGAGAATACAGTTATTAGCGATTAATTAACACTGTTTACTGTCGTCTCCTGTGTCGCTGCTAAGTCCAGGTAACAATCACGTGGGTTGTTAGTAAACATTCCAAGATCCGCTGAAACAGTCAGACCTGACCTGGCTGACCCACTGAGGCTGCGTTTTAGGCAGGAGCCCCCTGTCCCCCTCCAAGGTTTAGTGATTACGGCCTATTTTTCCAGACTTGGAATTGTTTTCCAAGAAAAGCCCAAAGTCTTGGGTGCAACTCATCGACTCCCAAACCTTTTTTTCTTCTTCCCTTCTCTCACCCTTCTAACCCAAGAAGCTCGATCCACGTCAAGAACAGAGTCGAGTTTTCGAGCAAGGACAACGAGCGAGGAAACACCGCCAACATGAGCGACGCCCAAGCCAGCGACGCTGAGAAGAACGTAAGTGTTCAATGTTGCTACTTGTCTTTTTTCATGGGTCGAACCCCCGCTGCGCAGCATCGAGGCACATTCCCTTTTTCGCTGCAGCGGACGTGTTGATGCCCCTCCCCGCACTTTTTTTTTGTCGACCATCGATCAAGGACACGAGAGGAGCCTCCCGGACCACACAGAACAACCTGGCGTCTTTAGAATGTTTTAGTTACTGACTATTAGTAGATTGAGATATGGAAGGTGAAGAAGCTGATTAAACGCCTCGAGGCGGCTCGTGGCAATGGTACCAGCATGATTTCGCTCATCATTCGTATGTGGTTAACCCTGGCCCTGTTTTTTGTCTGCATCTTCCTACCCCGCCAAAAATGTCTGGGATGTTCAAAGGGCCATCATGTGTTGCTAACAAAACTTGCCTGCAGCCCCAAAGGATCAGGTTTCCCGTGCAGCCAAAATGTTGGCTGAAGAATACGTAAGTTGCAACCTTATTCTCAGCTTTCTCTCTTGTTTTGGGTTCCTCTGTGTGTATGCATGTCTCATCTAACTTGCATTGTGCTGCTGCAATAGGGTACTGCATCCAACATCAAGTCTCGAGTCAACCGACAGTCTGTGCTTTCGGCCATTACCTCGACCCAGCAGCGTCTTAAGCTTTACAACAAGGTGCCTCCCAATGGCCTTGTCATCTACTGCGGTGAAATTCTCACTGCCGAGGGCAAGGAGCGAAAGGTCAACATTGACTTCGAGCCCTTCAAGCCCATCAACACGTCCCTGTACCTCTGCGACAACAAGTTCCACACAGAGGCTCTCGCCGAGCTGCTCGAGTCCGACCAGAAGTTCGGTTTCATCATCATGGACGGTAACGGCGCCCTCTTCGGCACCCTGAGCGGAAACACTCGTGAGGTCGTCCACAAGTTCTCGGTCGATCTCCCCAAGAAGCACGGCCGTGGTGGTCAGTCCGCCCTTCGTTTCGCCCGTCTTCGAGAGGAGAAGCGACACAACTACGTCCGCAAGGTAGCCGAATTGGCGGTGCAGAACTTCATCACCAACGACAAGGTCAACGTTGCCGGTATCATCCTTGCTGGTTCAGCCGATTTCAAGAACGATCTCAACGCCTCGGACATGTTCGACAACCGATTGCAGGCCAAGGTCATCAAGGTCGTTGACGTGTCATATGGTGGCGAGAACGGCTTCAACCAGGCCATCGAGCTGTCCGCTGAGACTCTTGGCAACGTCAAGTTTATCCAGGAGAAGAAGCTCATTGGCAAGTACTTTGAGGAGATTTCGCAGGATACCGGTCGTGTTTGCTTCGGTATCGATGATACCCTCAAGGCCTTGGACCTCGGTGCCGTCGAGACCCTGATCGTGTTTGAGAGTCTCGAAATCACCCGATGGGTCCTCAAGGATAGCCAGGGAAGCGAGATTATCCTTCACACCACCAAGGAGCAGGAGCAGAACAACCGCGAGAGGTTCATGGACAAGGAGACGGGCCAGGAGATGGAAATCGCCTCGCAGGAATCGTTCCTCGAGTGGATTGCCGAGCACTACCGCGATTTCGGTACGACTCTCGAGTTCGTGTCGGACAGGTCGACGGAAGGCAACCAGTTCGTCAAGGGCTTCGGTGGTGTGGGCGGTATCCTGCGCTACAAGGTCAACTTCGAGCAGCTGGCCGACCTCGACGAGGATGATGATGACTTTTACGACGATTGACCAGAGGATTCCCTCGTGCAGGACGAGGGATTGGCTCAGGCTCGAACATTCGAAAGCGAGGCAGCGAGGCACTCCGGGCCCCAGACCCCGATGACATCGACCCCACGCTCCGCTCAAGCAGGGCGCCGCCAGGTTCCAGGAAAAGGGTTCGGCGGGCCGCAGTGGCGCAATAATCATCAGGTCCATCGGCCCAGCCCGCTTCGCAGCGTCATGTCGACGACTTGAGCTACGAATTAAGATGAGCCAGGGTAAGCCGTTTGTTCCCGTTCCCCTTCCTCTTCTACGAGTTCACTTGGAACGGCAGATTTCTAACATAACGAATCAGACGGCCGAGAAGTTGCGATGCACTGGGTCGTACTGCGCTAGCCTAGCGATAGAGAGACAGAGAGAGATTGTTAGCGACGAGGGGGAAGAACGGTTAAGCTTTAGGCGGTCAAGAATCCAAAACCAAAACTTGCGTTCCTACACTCCTCAATAGATATTATTTGCTCTTTTTACACTTTTTGTCGCATTCTTCTTGCGCAATTTTAGCGATGATGCATTTCAGTAGTGGTGGAATTAATGCGGATGATGCCTCGGTCTCGGTTCCTCAAGATGGCTGCCGGATCGGCCGTCTTCTGAATGAAGCCGGCCACTTTGAATGTAGATTCCCCGCATATTCGAGAAGCACTATACCCAATGCATCATTTGGGTTGTAAGAAGCGTTCTTTTCAGGAGTCGTGTTGCTTGGTTTTTCTAGCCCTGATCATTGATGTGGGGTTGAGATTAGATCGAGCGATGCGAGACCCTTGTTTTCTGCTTCCGGCTTTCGGAGCAGAGCAGCGATCATTGCTTGCTTGACCTCGGAAATTCTCGCCTAATAAAGGCTCAAGGTCCAAGTTCACTTATCAATCAGCGAAACCATTCTTCAACATCAAAGACTACATCTCCGCTACTCTGTAAAGTTTGGCTTCATCAATTTTTACAATTATCAAATATTCTAATAATTCATCTCACCTCGAGTTTCCACTTCAACCATGACCAGCTCCATCCAACAATTCATCACAAGCGCCAAGGCGCGTCCACCCAGACTCATCCGCGACTACCTCTCACCCACAAACTCCCACCTCCTCAGCCTCCTCCTCGCCGACGTCCTCCCCCAAACCTGCTACCCCTACCCCCTTGCCTCCGCCTCACCAAACCCCCTAAACTCCTCCTCTCCCTCCCCACACCTCGCCGGCTCCAAGAGCCTTCCCCCCCTACCCCACCTCCCCCCCTGGGGCAAGCCCCTTCCCCTAGGCCACCACCTCGTGTACTTCCCGCTGCAGGCTCGACCCTCCGAGCTAGCGTGGGACGGGGCCGACAACGACCATGCGCCCGGGGCGCCGTACGTCAAGCGCATGTGGGCCGGGGGGAAGATGACGTTTAGGGAGGGTTGGGAGGATGTGTTGAAGGTGGATGGAAGGCCGGTTGTTGCGTTTGAGGAGATCGGGGATGCGAGGGTCGTCGAGAGGGGTGGGGAGGGGAATGGGATGGTGGTTATGGATTTGAAGAGGGGATATGGTGTTGAGGGGGAAGGGGGAATGGCGATTGAGGAGGTCAGGCGGTTGGTGTTTTTGCGGGGAGAGGGGGCCAAGAAGCCTCCCATGAAGGGTGAGTTTCCCTGAGAGTGGTCTCGTTTCCTCTTCCGTATGCGGAGGGCGGATTAGCGGGATGGTTGTCATATATATACAACTATGAACATACTAACAACGGAGCCGCAGCCAAGGAAAAGCCCGACTACTCGGTCACCTTGACGCCTTCGCCATCCCTCCTCTTCAACTTCTCGGCGCTCACGTACAACGCCCACCGCATCCACATCGACCCGGAGTACGCCCGCTCGGAAAACCATCCCGCTATGCTTTTCCACGGACCGTTTAGCGTCGTGGTGGCGCTGACGGTGCTCAGCTCGCAGTTAGCACGTGGAGAGGCCGTCGAGGTGTACGACTATAGGAACTTTAGGCCGCTGTACGTCGACCAGCCGTTGACTATCTGTGTGAGGAGGATTAGCGGCGGCGATAGGCAAGGGGAGGGAAGCTGGGATGTTTGGATTGAGGGCACGGATGGGGGTATCTCTGTTCGTGGTACAGTGACGACTGCGTTCCGGGGCGAGTCATCGAAGTTGTGAGAAGGATAGATGGGGAGGGGGATGATATGGAACTGGCCAGAAGTTAGCAAGACGCTTGGGAAACCTGGATTCGGCCGGTTTTGAGGGTTAGAAGCAGGCACTAAGCCCAAGGCTGTTGGTTTGCTAAACAAGGCACCCGGAGGCGGACGAGGCTTAGTGCGCAAAAACGCGATGGCTAAAAGATATCATGGGAACAAGTGAGCCTTCCTGACATATGACTTTCTGATTCCAACGATGCTAGCAAGTCGGGGCAGCCGCTTCAGTCAGAGACACCCCGAGAATACAGCATTAACTCTTGCCCTTTGGTTTTCTTTTGCCATTGAATACTTTTTTTTATTCACCTTTGCGTTTGCAAACTTCTTCTGTTCCCCTTTCTCTCTTGAGGTCCATCCCATCACACACATCTTTACCTCCTCATTAAAGGAATCATCACTATTTCATCACTACTCATCACCAAACACCCAGTGCCGATGTCTCTCAGTCAGAGATTCATCTCCTCCACAATGGAGAACGTCGCCATGAGAACTAGAAGTCTCAGCATCCTCAATGACTCCTGCCGCTCCCTAGTCGACTCCGACCGGCTCAAGGACACCAGCGAAGGCTACTGGCCCCTCCGCAACTCCTACGCGCCCCCCTACGAGCACCAAAGCGATCTGCACTTCCGCATCCCCAAGGCCTTTGATACGCCCCAGCTCCTCGAGTTCTGCTTCGGCATCAACGAGCAGACGGCCCGCGAGCTCTTCCACATCTTGTGCTCTCGTCTCTGCGCCGCCAGCAAGCCTCGTCCCCCCATGTCTCTGCACGAGTGCGCCGAGATGTTAACCACGGCGCGTGACGTGCTCCGGACCATGCTCGAGCAGAGACGCGGCAGTGCTTGGCTCGACCCAGTGATCTGTGCCGCACATGGCTACCCGAAGAACGGGGTTCGCACTTTGACCGAGTTCGAGAGTGATTTGAAGCGTCTCGGCGTTGTTGGTGGGGCGCGGTACACGTTCGAGCTTAAGCTGGGACGAAGGAATTACCAGGACCTTGATCCGATTTCCATGATGATCAACTATGCGGTGCATAAGTGGGATTATCTCCTCGATTTGAACGATTTCGCCCTGAAATTGCAGCATTATGACGAGGGTCGGGAACCTGAGGCTGATCACAGGCTTCTTAGAGACCCTCACACCCTGGCGGGCATCAGTCTGGGCACTCCTCCGGTTTTTTCGGACGAGCTCCGTCTCACCATGCAGAGGACTCTCCTCTCGTCTGAGCTCGACCTTGTCCCCGAGTGGACGGATGGTTCCTCCTCCCGGCCTTACAGGCAGACTCCCGCTAACTATGCCCACGCCGTGGGTCACAATCATGGAATGGCGCCGAACGGCGGCGTCATCGACCCGCGAGTCTCTATGCCTTACCCGCGTTCACAGGAGCAGCAATTGCCCGTCTCTCGGCATGTGATTCTAGGAGACAACGGATGGGCGAACGCGTCTCACCAGTTTTCACATGAAAATGTGATCGCTCGCATGAGCGGACCTCCCAGCACGGAGTATCGCTCGCAGACGCCTTCGATCATGGCTGAAGTTCCTGCTACGCCCTCTTTCGCCCCGAGGCCTCTCAACCAGCCTCTCGGCCATGCGCACGGGGTTTCGCGGTATAACATCGTTAGCAACGTTGTCCGGGGCGGAGGCCTTGGCGGAAACTCTCTATATACCCCCAACTCTAACCCTTTTGGCCCTACTCAGTATATCCCTAGCAACAGACCTTACTATATTCCTCAGGGCAACTCACAGAACAACTCTCAGCACACACCTCGACATCAATATAACTCTCAGTACAGCTCTCAGCTGAACTATCAGCAGAACTCTGAGCACATCCCCCAGCCTCAATACAACTCTCGGCAGCATATGCCCCAGGCTCAGGAAACCTCTCAGCACATCGCTCAGCCTCAGTACAACTCTCAGCAGGTCCCTCAACCCCAGTACAACTCTCACTACATCCCTCAGTCCACTCCTCGCCCTGCTCCCCGCAACGAACCTCAAAGCATCCCCCGCACCTCCTCTGCCTCCATCCAGCTCGCCGACGCCGCCCAGTCAAGCGAGCTCGGCATGCAGAGGATGCTTCAGCATTTCCGCAACATGCAGGTGGATTCTCGGGACCGGGACGACGATGCGTCCGAGTGTTGAAAAGGAAAATGAAAAAAAAGGCACAAAAATACAAAAAAAGGAAGGAAAAAAGAAAGAACACGGTCAGGTACACAGGCGCCACCAACTAAAGTCACTCATTCTCTGTGTTTAACCGCTTCCAAGATTGGTAGATCTGGGGCCTATTTGGTTTGGCCAGGATCATCTCTTGCTTCCCACGGTATTTTGGTCTGTATAACATACGATCTTACACGTGGCTTTTTGGCCTTGACGAATAAAGGCTAGCGAAGGTGGCGGATGAGGGCTTGGACTATTGCTCCTTGGAAGGTTTCACGAATTCACGATGTTACGTCTCCACGTTTCTTTTTTTTAAGGTTCTGATGTTCATTATGGACAAGGCGGGTTCTTCTGGGTCTTGGTACCTGAGTTCCTCCGCGCAGAACTATATTTGTTTCTCAGGTCGTCTGCTTTTTTAGTCCCCCTTTCGAAGTAATATAGATACCCTCTGGTTTCGAAGGATCAAGGTCGCAGGGAAGGCTTCAATAGCTACTCAAGCAAAAGTTTCATCATAAAGCACCCTTTGCGTCAAGCGTTATATATGTATGCTATCTCGGGTGTCATATCCATCAGTGTCTTTTGATTCTTCTTTTTGTCCGAGAATTCTTGGCCGTAACTAATAATTTAAACAAGTCAAGACCTATGATCCAATACGCCGTGACAGAAGAGAGGAGGTAAGGCGGAGGCGAGGGTAGGACTATACAGCTACACTCTATAACTTCATACAGACCTTACTTCTTCGCGTTGTAATATTCCTTCCTTCATGCCCTTAAAAAAAAACCAAATCAAAATGCCTGTAAACTTCATAAACTCATAAAACCATCTCATGCATCCAACGGAAGGCTCTCAAGCCTATCAATCAGAACCTGGATGTCCATGTGATAGTGCGGCGGAGCGTTCTCCTCGCCGCCAGTCTTCTCCCTCAACGTCTTCGCAACACCAATCATAGGCTGAACGTAACGCTCTCCCACGGCAGGAGCCATTCCCTCAGGCACCAAATGCCGGAAATCCCTACCAGCAAACAAGAAGTAGGCAAAATTGGCAACCTGCAGGTGGAAAGGATGGTTCTCGGCCCAGAACTCAACGAGCTCATTCATGTCCGCATCGTTGAGATGTCCGACGCTGGGGAATAGCGTGTACTGGAAGGACTCGATGCACTCAGGTGATGAGAAGACGTTGTCCGACTTTGCCTTGGCGGCGAGGATGAGTTCCTCGCGGAGCCAAGTTACGGCGCAGGCCTGGAGGGACGAGAACATGCAGTTCTCAAGCAGATCGTCGAGGATCTTGAGGCGGTCCTCGTCATCGGGGTCCGCGTGGAGGATTTGGCCTGCCAACGTAGTGGCGGCATTTCGGATTTGTAGAGAGCGATGGAATACGGCACACAAGGTAAGGTAGTGGTGGAAGGTCATAAACGCGGGCTTCTCGGTCTGGTCGTCCGCAACGATGCGATTATTTTCGTGCAACCAGGATCCTAGAACGAGTAGGGACTCGATGACTCCGGGATTCTCGATGATCTTGGCCTGGGCATCTTCGCTGAGGTAACGATGTACCATTTCATACAGATCGGGGAAGACGTGCATTTCAGGCTTGACGAAATCGCTGTCAAAAACCTCGGAGGCGAAGACCCAGTAAGCCGTCAGGCACCAAAACCCTGTCGTGGACAGTTTTATTTGGTGCGGATTCTCGGAATCGGGCTCTGTGGCCAGAGGATCGGGTTGGATCGGCGCGGCGCAAATCTCGGCAATCCTATTGGGCTTGAGGTTTGCGAGCCCGAGATCTCCGGCAAGGCCCTGAAAGAAAGATTAGAACCCACCCGCGTATAGAACTGAATAAAGAAGAGAAAGGAAGTGGGAGGGTAGCGGGGCTTAAAAAATGGAAAGAAGCAAAGAGGGAGAAGTCGTCATACCGCTAATTGTCCTAGAAGCGCATCCCGAGCAAGGAGATCCGGGTCGTCCCTGAAGGATTGCATGACAGTTTTCCGACCAGGAACAATCTTATGCGGGTTATAGAATTCAACAAGCCTAGACGCCCATCCAATCTCGTTAGAGTTTACAAAGGCTTCAAACACGCACGTTATGAAGCTCTGTAGAAGCCTGGCCATGATTTCCTCCTCCACCGGGTCTTGCGCTTCCGCTTCGGGATCAGGGGCATTCTTAGAGGGATCGTTTGCTTGGAATGGAGTCTCAAGCGTGGTGCTAGATTTGCGTGAAGGTAAGGGCGGACGCGCAAACACGGAAACGGCGCGAACGAAGCTAATGACGGCGGCAGTCTCCTCGCGGTTCGGGGTATAGCATTGGAGGACGGCCTGGAGAGTTGTGTGGAGGAAGCGAGATGGCCGGCGGACTTTAAGGCGTTTGTGAAGAATACCAAGCATGCCGAGGAGGGTGATGAACTTGGACGACGCGCTCGGGACATCCGGGCTAATAGCTTCCCGTTCCTCGGAACCCTCGGCGTCCTTCCTTTCCGAGCTGGCGTCTCCGCCCTGGTCTTCCTCGACCTCCTCGATGGCTGTTTTCTCCAGCACCTCCAAGGCTTTAAGGATCACCTCGCGCGGGTTTCCCAGCCGGGCCACAGTCTCCAGACATTCCTCACTGCCGGGCACGTTGATCAGCATATCAACTAGGTCCCACCCAATAAGCGTCGTAAGCTCGGCATCCTGCAGGATATCGAGAAGGGCGGGTAACAGCCCAGGGGACATGTGCTGATCCAGAAGGGCGAGGTAGGTAAAGGCGTCAGTAGCGGGAGGACGTGCCTGTTGGAGGCGGCGAACGACCTCTTCGGCAGGCAGATGTTCCCCCATGGCGACTAGATGTCAATGTCGATGATGATGATGACGACGACGAGGAGTCTAATGAAGGTGGTAGAAAAGGAGTGTTTTGGAGATGGTGCAGAAAGAACTAAAACAAATCCCAAAAGAAAGATGAACAGAACCAAAGAGAGATGTTTATTCAGGAAAGGCTTAGTCCGTAGCTATCGTACTTCAGGATATCTTGGGGAGTCCTGTTTGTGTGAAGGAAGGTTGAGTGATGCATTGATGGAACTGGAGATGCATTGACAGGCTGCGTCATAGATGAGACTGAGATGGACGCCAGGGAACATGAAAGATACTTGAAGAATGTATGAGATACTGTGTGATTTAGAGGTATCTGTAAGTACAGCTGATTGATATGGTGTACTTCGTACACTGAAATGCTCCAACATCAATTCAACCCAAGGCGGGGGAGGGGCAACTTTTAGAGCTCTGTCACTGGTTGATTCTCAGCCTGGCAGAGGCGCAGGGGCAAAATGGGGCAGATTGGGTGGACCTGACCTCCCATTTAGGGGTGCCAGACCACTACAGCTGGCGCCAGGCAGCACTGAGATCAAATTGACCCATGCTAACTTGAAGGGAAAGAGCAGAGCAGCCAGTCTCTTTGAGGATATTGTCGGGCATTATCCAGCTCAACTCGCTCCCTTCTCATGGATGGCCTTTTGTGTGTTGCCTCCACCAAACCCGGCCACGAAAGTCGACTAGTTCCAAGTCAAGCTCGAGTTGCGGTGACCTCAAACATGCCCAAGGGCCAACACACAACTTGACTTGGACACACAGCTTGACCACACTGTCTCGCTTCGTGAGTTGTGGCATGGCTGGCCACCAATCCCTTGCCGACATTTACCGCTCTTCTACCACAAGGGCCCTACCAACCACCCTCCTTCATCCAATCCCTGCCGTGCCAGCCGTAAGCCGGCCCAAGATTTAAGATTCGAGGCCATCAGCCTGTCACCGACACTCACCGACGGCGGCCCTGCAGTCTTAAGGCTTGAACGTTAACCCAGCCTGAAGCTGCCTAGCTGCCCCTCACTAGAAACCGTTGCGCAACCCGGTCAATTATCGTCCTAACTCTTTTGTCCAGGGTTCTCAACTCGACGCTGCCAGTCTCAGGGACATAAAACCTCTATTCTGCATTGACTGAGAGAGGCTGTGGGATTCTGGAACGCGGGAACTCGGGAGCTCTGGACCGGACTCATCTCACCTCACCTCACACCAACAGGCAACAGGCACGAGGGCAGGAAGGATCACGGCGCTTCCTACTTCCTTCTCACTGTCACCTCCAAATACTAGGGGGTTCTCCAATGATCAAGGTGGTTCTGGCCCTGGCTTAAGCAATTCCCCGAACTCAATTACATCTTTCCCCTTGTTTTCTCCCTCGCGGGCATTTTTTTCCTCCAGATCCATTGGGCTCGTCCCCACATTCAACCTCACGCGGCAATGCGATGTGCAGAGCCCCTGACACTCACCAAAGACATTTGGAGTGCTCCATCGCCAATACTTGAGATCCAGGAAAAGAGCCCACCTCAGAAAATGCCTACCAATCTCGCCACGCTCCCCCCCGAGCTTCGGCAGACCATTCTTTTCTTCTTAATCGAGGAGTGTCTCAATGCCCCGAAGTCGACTCATTACACATCGCCGGGCTTGGCACCTTACACCACCGTTTGCCGAGAATGGCAAGAAATCATCGAGCGCCAAACTTTCTCCGAGCTCTACCTCTGCCTTGACAGGTTGGATGAATTTGAAGAGTTCGTCGTCGGCGTGAGGCGTCGTCGCCTGCGGAGCATCTTACTACACATCCGAGCGCCGGAGTATTCTTGCGATCCATGTACTCAGAAGGAGTCCTTTGACGACAAGAGGCGCATCAATGACATCTTTACCGAGACTCTGACCCGCCTCTTTTCGCTGATGAATACGTGGCCGGAGGAGGACGTAGTCCCCGGTGGCATCCGGCTAGATTTGTCCGTTTCCAGCCCCAGCGATCTAAGGAACGTCGGCTTGGCCCTCTGGCAGAAGCGCAGGTGGAACACCCGAGACATAGGAGAGAGGCGTTTCGCGGATTCGGCTGTCGACTTTGTGGGCCAGGATGACGAGCGGCGCGTAGTGGGCCTGCTGAAACCCGTTTATTCTATTACCAAATTTGTATCAGAGGGCCTTCATCGTCGCGCCGTCATGCCTGCCGCATATGCCGAGATCATATCTGCCTTGCCTAATTTGCGCGAGGCATATCTGAACATTATGAAGGAGAGGCGCGTCCTAGTAAGAAGGCTCAACCTCTCGCGTAAGTTTCTTCATCCATGAACCCGGTTTAAGATAGTCCGGCCAAGAAGGAAAAGACGAACGGTCTTGCCTGCCTGTGCTTCCCAGGGCGGCAACAGCAATAACACCCTGGAAGGGATTATCAAATTAAAAGCTGACCGCCTTCTTTAGAATTCGGTGACCTGATGGTCCGTTGGCCCCATCGTCTCTCGACGTTAGTTATCAGAGGCAACACAACCTCCAACTGGAGACAGCTTCCTCACGCTTCTATATCCGAGGCCGACGCCGGAGACCATCTTGCCTCCTGTCTCCGCGACGTAGCTCCCCGGCTCCGCACACTTTCCATCGCCAACCTCGTCACCATCAAGGCCTTCCTCATCCCCCTCTGGCCCACCAACTCGGAGGATCGCGACATCCTACCCATCAGCCGCCGCGGCCTGCCCAAGTGCAAGTACCTCGAGACGGTCGACCTGCACTACGCCTCCCTCATCTACAAGATCGACTGGTACAAGGAGAACGCAGACTTCAACAAGCACGACATGGTCACCGAGTTCCGCCAGGACCTCGCGCTAGCGGCTGCCCGACTCGCCGTGTACATGCCGGCGCTCAAATCGCTGACTATTAGCCAGAGACCCATGATGTGGGCCGGACGCCATCGGCTCACTTATTCGGTTCACGAGAAGCACGCCGAACTTGTCTTTTCGAGTTCCTTTGAGTTTGAGCCCGCGGAGTGGGTTGTCGATGCGTGGAAGATGGTCGCGAAGAAGCGCGCGGGGAAGCCCCTGAAGATTCGGACAGAGCGGTTGGTTTCGTATAAGCCTGATGGAGATATCCCGGTTATCCCTACGTCCGCCTTTTGAGGATGAAGCTTTTTTTTTCTCTATACATGAGAGGGCGGTCATATTCACTTTTTTGATTCGGTTATTATGCTTTCCCCTGATTTGCAGCAGACATTAACGGGAGTTGGCCGGTGGACTCTGTTACCTACCTGACACAGGCCCTTTTTTTTTTTTCCTTTTGTCTTTCTCTTCTACCAAAATCACTTTAGACGCAGAGGCGCATACATAAACAGGTAAAAAGGTTATCACGCATTGACATGACGGAATGGGGTTTTCGAAAGAGGCAGAGCGGGACGCATGGATGGAGAAAACAATGGAGGAATGTATAAATCAGAATGAAGTACAAGACATGAGTATATACGGAAAACGCAATGAAAAAAAAACTTCACTTTTAACCCTAATAGTTTATACGTGGACAGCTCCTCGTCTTCCTTCGTGTTTGGGTGACTGGTCTGTCCAAGCTGCTAGAAGTATAGCCGATGTGGATAACCAATGTGATAGCTAATATCAAGCAGACCCGAGACGCCCCAGAGCCAGAGTTCATGTATCGACGATGATTCTACCTCATGCACCATTGTCACGCCTCTGTCCGCTTCTCCGAGTCTTCTTCTCCCTTCCCTTGCCCTTCACCACCCTCACTCTCTCCCACATCAACAGCCACAACCTCCTCCACTTCCTTCTCCCCCTCCACCTCCTCAGCATCCTTCTCAATCGCCTTCTTCTTCTCCTCCCTCAAAGGCTTCCACCCCATCCTCTTCCTAGTCCTCCACAACCAACTCCAATGCTCCCAAGGATCCTCCACCAACTCCAACATATCCTCCACATCCTCCCCCCTCTCCTCCCTCACCTGCAAAACCTCCTCCTCAATCGCCCGCCTCGCGTACCGCATCGCCGTCCACGCCTCCCCGACCCCGTTCCACTCCAGCGCCGCGTACGTGTACGCCTCCCCCATCAGCACGTGCATCCTCTCCTGCTCCAAGAGGCTGATGAGCATCTCGGCGAGCTGGGGCGTTGCCGGGGAAGAGGGGGTTCGGTCGGCGAGGGCGCGGCGGGCTAGTTTGATTTGGGAGAGGCGTGCGTCGGAGGTGGCGATTTGGGCGGTGGAGAGGGAGCAGACGGGGCAGGTGCAGGTGAAGCCCCAGGAGCGCCGGAGGCCGGATTGGCGTTTGTGGTGGGGACGGAGGCCGCTGGTTCGTTGGTGTTAGGCGGTTGGGAGTGTAAGGGAGGAGAGGAGGGGAAAGCTTACTTGATGTAGGAGACTGTGAGTTCTTCACCAGGGTAGATTGTTCGGAGGGCTGTGGCGTATTGTGTGAAGGTTTTGTAGTCCCAGTGGTAGCCTACGTTGGGACGACAGTCGTGGTTCATCCGCGCGGCTTGCAACGATGTTAGTATAAGTCTATTTTCTCGACCTTTTTTTTTTTTTTTTTTTTACAACTACTTCGCCATCTTCTACCCCTAGGAGGAAACAGAGAGGCCGGGGGAAAGGGAAGGAAAAGGGAGAGAGAGGAAAAAAAGACTTACTATCTGCAAACAAGGCATAGAGATTGTTCTCATTCTCATCACCCAACTTCACCTCAAACGCATTCGTAACAAGGACCTTCTCCAACTTATGAACAACATCCATCGAAGTCCCATGCGTCGACATATTCAACACCCTCTCCCTATGCGCCCCCGGCAAATACTCGATCCCGAAAGCCTGCAACCGCAGCAAATCCGTCTCGGCCAGCTTATACACGGGGTTATAGTCGATCAGCAAGCTCGCCGTCTCCGCCATGATGCTCTCCCCCTTGAAAATCGTCTCCGTCGCCACCACGCCGTACTCCTTCCCCGGGATCGGGACGACTTTCGCCTTGGGCGTGAACTTGTTCAGCCCGGGGCCTCCCGCCATCGATTCGGCGAGGTCGGAGTCGGGGTCGAAGGCTGGGTACCGGAGCATGTAGTCGGCGCGTTCGGCTTCGGTGAGCACGACGACGCCTCGGCCGGAGCCGAGAGCGCTGCTGTAGTAGATGCAGAATTCGGTCGAGTCCGGGTCGGTGATGTTGGCGCGGCGGCACGGGCCGATCTTATCCCATTGTGCGTTCGGGTTCTTCTTTTTGCGCTTGCGAGATGGTGGTGGTGGGGTTGTGGGGCCGGAGGTGTAGCGCGGGTCGAGGTCTTCGCTGGGGCAGGTGAGGAGGTGGGCGGCGTCAGAGTTGAGGATAGGTGGGAAGCAGTAGCGGCCGAGATCTATGGACTTGGGGGAGCTGGAGCGGGGGTGGGAGTGAGATGTCTCGGCGAAGACCGCCGCTGAAGAGGCGAGAAGGAGAGAGAGGAGCTTCATGATTTACAATGGACGAGGGCTCTAGACTCGCTATGAAGCTAGTAGCGGACCTTGGTGATGAAGAGCGAGGAAGGAGGACAAAACTCGATGATTGTCTCGACCTGCTCTCCAATGGACAGCTCTTGCTGAGAAGGCTAGGTGCTAGAGGCTGGAAATGGGGCAAGCGAAAAGAAAAAAGAAAGAAAAGAGAATTTATGATCTACATTGAGGAAGGCCATGGAAGGTATATCAGGAAGAATAATGCCCAGACAGATGTACGCGTACTCAATTCACCTCCTAGCATACCGAGATAGAGAGGCAAGAGGTGCCGGAAGTATCAGATAGGAAAACGGTTTCCTGGACATGCCACATGGCGCAAGGAAAAACTCACGATAAGAAAGGCAAGGATTTAAATGGCATAAAGGATCAACGGGATCGTTGTCACGCCGGGACCTCCCTCCAGCAGGAGAAAAACGCGGGGAAGGGAAGGAAGGGGAACATGAGACCAGCCTCGCGGGATAAATGGACAGAGCCACTTGGCTAAGGTAGGGATCCAGAGTTTTGGAGTGTCTGTGTCACAATCACACTCACACGCCCAGCTAAACGCGTAAGGCTCTGCCTTCCAAAGATTCATTTTCGTCGCTGGAAGAGAGCTCCTCTCGGCATTTGCATCGCCGAGAAGGAGAACCCAAGCTTTCAATCATCTCTTCTGACTCGAGCCACGATGAACCCCAATTGGAAGGGAAGAGGGGTTGATTCCGCAGCAGGTAATATCGTGGGCCGGATATGAGGCTTTGGTTAGTCGATAATGGGGCGGCACGGAAGGAATAAATAGGACGGTCTATAGAACCTTGTTCAGGACGGGTGAATATAAGCGGCAAAAGTGAGCCCTGGGCAGATACGCCGTGAGAAGGACGAGTCAGGATGCGCCCAGGGGCCTGCATGATAAGTAAACGCGGGGACCCAGTCAAAGAGGCACATACGATCATCAGAAAAGAGGTGGTGTCCTAGGGACGGGATCCTTGCAGACCGCATCCATCCATCCATCCATCCATCCGATCTGCTTGCGGATAAATAGTCTGAAATATTGGAACTGGGAAAGGCTGGCGAGTAATGAGCGGGCAGAGTCTCGAGATGGCATCCTGCCTCTTAATCTAGTCGCTATCTGGCCTTTTCTGTCCCTGTAGTCTGTAAACCATTCCGGAAGATCGTTGGGCCAAGCTGCTGAATTCAAAATGTTTCGGCAAGTCGCTTCTTTCTTCGATGGAGCCCAGAGAGCATTTGACACCTAGGGGTCTATCCAAGTCCTATGTGCACAAGAATACTCGTCGGTCAGTCTCGCATCTTCACATTCGAGGTCTACGGATGAGCGCCAAAAATGCCCACTCCCCGTATCCCGGTTTCATCTGATCTTTTTATCCGCACTTACCTGCGAAGCGTCCCAATCGCTCCCTCACCTAACCTCGCCATCGGGTGGGCCTTGCCGGATCTCAAGTTCTCCCAGCTAACGACTAGCTCTCTACCAACATGAGCACATCCGCCCGAGCCAAGAAGTCGGTCTAATATGCACCCATATAAGAGGCAGAAATACCCGGAATTGCCACGCGTTGACAATATTGGATCTTAATCCCCATATTGAGAGTGAGTGAGGTTGAAGTGGAAGTGGAAGTGGAAGAGAAAACATTAGGTATTCACCTCCTCAAGCTTTGGCCCCTCTCCCCCGGTTTATCCCTGCTATGATATCAAGCATATTGTCGTAGTTGCGCATTCGTCCGTTTTCATCTGTATGGAATGCGTTCATTCATAGCTTGTCAATGTGTCAATGCTAAGCACGCCCCTGGTGTAAGTAACACGACCAGCAAAACTGGCGATTCCGGTCTTATCGAGATGGGACGGCCAGTGAGCGAGTACTTACTATGCCACATGTTGGTGAACTTCTGCTTCTGATTGTAGATGTTGGCGAGGGTACCTACAGATGAACACGGAAAGCTTGCACATCGGGAGTGACATCGTCTCAAAGTCACAAACTGATTTCTCTAACTATGTTCGAATCCTGGGGTTGTACCTCTATACTACTAACATACTCTTATCCGTTCTCTTATCCGCTACCAAATGCAATAAAGGCATACAATGTAAGACAAGGCTTAAACTGACCCCACACACAAGACTCGACGTCAACCTCGCTGAATTAGAGAAACAACAAAAGTCCACGAGAAATATTGTTCAATACCGCCGAGACGTAGCGGCCTTGACAATCTTGCGTCGGAGATCACGTTCGTCGGTTGGGTGAACGTAGTAGACACTCTTCCCATCGGTTGTCTTCCCGCTCTTGGGGACCTCGGCGATGAAGTTGCGAACAACTTTGAGGATCCTCCGGCTCGACCCACAGGGAAGCCTGGCGGTGTTGAGAAGCTCGGTCTCAGATGCAGAGATGTCGTCATCCCTGGAGTCCCGACCCTTTCCCTTGCGGCCCTTGCCCTTGCCCTTGCCTTTGCCCTTGCCTTTCCGGCCTTTGCCCTTACGGCCCTTGGAGCCTTTCGGGCCGCCCTTCCCAGTTCTCCCGCCCTCTGGACTTGTCGGGCCTTGGGGTATCTGGGGCCCGGGAGGTACGTTCTCGACGAGTTCCCTTGCCTGCACGCTCCCCCCGTCCCGGATTTGCTGCACCTTCTTTAGAATGGCGTGGCCCTCTTCCCGAGTGATAAACTTCACAAGCTCCTGTACGAGTTGCAGCGATGCGTTAGTAGAGGCACCATAAGAAACCACTGATGGCTATGGGTTGAAATCTCATCAACGTACCTTCTCATCTTCGACATGGCCCTCAACAATGCCATCAACGAATGAGTGCTTGAGGACGCTCAGTTGAGCCTTCGCGACATAACAGTTGTCGGTGTCGAGGGCGGCTGCCATGTGGGCCAGGCCTTGCTTCATCTCTTGAGCCTTATCATGAGACAGGCCTGGAAGGGGAGTGGCCGCAACGGCAATGGCCGAAACGAGTGTTACGATGACAGAGAGACGCATCTTGGGTGGTAACGATTGATTTCTTGAGTTGGAATGTTTAAAAAAAGTTGTTGATGTCAACTGATGCAAACGAACGATGATGGGATTGTGTCTAAAGCTGCGTGATGATACTGAATTGGGAGTTGGCCTAGTGTTTGATAGATGAAGAATGATGAAGAGATTTCTGGGAAGAAGATCAGAGAAAAGTAGTCTAGAGGAGAGAGGAGCAAGACTGTTAATGACATCAATCAACAGGAACGGGCCATGGGAAGCGACGGCCGCGTGTAAGTCTAACCAAGTACCGAGTGTCTCCTCGGTGTGTCGGTCGAAAAGACACGGCGCTCCTGCTCCCGGAAAACCGGCGGAAGGAACGGGGGGGGTGGAACGTGTCGATGAGCAGCGGACTAGGTAATTTGTATAGTGAAAGGTCTGTTGATAGAAGGAGCACCCAGGATTCGTCGAGGGTCTAGAGTCGAAAGGAGCGGAGGCATGTGATAGGAACACAACCTCCGCTGTACCTCCTTTCTAATAACGGAAGCATCGCTGCTCCATCTACCCACTCGCCCCCGGACCTCGCTGCCGCAGAGAAATTGAGGTGACTCCAAGTTATCGCTCCTGGGAAACGCGGGGCCCTAGTTTCCCAGGAAAGGCGCAGGAAGGAATTGCAGCCAGAACGAGAAGAGGATCAGGAAGCCGCTAAAGGCACTTGGGATGGCCCGCTCTTTCCGTTCGCCAGCAGTGCATCTGCGACTTCCTTCTCGATTGCAACGGCAACAGCATGCCTTCCCTCTGCTCTAATCATCGACTCATTATGATAAGCCTTCGGGATGCTTGTCTTCTCCGCAGGCACACCGACCTCGACACACCGCTGGTAGAGCATATCGCTCTGCTCGGCAGGAACCAGCTCATCCCTGCCTGCTGCCAAGATAAACACTCGCGGAGGGGCGATGCCGGTTGCCTTGCTTTGCTCGGCTAACAGTCCTAGGTTCTTCCAATTATCGAGATGATTCCGTAGGAATGGCCACAGGTGCTTATAGGGAACCCATCTCTCTGGGTAGAGCGTGCTCAACATGGCTTTAATGGATAGGAATGGAGTCTCGAGTATCACAGCATTTAGGCGAAGCCCCTTCGGAAAGTTGGGCGAGACGGCAAGGTTAGTAGCGAAGCCTGCTCCGATACTCTGGCCCCACACAATCAAGATCGGCTCGTGTTTCCCGCCTGTCTTACTACACTCATCGGCGATCCACTGCGCCGCAGCCTCGGTGTCTTTGTTGATACCTTTTTCCGTAGGCCGACCTTTGGACCTCCAGTATCCTCGGTAGCTAAGGCAAACCATGGTGAAAGCATATTTAGATTTGGGGTTGCGATCTCTAAGGGACCGCAGTACGTAAGACAGATCAGGGAGACGTGGAGGCATCGACGACGCATTCCCTACTACGTGTAAGCGGGTTGGGGGAACAGGCAGCATACACACAAAGTGACTCTATCTAACCTTGGAAGTAGAGGATATACACGGGCACTGGATCCTCTTCGACCCCTGTGGTTGCTTCGGGGCGACCAGATGGCCTGCCCGTGACCACGTCAGCCACGCATAGCGAGAGTTTCGTCTTATCGGCGGCCACTATCTTCTCCTCACGCCATTTGATGCCGTAGCATTGCGCCTCGTAGTCCTCGATTGACTCACGGCGGGCGTTAGGCGGCAGTCCCGGCATGTAGATGATTTTGTTCTGGAACACGACCATCATCGTACACTTCCAGATCCAGAGCGCCCCCAACAGGCCGCAAAACATGGCCGGGGGTAGTAGGAATGGCTTTAGAGATAGTTGGCGTGTTCGGACGTGGATGATGGGATACGTTCGGGAAGCAACAGGACGAGGCCGTGCTAACCTAATTGCCGAGAGGGTATGGGCTCTCGCCGCCATTGCTGCCGTGAGATCCTTCGTCGTGAAGGCATTATACTTCGTAGTTTACCTCATGAATTTATGCCAAGACTGGACCAGAACCCAAAAAGCAGGTTATGTCACAAAATGCAACAGCAAGCAGGAACAGAATGGAAATGGACAAGACGCAGGACAGGAGAAAAAGATTCTGCCGAGTAATGTCTCACCGCCCGCCCTTGCTTGGCTGCCACGGGAAATGTAAATACGCTAAGCTCCCCAGCATCAGTTCATCTCGTGCTTCTGATTCGTACTGATTCATATAGGTGATGCAAGTGATGCAAGTGGACAGATGCCAACGCATACACTGAGCGTTTTAGTCGATATCCAGTTATTTTGGTCCCCTTCGCTTGTTGCAGGTTTCGGGCGGAAGGAGTCGAACCCTTGGATTTACTGTGCCTGTTGAATGTCTCAATTGATGTTGGCTGCTGCAGCCTTGACTCTTTTGACTGGGCTGTGTTGACTCTTCGCTCCTTGGTCAATATTAAGGTCGCCGGGGTAATAATTGGGATCCCGTGCAGGAGCTCTGGCGCTGGACCCGTTCACCAGGCCCGTCATTGTCGCTGGCTGTGGGCGCTGTGGGGTACTTCAGCCAGATGCCCAAAGGCCGATGACCATTTCGTCAGCTTCTTCCTCCCACCTCAGTTGCCACGACCAACATCTCGCTCTTCCCACCTTCAAAATCAACACCCGCTCCACTCTTACTCTCCTGCCATCTACTCACAAGAACTCAAGCTATCTTTCGAAGCGAATCTTCTTTCCTTTCCATCATCCAAATCCGTCCACAAACACCAGTCTGCACCCCGCACTCGCCAAGATCTATTTTCCCTCCCCCCACCATAAACCATTCATCCCACTCAGACTTCAAGACCATGACGAATCCCGAGCCCCAAACGCCGGCGAAGCCAACGACGCCCCGTCACATCGAACTCGAAGAAAACCCGCCAGTGCACCACCCTGGCGAGCCGAGCCCCGGAATGAGGAACGATAAGGGTTGGGATGGCAAGCTGCGCGTTAGGCGGGCGTCGCTGACGAACCCCGAGGCTCTTTCGGATCCAGAGTATTCGGACGACGAGAACGTGTTGCCCGGCGAGATGATTGACGCTGACGAAAGTATATGAACTCCCCGAACTTTTTAGTTTTATAATGAATACCTCGGAATGCCGTACTCCCGCGGGAGGCTCTTAGAATGCTGTTGTGAGGTACAATAATCTCCATCTACTACGGAACTAACCTCTCCGTCTCTACCTACCCATAGACCTCCTCGACGGCGAACCCCTCGACACCGACGAAATCATCGTCTCCCACTCCCGCATCGCCTCCATCCCCGCCCTCAAACTCGAACGCTTCCAAAACGTCGCCCGCATCTGCTTCCGCCAAAACTGCATCCAAGAAATCGACGGCCTCTCCTGCCTAGCCCCTAAGCTCAAGGACCTCGACATGTACGACAACCTCATCACGCGCATCCGCGGGCTCGACGACCTCGTGAACCTCACCAGCCTCGATCTGAGCTTCAACAAGATCCGCCACATTAAGCACGTGAACCACCTTAAGGAGCTGCGCGAACTGTTCCTCGTCGCGAATAAGATCTCTACCATTGAGGGTTTGGAGGGGCTCGATAAGTTGACGTCGCTTGAGCTGGGGTCGAACCGTATCCGCGAGATTAAGAACCTTGAGTCGCTCGCGGCTCTAGAGGAGCTCTGGGTCGCCAAGAATAAAATCACACAGCTTACCGGCCTCGGAGGACTCCCCCACCTCCGCCTCCTCAGCATCCAATCCAATCGCATCCGCGACCTCTCCCCCCTCGCCGCCGTCCCCGGCCTCGAAGAGCTGTACATCTCCCACAACGCCCTAGAGTCCCTCAAGGGCATCGAGAACAACACGAAGCTGCGCATCATCGACATCTCCAACAACCAGATCGCCAGCCTCGAAGGTCTCGGACCCCTCGCCGACCTCGAGGAGCTGTGGGCTAGCTATAACCAGATCGCGGACATCGGCGACATCGAGAATGCGCTGCGCGATAAGAAGAAGCTTACGACGGTTTACTTTGAGGGGAATCCTGTGCAGCTGCGCGCTCCGGCGCTGTATAGGAATAAAGTTAGGTTGGCGCTGCCGCAGGTCATCCAGATCGATGCCAGTATGAAACTTCTTCTTCCTCTCCTTCCTCCCTTGACAAAGCCCCTGATGTTCTTTACACTTGCTGACCATTTGTTTCTTCTTCTACAGCGTTTGTCAAGGTGTAATGTACAATAGATTTGAATTTTGGGTTCTCTGCATCACACTTGCCGTGTCTCTTCTCTCTCCACGGGCTGTAGTCCATTGTTATATGGCAATGGATCTGCATCCTTCTCTTGGAGGAAACTAGAGTATGCAGTGGGTTAAGAACACAGAGGTTCACATGTTGCTCGCTTTTCTACTCGGAAATACTCTTTTGATACGGCTTTACGATGGATGGACAAGACACAAACACAAAAAAGACATCCCATGTTATGCAACATTATTTGAAACCAGGCTATTGTTTATCGTTTATCGTTGTGGTAAATATTAGGGGGAATACCACAACTGGCGTAAAGGGTCGGGTTTATTTTTGGTCTTTCTGAGGATAAGGTACAGGAGGGGTGGATGGTCTTAAGAGATGATGACGAAGAGGGGGAATCTTGGAAGGGATCGAAGGGCGTGGTGAGCTCTGATCCCTCCAATAAGCCTCATGCTCTCATGGGCGGGCAGGTTTTTTTGTTTCCTTTCATGAGTTCTTCTTCATCTGCCCGTAGTGGCATGATGGTTCATCAAATACACAAGTCATGAGAATAAGTGGGCCAGCGGCATCGCTTAGCCAAAGATCCAGAGGGACTCGGTAGGGAAGTACTACAGAGGGGTTCGAGTCAGCAAGAAACAATCAATAAAAAGAAAAGCGATCGGAAGCAAAAGAAATCAAGAGGGTACTTACGTTGGAGGGCTGGTTGAAGCGGAGGTTCCTGTCAAGCGCGCTGATGGCATCAATATCCTCCTGGGGGAGGTCGAAGCTCGTGACATCGAGGTTGGCCGCCATGATGGCGGGGCGGGTGGTCTTGGGGATAACAGCGAGGCCACGCTGGGTAGCCCATCGAAGGAGGACCTGAGAGGGGGTCTTTCCGTTCCTCTCGGCAACGGCCTTGATGGTGTCTTGCTCGAGGAGAGGGGTGAGGCCCTTAGCCTGCTTCATGGAGAACTCCTCAAAGGAGAGGGAACCGAAGGAAGAGTAGGCGGTGACGGCGATGCCCTCGGCCTTGGCGAGGTTCACGAGCTCCTGCTGGACGAGGTAAGGGTGATGCTCGATCTGGAGGGTGGCGGGGCGAATCTTGGCATATCGGAGGAGATCGTAAAGGAGCTGGCCCTGGAAGTTGGAGACTCCGATGCTCTTGGCGAGACCCTTCTCGACCAGGCCCTCGAAGGCCGTCCAAGTCTCCTGGATGGAGGCCTTGGAAGTCCTAATCTCGCCCACGCCGTCGACGAACCAGCCGGGTGGGTAGCGGACGCTGGGGTCGACGTATTCGAGGGCAACGGGGAAGTGGATGAGGTAGAGGTCGAAGTAGTCGAGGCCCCAGTCGGCGAGCTGCTTCCTAACGATGGGCTCAACGCGGTCGCCGTCGTGGAAGGTGTTCCAGAGCTTGGAGACGATGAAGAGCTCCTCGCGCTTTACGAGACCGTCGGCGATGGCGCGGGCGACACCCTGGCCGCACTCAACCTCGTTGCCATAATCTAGATTAATGATTAGACGACTTCTTCAATCCCAAGATAGAAAGAAATATTGGCTCTCAATTTTAATTTCAAAATGGGGAAATGGCAGGAAAAATTGGGGGGAACATGGAATTCAAGTGATCGTGTAAGATAGCGTAAAATGTTAGGACATCGCATGAAGATCCGTTTTCAAGCGACGACGAGAGCTGTCCCGGTTCGATCGGGCCACGGAACCGGCCCCAATCCCTTCAGAGAGCCCAGGGCCCTCCAAATCAGGAAGCGCCAGGGCAAAGCTATGCCCACTTGCTGTCTGGGTGAGCGCTCAGGTGCATGGGGAAAGGTGCAGACGGAGTAAGTCAACTTCGAGGACAAGGAGTCATTCGGCCAATCAAGCGCTAGGACCGGGTCGGTTTCATGCATATCGGCATGGCGCGGTAAAATAAAGAGAATGGAGGGGTATTGGAAGCTATCCGCCCCTCGATTTTGCCTGTTGCCTGTTGGCACCGCTTGTTTCCCTTTCTGCTTTGGTCCATTCTCTTGGTTGTCTCCTCTGGAATCCAATGTAATTCGTACAGGGCGCATGGGGGTGTCCCGGGCTCATTGGCTTGCAAGTCGATTATTGGGGTGGCGTGGACAACACGATCTCGTGAGACCAGCCACAAAGCTTCATGGGTGGTTCTTGAAAGTCCAAATAGCTCCAACCTGAGGAGATTTCCATTCCTTCGTCTTTTGGAAGTTGTAATATAGGCAGAGAGGGGGATTATGTGCTATGGTGATAAAGAAAACTATGGGGCTCCCCAAAACTCACCGCAAGCGCCGTCAAAGAGGCGGTATCCGGCCTTGATGGCGTTGCAAACGGTATCCGCGGCGACATCGTTGCCGACCTTCCAGAGACCGAAGCCCACCTGGGGCATGTCGACGCCGTTGTTAAGCTTGATGTTGGGAACAGCGACCATTTTGGCGGAGTGTTGCTGGGAGCTTGGAGAGTGTTGTTGAAGGGGACCTAGACGGGATAGATGCTTGGGGCTAAGCGGACTGAAAGTGCGAAGTGATCGGGCGGAATGGGTTGGTGAGGAGGAGATGGGTCAAGAATAGTCGAAGGAGAAACGAGGAGCAGATTCGGGTAGAAGAGATGGAGGACACGGTCATTAATGTATGCAAATGGGAAAGGCTGGTCATGTAGAAATGCCTTGGAAGAACTCTTCGTGTATTTATAAGAGGGGGTTTTAAGGTAGAACCGGGAAAGCTATCAACCATCCCACTCGCGCTGCAGCTTCTAATACAACCCACCTCGCCTTTCCCCTACCTACCCGAGAATCACACCCCTCCATGATCCAATGCTCCTAGCACTAGAACGTGGGATGAGTGGCGGGGCGGGAGGTGGAAGAACGGGTCTAAACAGTGGTGGGGAAGAGGGGGGGTTAAGATAACAAGCCAGAAGTGAGCGAGGCTTTCGAACAAGGCAACCGGTGGCAGCTCTGTTTTGATGGGTATCAATTCGAAAGGACCCTCGTCCCTTTGATGGGGTCCCGACTGCGCGATGAGCCTGTTCGCGCGGAGAAGACAAAACTGTATGAAACCATGCGGCGCAGTCGTACCTTGTCTGGCTGATGATCCTCGCTGCTTCTGGGGACTTCCTCGAGTGCGGAAGGTACTATACCTGAAGTATGGTTGCATGACGCGAGACGGATTCTCTTGCTGGGGCGCAAAAGGCTACCCGGGTAATATTCATCGCTCTGGAGACCTCAGTCGAGTTGGATACGACGAAAGGAGGGGTTCGGTGTTATTCTCGAAAATTGGCCGCACCCTCCCATCGATGCTACACGCCGGAACTTTGGCAAAATTTCTTAGTTTTTTCTTTCTTTTTTCCTTCCCTGCATTCGTCGAGTACAAGGGGGTTGACGTCAAGCTAGGGCCAGCTAAAGATGGCTCCAAGGCTAGTGCGAAGTGGTCCCTTAGGAGGGATGAATCGAGTTCGCATTGATCCAAGATGAGAAGAGGGGCCGTTATTTGGTGCAAGTTCCTTCATGTTCCCACCAGTGTTACCAGCACACCTCTCTGGACCATTTTCTCCGATGCCGCCGATAGTGGTTCCGAGACGACGGGCAATTTTGTAAGTGGTCGGCGGACGGACACACTTATAAAACCTCCGCTATTTGGAAGTGGTAGGTCAGCAGATGGAATGCAAGGCAACAGCAGCAGCCAACACTGAGTGATCGAATCAAGATGAGATCAATTGATGAGGCAACCGGCAGAAGCGGGACCGAGAATGACTCGAGGGAGGGGCGTATCGCAGGAACATGGCCCAAGACGCGGAAACGCTCCAACATAGCTCCACCAAGGAGCTGATGTTGAGATCAAAGAGCGAGAGTGAGCACTCGAGAATAGTTTGTGTGGCCTTGTCCCCCACTCTTTCTCTCACCTGTGTGTTGCACAACTTGTGCTCGTGCTCCAGATACGGGGACTCCAGTACTTCGTAGAATGAATCTCATTGGCATGGATAATACCATCGACCCCCTCCTTCTCCTTCTCATATCCTCCATCCATTCCGGGTCGCTCCTTCTGGAGAAATCCAATTGTGGAGCCCCAAGTACGTGGACACGCTCTTCTAATTGTCTAAATCGCACACCATTGCTCCACAGCATGGCAGGTGCGACTACTGCAAGCTAGGCAATAGGGCCGGTACACTGGAGTGTACACGACGTAACAGTCTAAGTTGTTGGTTGCAGCTGCGCCACGAATGCCCGTTCCTGCAATGTGCTTTCCTCTTCATCACAGCCGACGAGGCAGGTACTGATGTTGAATTTCTCTCAAGGACGCTCCTGCATTCATTATGGGTGATTCTTTCCCTCTGTAACACTGCACCTGTAGGAATCTCAAAACTTTTGTTGAGGTAACTAACTACCTGACTTGTGTACTTGTTATGAAACTATGCAAGTAACTTGTTTTCGAAGCTTTGGATTGATCTACTCCACGACGATGGAGGAGAAGGCTGAAGGGGACAAGAAAGTTGAGCCCCGAGAAAAAACCGACAGCCACCCGGACTGTGCTCCCTTCAATGCTAGCCATCTGAACCAGAGTAGCAATGCCCTGTACTGTCTGATGAGTTTCTTGCTTTAACAAGATGACGCAAACACCGAGCGAATGTCCCCGAGACGATACACACCAAGTTCGGTGAGAGAGCGGAATTGGATCCCTTATCGGCACCAGTTTCGCGGAAGTTTCTGGACCCGGCGATCGCGTAAAGCCTTTCATCCGACCGACGCCCGTGTCAGCGGCCCAGATCAACGGGCGGGCAGCGCGCCCAGAGATTGTAAGTATGAAATATGGGATATACCGGATGTATGCAACTCCTGTCATATTCTGGCTTCTTTCGGAAGGAATATGACTCCATCGAGAGGTCACTTTGCTTTGTCGTTTCGAGAGTGCAGCTATTATCTGTTGTTTGGCCGTGGTGTCTTTGTCTTGTAATACTAGACACAGTCCGATGCTCTCAAGTCAAAGTTTCTACGGATCAATGATGCTGGTTTACACTCCGAGCAACATTGGACTGGCATTCCGTCGACGAGTTACTATGAAAGCCCGCTCCACTACGGCGATTGCACTACGAAGTGAGACATGAACAGGAAACGCATGGCCCAGAGGCCCCAGACACTAAAGACTTTAGGCTATTTCCAAACTGGGGCTGCGGCTAATTCGCCAGTGTTTGCGCTATTACACGAAGCTTAGGCCTTCAACAAGTGAGCACTTGAGTCTTTAGCACGATCGTGCACTTACTATGGTGGTCGAGAGAGGGCTGTCGAAGGCATTGGGAAACGCACTCACCGCTGTGCAAAGGAGTAGACCTATGACGACAACCTTTCGAATTGGAACCTCGAATAACCACTCTTGAGTCTTGAGGGATATGGTCCTTGTTTACACCGACACTTGATATTCCATTTGCCGAGGTTCACCAGCGCAAGTTCGCCGCAAACCCTCACCTCTGTCAACAAGGACGTCGGCGCCGGAAAGAAGGCAGTCGTCCCGCATTCCGATCTCACCGCCGTGCTTTGACCACTATCAATGGATTTAACTTTCTTGTGTTCCTCCGCACGTTTGGCTGCTTCCTGCGCTCTGTCTCAGCGCCTCTTACTTCGTAATAGTTACTCGCAAAGGTGGGTTGGGGGACGATCCCAGATGACTGAAATGGTGCAGCATGCAGGAAAGTGTGAGGGGACGTCTGGGAACCCGGGCCGTCTATCCTGGACGCCCGTCGACCTGCACTAGGCCGGGATAATAAACTAGTATAGAACACTGACAGTGGTATTATTATTATTACCCATCTTCTTGCTTTTTATGCACATGCGGAAGCAGAATAATTATGTGCGACATGTCCAGTCCTCACGCTCACAACGCCTTAACCACACTTCTCACTCCACCTGCCCTCAGTATTCCAATGAATGGGCCTCCTCTCGTCCGTCCCGCTATTACTCGAAAATGGCATGGAGGAGCTATCCGTGGGCAAGGTAACTGGAATACTGCGTCTTGTGGTCCATGCAAACCCCCCACGGATATATGTCCCCCGCTCTGCTCTCACCAACGACGCTTCTCTTACTTCCTTCTAAACTACTAGTATACTATCAGTAGTAGGATTCGTTTGAATACATGAAGATATGTGTCCAATGACATCTATCCCTTCTCTTCTTTGGAATTCTCCCGCTCTGCCAGTCAGTACGACTGTATTCCGTTAGAGGACGGGCCATCGTTCAAGTGCCGGTTTTGGAGAACGGAAGGGCCCGGCAGTTGACTATATCCTCCCCCATCTCCTTGTATATCTACCTTACTTAAGGTGCAGCTTCGTAGCGGGAGGGAGTGAGGGGTCTAGAGGAGGGGGCCCGTTCGTTTGGACGCCAATTTGCGAGGAAGCACCCTTCTCTTAAACGTTCGCCTCATTTTACTGTTTAGAGCGGTACGTAGGCTCACCGAAGATATGGTTCCGTGCCTAACCTAGCGTCTCGTGTATGCGTGTCTGCCGTCTTTTAGGCGTTGGTACGGATTTAAGTGGAATATGCTAAGTATCCCCTAGGGAGGTAGGGAGGTTGGCTACCCATTCAAGCCGTGGTGGAGTCGTTCCTATACCTTATTATGAACGGCAGGAGCATGATACTATCTTGTACATTGGGAATCCATGATTCTTTGAATGGAGCCTGAAAGCCACAGGCGAAGCTAAACTCTAGCGAGAATGGTCCGGGCATAAGTGCATCATGTGGGAATAAGATCCCCCAACCAGATTAAGTGCATCCTGTGCCGGTGGTGATGTACGTTGAGTCCATCGCATACCTGAATCGTCCTAGCTCTGAAGCAGAGCGGAGGGGTATTGGTAGTCTCCGCATTCAGTTGTGTTCAATATCGATGTCCATGTGATCAGAGGTCAGAGTAGCGTTGATGAGTTGGAAGCTATCCTGATATACAGGTTATGAATGAATTGCAGACGTCGAACCTTCGCTGACACTTCTTGCAGAAAGGAAAAAAAAATCATAGAGTTGATATTTTCATCTTACCCAAGTATATGCTTTCTATATCACCAAGTTCGAGAATGCACCTAACTCATGAAAACCACTCCCCCAGCGCCACATTCTGCATCTAAACAAAATCAAAACCAAAACAGCCCTCTTAACCAAGCCTTCTATTCTTACAGCGCCTCCATACTCTCATCCCCCACGATCTCCTCAAGCGACTCCTCAAACTTCTCATCAACAGACTCCTCCTCCTCCTCCGCCTCTTCCCTACTAACATCAGCATAAGAAGGCGTAACTCCAGACTCGCTCTCCACCACCTCAGATTCCTCCTTGGCGGCAGCATCACCATCGTCGGAGGTAGCGGCAGCGTACGAAGGAACGGCCAGGGGCGCCTCGCCGCCTTCGACCCAAACGCTAGCTAGCTCGCGCTCGATATCGGCGTGCCTCTTCTTCAATTCGTCGACCTTGGCGAGGCGGTCGCGGATATCGTGGATCTCGCGCTCGACTTGCATCTTCTCGCGCTCGGTGCCGATGCGCTCGAATTCCCACTCGTCGCCGTTGTCGCCCATGCCGATGGTGAGGTTGAAGGTGTGGTACTTCTTGAGGGAGGCGCGGGTGGAAATGGTGATGAGGGCTAGAAAGAAGACGGTTAATACGGTGATGACTTATGGGCGGGGCAGAGTGAACGTACTTATGCCCTTCTCCTTGCACGTCTCGTAGAGAAGACCCTCAACATCACTCGACACGGCACTAGTTCCCTCATCGACGACGGCGTAGCGTGGTTCATGGTAGAGGAGGCGCGCAAAGCCCATACGCTGCTTCTCACCACCGCTGAGGACGTCCTTCCACTCCTTGCGGGTATCCCAACCGCCCTCGCGGTCTGGGAGGTAGCCGAGGCGGGCCTCTTCGAGGATATGCTTGAGGTCATCCTCGGTTTTGCGCTTCTCGCGCATGTCGTACTCGTTGTCGGGGTAGATGACCTGGTCGCGGAGAGTACCAATGCTGAGGTAGGGGCGCTGAGGGAGGAACATGATGCCGTCCTGACCGGTCTCCTTGGGGCGGCTGACGAGGCCTCGATAGACAGGCCAGAGGCCGGCGAGGACTCGCGCGATGGCGGACTTTCCGACACCATTGGGGCCAGAGATCTAATAAGTAATTAGCCGAAAGTATGTTCCGGGGATGCATCGCTAGGGCAAGGGGAACCTACCAGTAGATGTTCGCCGCTGCGCACAACCATGGACAGCGACTCGATCAACTCGTCTCCGCCCTGGGGCCAAAGACCAGGCGCAACAATGGGTACCTGCTCAAATCTAACGCCGTCGAAGCCCTTTTGGACGGTACCTTGGACGTCTGACAGGGAGTAGAGTTCACTGTTGCCGCCCCTGAGGTAGTAAGCATTGGCGTGGACCCTGTGAAGCGTAGAAATCAAGGTATACACGCGGCTTGTGTAGCCTGCCAGTTCGGAAAGGTCTTTGATGGAGTACATCATCCTGCCACCGGCATCTGCCAGGGACAACATGAGACGCTTATTCGTAATGAACTCCTTCATACGACCGCGCTCCCTGCCTCCCTTGTCGGAACCCGAGGCGAGTTCCATGGCACCGCCAAGGCCACCCCATGCAGGGAGGAACACGGGCAGCGAGGACAGGAGATATCCGTAGGCACTCCAGCTGTACTTGAGAATGAAGTCCTCGAGGATATTGTACCGAATCTTAAGCATGTAGATACCCTCCATGAACTGTTTTAGGGATTTAAATTCCTTGTTCAGGAACTGCTTCTCCATGTCGGCACCGCCGTAAAAGGCAACCTCCTCGGCGTTCGCGATTAACCGTGCGTGCAGGCTCCTGAATTCGCCCTCCTTTTTACCCTCAACAGCCTTTAGCTTTCCAAAGGGAGGCGATAGACGGCGAAGAATGCTGGCGGTCAAGAAGTAGTTGGTAGTCAAGCCTGTCAAGGCTAGAGGTCCCAGTGATCGGTAAAGCTGGTAGTTGAAGACGCAGAGATCGACAAACGGCTTGCCCAGTGATGAATAAAGGTTCGCGGCCGATGCGCAGAACAGTGTCAGGTCTTGGGTAATGTACTGGTCGGCGCCGTGGCCAACACCGCCATCCAGGTTGTGGAGTTTGTAATAGTTTAGGTTATTGTTGAGATACAGATCGTGAATGTATCTCGTGAGACGAGTCCTGAAGGCTATGGATACCTTGGATTCCAGGAACTTGATCATGGCGTTGGTGTAGGAGGCAAAGCTACCGAGGCCGCACCACTGTAGGTAAAATCCAAGGTTAGTACTGAATGTGAACAATACGGAGTGCGAGAGCTTTAGATGACCTACCTTGACTATGCCCCAGAGGAACCGGCGCCCGTTCCCTGCAACCAAGTCTCGCACAATCTCACCGTCTAACCGAGCGACCACTAGAGACAAGTACGTCCGGAGCATCAAAAAGACGCCGTGACTAACCAGGAGACCGGCTTCTTTGCTCGTCCAGCGCGGTATCATAATGCTCATCAGACTCAAGAACTGGTGGAGAAAAGCCAAATTGAGGCCAGGCTTAGTTTGCGCCGAGGGAACGGTGCCATCTCGAAGGCCGGAGACTCGTGGGGGGTTCAAGAAGAGACGTCGATGAGCTTCGAAGGTGAGGGGCTTCGTCGTGTGGATGACGACCTTGGAAGTTCCGTTCTGCTGGGGTACGTATATCGTTCGAGACCCGTCCTTATTGAAGAGGAACGAATTGGTGCGCACAAGCTTCTTGCCCTGCTCGCGCTCAAGACGCCGCCTCTTCCATCTCCGCCTGGCGCCCTCACCGGCGAGGATGATGGAAGCGGCGAGCGCGAGAGCTGCGAGCAAGCGGGTCGTCCGGGATGTGCCCTTTAGGCGGGATCGAAAGCGCTTGGTATACTTGTCGACGAATTCCGCGATTGCTTCTTCGGCAGCAGTGTGCCGGAGCGTGGATTGGACGGTCATCGCCAGCGGGGGAAAATCAGGTGCCGCTGTGTCGTTGACGGAGTTGGCTTCGACGAGGACGGCTAGATGGTCATGTTCCTAACGAATTCGCATCTCGGGGGAGCTCTCTCGGGTTAAAGAACAATAGGAATATCGATAGAAAGGACTGCGATAGTCGAGGTAATGATTAGGAAGAAATCGCCGCCTCTTGTGTCTGTGGAAACTATGTCCGGAAGCTACTATGGGCGAGATTTCTAGACTCGAAGAAGTGTTACATCATACATGTGATCGTTTCTAGCACCGACCAAGGCCGAGGCAGTGATTTTTAGTTAGTGCTTTCCCACTGGACAACACTGTTGTCTTTCGTAAGATTACGACACAGCTTGTACCCCAGATTTGGGCTCATATGCCGGCTTAGTCATCATCTGGGGAAGGCTTGGAGTGAGCTCTGCCATGTGACTGAGGCCTGACTCGTGAGACTCGTGACTGTGGTACCGCACCATGTGGTGTCCAGGTGTCCTGGGTCCAAACATTGGCCAGTGGCTAATTGGAACGTGGCTGCTTCGAGGAACTGGTGGCGGAGACATATTTGGACGTGAGAAGTAATAATACGAAGTCGAGCAATTTAAGAAATGAAGAGACTTGATATCCCTCATTTGACAGTGCGGCTGCCCCATACGAAGTATAAGCTCATGGCCAGGGTGAGATGAATCTGTCCATCTTACAAAGGTACAACCCCCCACGGTGGCACGTGCGGAGCAATCATCATTTCACATGTGCGAAATGCGGTCCAGGGTTGAGATTGGGAGATCTGGGATTCGAGAGAAGGGCAATGCTAACAGTGGGCGAGGTGTTATAATCTACATCACCTCCATGCGAAATAATCTACAATCCAAAGGGAAGATCTATTCATCCGAAGTAAATCGGCCGTCGCCACTAATAAAATTCCGTCAATCAACATGTTTGGGGCCAAGCTAAACAAACCATTGTATTCCTGTGCAAGGGAGTCGAGCATCATGTGGAGGAGTAATGGACTGATTCCCGACTGGGTAGGTGCCTGAGTCTGTCGCCAAGTTGCATGTGAAGACAGCTTGCGGGCTCCCAAAGCTGTGGTCCGCTATTCTGGTGCCTGCGAGACCCGTCAAAAGGGCGACATTTATATCTCACTGGGAGATCAAACCAACTGTCAATGCTTTAAGTGGGCTGGCTCGGAACCGACGAGCGAGGCGTCAATGAACGTTTTGGCATGCAGAGTTCGTCCTTCGAGTCCCTGACGGGAAATGCTAGCCTCGATCTGAGTGGCTCCTCACCTGCTGCGGGACCCTTACCTATCACCACAACGGGCGGCAAGATGGCCAATCAAGACACCATAACCCACCTCCACGTCTCCAGTCACAGACATAGCCCATCATGCTCAAGCAAACTTAGAAGATCTCATCAGTCACTTTCTATTCAAAGCATAAAGATGAAGCTACTGCTTAGCACCCAGCAAGGGGTAGGAGAATTTAGGGAGCTCCCGTCGACCAAGTACGAAGTACTGTCGCCGAAGCTGAACTCGAGGGCTGCTGCTGTTCGGGGATGGCTCTTTACCTGCAACGTAGCCTGCCTGGATCAGCACGAGGGGCTAAGGTAAAGCCAGACCAGGCTGTAGCATGTACTTCATACACTATAAGTACACTATATCTTCGAGGAGCTCCCCTTGGCCAGGTTGAGCTCTTCAACAACCACAGAGCTTCTTCATAATGACCAGCCCCTGCCCCAGCAAGCCTCCAATCCGGGGAATTTCTACCAACTTCCGTAAATCCGTCCCGCATGTCGCAACCACACTCTCAACTGCTGCCTTCGTACGAACTTGGAGGAGGATGGCATGAGAGTGTGTGGAGGCAGGCTCGGCGGCTTGCGAAACGGGCTAGTACCTGGAAGCTAAGTTGGACCAGGAAGCGCCCCAGGATCTGCCATTTATGCACGCCGGTGGACTTGCATCGGCCGCTATGTAGATGTGACTATTGTACTATTTTCATTGACCCTGACAACTTGTCGTAAGGCTCTTCAAGTGTACGTCCGTCTGCAGCGTCTGTACGAAGAAGTCCAATAAAGGTAGGGATCCATCATTATACCGAGAGATTCTTCGATGTCGTGTTTCGTCTCTTTTTTGTCTTCCTTCGTGCCGAGTCAAGTACACCCTAATTCTGGTATATTGGCATGTACCATCATCCCTGGCGTCGAGCCCAAAGGAGCAAAGGTACTTGCAAAGTGCGACACAGTGCGTAATGTCGGCTCGTAATGTGGCTCACCAAGGTGCCATTCAGCGATTGTCGTGGTCCTCGGCTCTAATAATGTGGGAAATGAAGGCTTCTGGTTGAGCAATTTGGGGCGTAATCAAATATACATGTACACCACGAGGTACACTAGGTGCGGAGTGGGTCAGAAAGATCGTACTCACCTCCTTCGTGGTTTATGAGGTGCTACATCATCCCGAAGACCGATGGTGAAGTGGAATTAATCCTCGCCTGAGCAGTTGAGGATTGTGCGGTTGCACATTGGTAGGCAGTCGGAGCTACTTTGCGCAGCCACAAAGCGACGGGTTCAATCTTGGCGGGAGAGATACATCAATAGAGGAGGACAGTAATTTTATATAGTATGAATATCGGATGTATTGCCTGGCTCCTGTCCAGACTTTGTACGCACTTTACTTGTACACTACTTGGAATCGGACTCAGTCTACGAAGTACGAAGTATTCTAGTGCACGAAGTAGTGTCCAGAAAATGGTGTCGTGCAGTGGTATCCGGACTTTAAGCTAATCTCAAGTCATGGAGAACCTGGGACTGCTGTGAGCGACAGGGACTAGGGATGATCAGTGCACCCCCGGACCAGACCAGAGAAAGGTGGGTGTGATTGGGGGATAGGTGCATCTTGCTAAGGTACTTTGTATACTTTATACCCACCGAGCTCGCCCAAGATGTCAGACTGTGCAATGTGTATACTTTGGAGGAAGCTAAATTTGCAGTGAAGTGCTTCGTCGAGCTGAGTTATGAATGGTTCCAAATTCCACAGGTCTCTAAACAAGCGAGGAGGGAGCGAAAACAAACCTGTCTCATCACTCACCCACTCGTGTTGACCAATATATGCATTTATTACCCGAATTGATCAAATGTAGGGAGAGCGACATCGATCACGAACATGGAGTTGTTCAAGCAGCGGGGAACAAGAGCTTCTGGCGATGAAGGGAGATGGAGGTACTTGAGCGAGTTCCCACATGTCCTGTGGATGAGATCGATCAATCAAAGCTTGGTGCAACAGGCTCACCGACGATTTGCGGTGATTTGTGTGGGCCAAACTCTCGAGTGTACGAAGTACATCGTGTACACTAATTCGTACAGACACTGTACACTACTGAGGTGTGCTCTAATTCAATATTCCCTTGATTGTTCACTATTCTTGCAAAGTAGTTGCTACCATCTCGCACAGTAAAAAACTCCATATAGTTGATGTACTTCGGACAAGTACTTCGTACAATTGTATTGATCAATGAATGCTTGGAGTGGCTCTCGCTAGTGCCCACTGTCCAAGCCGCCCAAAGCATTTGATCAATTTTAGTGGCAGGATCTATCCACTCTCATTCAATAGCTTCATCAAATCGATCGTGCAATCAATTGCGGTCCTCCATCAGCAGCCAGAGTGAGACTGAGAGTCGGTCTTGCGTTCCAGCGTTCCAGCGTTCCAGCGTTCCAGCGTTCCAGCTTCCCCCCCCAATTCCCCCGTTCCCCGTTCCCGTTCGGTCCGCCCTCGCTCAAGCGCCTTCTTCACCTGCTCTGGGCGGGACGCTGCCCAAACTTCGCAGGAAGGCAAGACCCCTTGCCGACCACTCCCCAAGAAGGATAGTCATCTCGCTTCCTCAGCCTCTGATACGTCCACTCATATCCTCTCCCGCCCTTCACTTCTATGCTTAATGTTCTCCCAATCCCCTTCTGAATCTGCCATACATCAGTGTGTACAAACCTAAGCACCCGCGCTCCAGCATTCTCCCGAGACATTTCTCCTCTTCCCCATAAACCCTTCATCCAGCCTCAATCGCTGGCCAAACCCCACGAGTCTCACGTCGTCACTCCTTTGAAAGTGCGGGGATCGCGTCGTTTTACTCGCAGACCAGCTTCTCTCGTTCTCGTTGCTCTCTTTCGATCGATACCTAGGCTTGGCCTGGTCCGTTTGTTGGTGCGCTGCACTGTCTGCACTGGAGCCCGACACACCACTTCTTTTCGCCTTGTCGGCCTCATATATTCCGCGCGTCGGAAACCGGGCACGATACGATTGTCGAATGCATGAAGCCCCGACAATTTGATAATACTTCGCTCCTTTCTTTACCATTGAACGAGCCTGCGCAGGTTTTGTTTTTCAACCTTGTCGCATTTTTTCCCTTCCCCATCGGATTGGAATCCACGTCGCGACCAGCCACTTTTGGCTCAAGGCTAGCCGGTGTTTAGGGGGTTGGACGATCTTGGTAAATTGTCCAAATTACGTGAAGAGGTGAGCCTTCCCTTTCCTACTTTCTGTTTCCCCCCAAAACCGCCCCCCCTTTTGTCGCCTTGGTTCCGCCCCCAGGCGTCCTGCGACATTATTTCGGCCACTGCTTAATTGCGGGCATTCTTCGTTTTCTTGTTTTCACGTATCCGAGCTACGACCCTTTTCGAGCACGCCGAGCGTCGGGCACGTATTTTGCGCGCTCCTCGGTCGTTGCTTAGTACCTCCACGCCGCACTTCACTTCAGCGGCGGCCAGTATTGCCAGAGTTGGCGCATGAGTACCCGCGTGACAAACACCATTCATGCCTTACATTCGAGCTTAAATACCGCGCCATTCCAATCATCTATTGCCATCGTCGATATTTATCGGACGCTTTGATGCTAATTTAATCGATCGGACTCTTTGTTAGCTCACCGCGACAAAGCGTGATTGCTCTCTCCAGGAACGTAGAGCGATATGCCTCAGGAGACAGAGCCCCTTGCAACCGACCAAAACACACAGCAAACGACTGGTAAAGGAAGAGCATTGTTACACGTACCGTCCAGAACATCTTCCCAGAGACACCAGTCTTCGCCGACGGCTTCCGGATTAAGCGGCGCCACGGCCAACGATTCCCGCCAGAGCCTCGGAGATCTCTCCAAAGAATCAGCAAGCATGCGGAGCCGACAACGCAACGGAAGCGCCTCCAGTCGTCGGTCTGGTGCTGACACAGAGCCTGTATCTACCCCCATTAATTCTCAACCCAGCTCGCCCGCCGCGGCACCCCACAAGAAGAAGAAGAGCGGTGGCCTCCTGTCCCTTTTAGGCTGCTGTGGCGCCCCAGATACGACGAACAACGGTGAGGGGAGCGAAGAGAACGTCCACAAACTCGACAAGCTGCCAAACCGGCCCGGATCATCCTCGCGCCCGACAGCCCACACTCCCCCCGACCAACAGCCGACGGTGAATGTCAACAAGTCTCGGCTGAACGAGAAGGCTCCAGCGACGACCGACGCGCCAAGAAAGGACTCTGCGGCGAAAGATAAGAGGGCCTCTAACACGAGCACACACGATCAGTCTACCGTAGGCGGAGAGCGACCCGAGAGGGAGTCCAAGCAATCTATTATTCCTCCGCCCTCAGTCCAGGTCCAACCACCGAACAACGGATCGATAAAGGAGGCTCCCGCCGCGCCAGAGTCAACCGTGCCTAGTGATACGAAGGATGAGGAGGGTGATATCAAGATGGCTGATGCTGATATTGAGGAACCTCAACCGCAAGATCAAAAACAGCAAGATGAGCAACTGCCCCAACAGGAGCAGCAGCAACAGCAGCAGCAGCGACAGCAACAACAGGAAGAAGTTGAGCAAGAGCCCAACACCGATGAACCTGTGCCACAAATACCGCCCCCGCCTCCTGGACCCAGCCCCTCCACAGCATCTCCCCTCCACGATCTTTCCGAGTCATCTGATTTCGCTCCAGAGCCCCAGCAAATCTCGTTATTACCACCCATTCGACCCGAGCACAAAGGAAGGAAATGCCTAGTACTCGACCTCGATGAAACTCTTGTCCACAGCTCCTTCAAGGTATGAGACATTATTTGCCGACAATCGCCTTTGAACACCTGTAAAGGTCCCCATGGCCGCAGCTATAGCTAACTTTTCCCTTCTTCTTTCCTCCCAGATCCTACATCAAGCCGACTTCACGATCCCAGTAGAGATTGAGGGCAATTACCACAACGTCTATGTCATCAAGCGACCTGGTGTAGATGAGTTCATGAAGAGGGTAGGGGAACTCTATGAAGTCGTCGTTTTCACGGCCTCTGTCTCCAAGGTATGCTTCTTCTTCAATGTGCCTCGCATCAACCCCGCGCCCTCGACGCATAAGCCAGTTATCTAACTGCTAGAACGACAGTATGGCGACCCTCTCTTGGATCAACTCGATATCCATAACGTTGTCCACCACCGACTCTTCCGCGAATCCTGCTATAACCACCAAGGCAACTACGTCAAAGATTTATCGCAAGTCGGAAGGGATCTTAAAGATACCATTATCATCGACAATTCCCCACGTCTTATATATTCCATCCGCAACACGCCCTGCCGATAAGCAGCTGGTTCTCGGATGCGCACGATAATGAGCTATTGGACCTTATCCCCGTCCTTGAAGATCTAGCCGGACCCAACGTAAGAGATGTCAGCCTCGTTCTCGACGTTACTCTCTAAGAGCACACTATATTTTTCTCGTTTCGTTACTACGGCATATCTTTGATACCACAGTTCGGCGCAGTTCCTCGCCAACAGAAAGAAAAAAAAACAAAAGTTCTTATCATTGGCTCCCCGATCATAGCGAGAGGCGTTTGGTTGAAAGCTTTGATTCCGAAATGTAGACACACGTTGTCTTAATGTCTATATATTTGAGTTGTACACAAGGGACGACCGCGAGTCTGGATTGTCTCTGGCAGCTATCTTTGAACAGCACCACGAGTTGGATTTTCTTTTTAAGTACGGCGAGGAAAGAGATAGCCCTGGAGATGCATTTTTACGAAAACGGACTGGGTCCAAAGGCGGCTTTTCTCATGCCCCATACGAGAGGCAACTTCTGGGAACCAAACGGGATGCGACGCTACGTGGTTCTGCGATGGCGGGTAGATGTTAGCTGGGCAGCCTACTAGCTATTCAGGCGCAGAGCCATGAGTTCTATAAAAGCTCCCCCAGCATTATCCTCCTCGCAGAGGACCTAGCCACGTATGCGCAGTGCCCCTGCCCTTGGAAGGGTTTAGCCTAGACGAAACCCTCTAGCATTGCCCTTGACGAGGCATTACTTGACTTGATATCTCGCGAGAGATGGCACTTGTGAGATGGATTGAGCCGCGAACCATCCGGCCATCTTTCTTTTCTACCATCTTACACTACCCACATAGTTTTCCTTTGTCTTATCCACCTCAGCTTCCGTCTCACGTCTGTATCTTCTTCCAACCTTTCACCCAAATTCTTTCTTTTCACCATGTCCTTTCCTTTTTTTTTCCTTCTCTTTTTTGTCTGTTCCAAAAATTTCACCCACATAATACCCTTTTCCCCTACTTGCACAGAAGATCTTCTTTTTTCTTCTTCCCTTTTCTTTTTGCAAGCAGGAACACGGGGGGCCAATGAGCGAAGAAGAGGCGAGAGTTTGTATGTTTGGAGGGAGTCCTTTTCTTTTTCATGTTTTATTTCTCTGTTTGGTATTTTGCTTTTAACAAACGGCAAAATATGATTGTGTGCTTGGAGTTGAGAGCGATGGAGAGCTAGACTAAAATATACTAAGATTCTAAGCTACTTGAAATACTGATGTTTGCCGTCGTAACGTGAGTGATATTGAGATTTGATGAAGAAGGGGGAATGATATAGGCTCTTTCCCCCAGGTTGGCCATGATGATAACCTCGAATGATGTCAAATTGGAAAGGCTTTTGTTTCTCTTGAGGCGTTTGGCCTAGAATATCGCCATCAAACAAATGCTCCCAACCTGATTGTCTCGATATGGACGAACGAGCTCGCCAATTCTTAGCTTGCCCCTGTTCCTATTTCGGCAAATCCTCGGGTTATTTGAAATTGCTCTCCCAAAAGGGTCACATTGAAGACACAAAAACGGCAAATTCCGTCCCAGAAGCTCCCAGCGTGATGCAGCGTGGCCTCAACTGTGGATTTTGCCAGCCATCAACCATTCTCCCTTCCCAGCGATCAATTGATACTTCACCCCTTCCAACGACATCAACGACCAGCAACACGACCTAGTCTCCTCCTTTTCTCTCATTCTGTCATTTTTCGATCTTGGACCTGAGCATCCTGCAGCGATCTCAGATCTAATTTCTTCGTTGTTATTAATTCCTCGTTCCTTTTAATACCCCCCCTTTTTTCTTTTCAAGATGGTAAGTTTGAAGCGCGCTGACGCGAATCGCATTCGTCGATAACCCATCAATCCGGATGAAAGACATACAGATGATGGCCTCGAAGATGGGCATGAAGCTAACTGCTAGGGCAAATAGTCCTCTCCTCGTGCCTCGTCTCCCACCGGCGCCGCCACTGGCTCCAACGTCCGACCCGCCTCGCCCTCGGTTCCCGGTGGTCCCAGGACCGTTATCCGTCGAAGGGCGGCTGCCGATCAGAAGGAGAAGATTGCGAATGCGCGACCTAGCAGCACTCGTGCCGCGGGCGCTGGTGGCAGCAGCAGCACCATGCTGAGTATGTTATATATCCCGACAGTACTTGGTGGAGAGGTTTAAGGCTAGGAAACACCAACTGTGTTTACTAACGTCTGGGGTTGGATAGGGCTGTATACCGATGAGTCTCCTGGCCTCAAGGTTGATCCCGTCGTCGTCTTGGTTCTGTCTCTGGTCTTCATCTTCAGCGTCGTCGCTCTGCACAGTAAGTTGTCTTTCCCGAATCTTGGGTATCTCCTGTATATCATTTCCTTTGCTGACTCCTTGCGTCCTATAGTCATTGCCAAGATCACCCGCAAGTTCTCCAGCTAAACTTGCTTAAACATCGGTACTTGTTGGTGCGAACGACGGGAGCAGGAGTCAGGGGTTGATGAGTGCGACCGGACTTACGGCACAGGCTCGAAAACCACATATACTTTGATATATCAGCGGGCACGAATCGGCGTTTTCATCTTTGGGAAAACAAGGATAAAGGGGAACACACAAAACAAAACGAAAAACACAACGACGCATCGGAGCTGCTAGACTTGTAGCTGAATGCAGTGGACGCGTGGCCGCGTCTGTGGGTGAGGTATGGTGTTGTGATCGTTGGTAGCCCGAGGCCGATTATGGGGCTATGTACAATACATGAAATGGTAGTGTCGGTTCTAGGCCTCCCATCGAGGCTGCTATGATGATTATTATTTTTTATCTATTTTATTTTTTATTCGATTGGAAATAATCGTGCTTGAGGCTGAAGTCAGTTCTGTTTCTACTACTATTGATTTTTGGGGTAAGATAGTGAATATCATTTGTTCGATTGAATTGGTCAACGTTCCCAGGTTGTCGCATTGCCTCTCTCGACACTGCCACTGTCGTTTGATATATCCCAATGCGGAGAGCGAATCGAAGCAACGAGCCAAGCATCGACTCGGATGGGCCCGGCCGGCAGGCTATCCAAGCATGATATTGTGCCTGGCGCCATTACGTATGTGATTCGAGGCATCGAGGCTCAACCTGACGCTCGAGTCTATCAGATCGATCAATTTCTATATATAGGACGCACTCGAAGGGCGCGAGGCTCTTCGGAGGTCCCTAAATCGGGCTTTAGGGCTCCACAGACGGGGCATCAATCAAATGAATGGGGACTTTGGAAAGGAGCTTGAGCTCTTGTGGATACAGCAAGGTAGGCCCGAGGTTCAAAGTATTTCTTAGGTTTTTGGGCATAACGATTAAAGGTATTCGCTTAATCCCTTGATATCATTGACCCCAGCCCTTGGACATCACAGCGTTTCGCGTATTCATCGCATCGAACAACAGGCGATCAGGAGAACTCCCATGCTCAAGAGGGTAACATGGCCGATCCGAGTCGTCGATTGATCAATGTCTAGATCGTCAGCCACACTCTAGCCAATAACAGGGGCAAGCTAAACACCGATACTCTTTGGTGCCTCGTTAATACCTGGCGGTGACCCTCCCGGAACCTTACTGGAGCTGGCGTGCTAGGATGAAAACGTCATGGACCGACCGCAGCAACGCCTGCAGTAACAGCTCGAACTCGTGCCTTGTCTCCCCCTCCGCCAAACCAAACCAATCCTGTGCCCCACCAAAGACGGGGATCTTATGTAGTGAGACTGTACTTTATAAACGACTTTGGTACAAATGGAAGCTTCAGGCACCTCGTTTTCCCTCATCCGCGTATTGTCCGTATTTCAAACCTGCACCGCGGACTTGAATTGTTCGATTAATTTTCCGCTTCTGACCTTTCTTCTCTCCCGAGGAGTGACATCCCTGGATTTGTTTCCGCCCTACCATTGCGGATTTCCCATATATTTCCGGACCCAGCCCTTCCTAAAGCTTGTCTCCTCAACTCTATCGACATCTTAAATCGTGTAGCCCCTCCCGCTTACCCGTACAGCTTTCGATCTCTTCGTCTGTGAGGGGAGCTTAGCTCTCCGAACAGCAACCAACCCCCAAACCCAAAAGCCATGTCTCAAAATCGTCAAGAGCGGGCGGAAGTGCCTTGGGATGCACCTCCGCCGACGAGGGTTAGCATGGATGTCCAGGCGGCGTTGGTGTCTGATGGGTTTAACATGCCTGATCTGGAGGCGGCGAGAGATGCGCCCCCGCCTTATGGGGAGTTGCATGATCAGTTGCAGTTCTCTCAGCCTGGGTTTGAGGCTGGAGCGAATGTTACCGGTATGACTTGTCTTGGCCCGAATCTCAGGTCCTCCTTAGCCCCGACCATCGGAGATAATTTGATGGTCTGGTATAAGCTAGGCTGTGTACCCTACAGAGAAACCGAGAATGCTAACATGACGGTCCTTAGATGACGGTCGTGTCAACATCAACATCAATCAGAAAAGTAGGAAATTTGCCGAGTTGCTCGGCCATACCCTCCGAGCCCAAGTCGAGGCGGACGCGGCAGCAGCAGCCGCGGCCCCCCAAGCTCCCATTGCCGCCTACATCCCGCCGACTCTCGGCGGTCGGCCTGGCCAGACTCCACCGCCCAGACTCAACGTTGTCATCCAGATCGTCGGATCACGCGGTGACGTCCAGCCCTTCGTCGCCCTAGGCAAAGTCCTCAAAGACACCTACGGACACCGCGTCCGCCTCGCAACCCACGCCACCTTTCAGACCTTCGTCGAAGAGAATGGCCTCGAGTTCTTCAACATTGGAGGTGACCCCGCCGAGCTTATGGCCTTCATGGTCAAGAACCCTGGCCTTATGCCTGGTCTCGATGCGCTAAAGTCCGGGGAGGTGAGCAAGAGGAGGAGGGGCATGCAGGAGATTCTCATGGGCTGTTGGCGGTCGTGTATCGAGCCTGGAAACGGGCTGGGACCGGCTATGCCGGCGCACCGGAAGGGCTTGGAGATGAATTATGACGAGGTTACGCTGCCTGGGGATCCGAAGGATAGTCCTTTCATTGCTGATGCTATTATTGCTAACCCTCCGAGCTTTGCGCATATCCATATTGCGGAGAAGCTTGGTATTCCGCTGCACTTGATGTTCACGTAAGATCAATTCCGAGTGTTTCCCGGGACTCATAGTTTCCGATGCTAATGCATGTCTTGCAGGATGCCTTGGTCGCCGACTCGCGCGTTCCCCCATCCGCTGGCTAACATTCAGTCTTCGAATACCGACGATGTCATGACCAACTATGTATCCTATGCGCTTGTTGAGATGATGACCTGGCAGGGCCTGGGAGATGTTATCAATCGATTCCGAACTACTGTTCTTGATCTGGAGCCTCTATCCTTAATTTGGGCTCCTGGCCTTCTCACAAGACTGCAGATTCCTTATACATACTGCTGGTAAGCACGCCGTTAGTGTCAAGGCCTCCTCTTCTGGATGAAGTACTAAACCCCGCAGGTCTCCCGCTCTTATCCCTAAACCTAATGATTGGCAACGCAATATCGACATCTCCGGCTTCTTTTTCCTCGATCTCGCCAATGCATACACTCCCGACCCGTCTCTCGTTGAGTTCCTGGAAGCCGGTCCACCGCCCGTTTACATCGGTTTCGGCTCCATAGTCGTCGACGACCCCAACGCGCTGACTCGCCTCATTTTCGACGCCATCCACCTCGCCGGTGTCAGGGCCCTCGTGTCCAAGGGATGGGGAGGACTTGGCGCAGATGACGTTGGGATTCCTGAAGGAGTGTACATGATTGGAAACTGCCCCCATGATTGGCTTTTCAAGCACGTTTCCTGCGTCGTCCACCATGGTGGTGCCGGTACATCAGCCGCTGGTATATACGCCGGCAAGCCTACGGTCGTCGTCCCGTTCTTTGGTGACCAGCCGTTCTGGGGTGCCATGATTGCGCGAGCCGGTGCAGGTCCGGAGCCCGTACCTTACAAGGAGCTGACTGCCGAGAAGCTTGCTGGGGCTATCAAAACAGCGCTGAAGCCTGAAACGGCGGACAAAGCCCGCTCTCTAGGCGAAAAGATCCGCGAAGAGAAGGGTGCCGATCTCGGTGGAAAGAGCTTCCACGACCAACTTGACTTCAAGACGATACGCTGTTCACTGGTGCCGACTCGAGTGGCGGCTTGGAGGGTGAGACGGACAAAGGTCATTCTCAGTCCCTTCGCGGCAGAGACGCTCGTGCGAGAGCGCATTATTCAGTACTCCGACTTGAAGCTATGGCGGCCGCGAGAGTACAACACCGAAGGCCAGCCTTGGGATCCCATATCCGCCGTTACGTCGTCGCTCCTCATGGATATAAGCGAGCTTGCGTTGGCCGTCGCCGATTTCCCTCGCGGCATCTTCCAATCTTCGAAGGAATCGAAGGATACCGGTAGTTCGTCCGGATCGTCGCACGGGCGACCGGGTAAGTCGGTGGATATGAGCAGCGGTACCTTAGTCACTGTGCCCTCGACTGCCACCTCTACTGCGGAGTCGATTGTCCCGGGATATGTTGAACTTCCAAGTCCTATTCCCGGAGAGCCGCAACCGCCGGTTGAGTTGCCCGGGGATATTCCAGCACTTCCATCTGAGCAAACTGGGCTGCATGGCACCGGGTCCGCTGATTTCCCTGCTTATGCTACTGATATCTCCCGGCTAGAACCGAATAGCAGACCGACAACTGCAGGAACCGGACTGAAGGACGGACATCCATCGCCTACAACGCCGGATAGAACTGCGCCGAGCCTGCTTACCCCCTTGGTCACCGTGACCAGTGACCCCACAAGCGAGAGCTCAGCGGGAAAATCTTCCCGCTCCCCTCTCCATTTCCCTAGCAGTCCGCTCCTGCGTGGACGGAGCACGAGTCCGTACGGTCGACCGCAATCGTCCCACGATGAGAACCCTTACCGGGACGTCAACATCGAGGACTTGCGCGGCGCCGGCACCAGCGTGCGCAGGATCGTGACCACGGGCGTGAAATCGCCCATGAACTTCTGCCTCGGTCTCGCCAAGGGTTTTAGGAACGTGCCGAAGCTGTACAACGATGATACCGTCCGACCGACGGAGAAGGTTACTGGCTTGGCTAGCGGGCTCAAGGTGGCGGGCAAAGAGTTTGGGCTAGGCTTGTATGATGGGCTCTCTGGTCTTGTTACGCAGCCGATGAAGGGCGCCGAGAAGGAAGGAAGAATGGGATTTGTGAAGGGGGTTGGCAAGGGTGTTAGCGGTTTTCTCGTGAAGCCTGCTGCCGGTAAGCGTTTACGACTACTATACTTGCCGACCTGGCATGACGTTGCCGTCCTCTCGGCAGGTGTGGCACTATTGCTATTTGTTCATTGCTAACGGGTGTGTAGCGCTTTGGTCTCTTCCTGCGTATACGATGCAGGGCGCATATGTGGCGATGAAGAACCGGTTCGCGAAGAGCATGCAGAACTATATCATCAGCTCTCGCATGATCCAAGGAGCGGAGGCCTTCGAGGCGGCGACTCCGGAGGAGAAGGCGGAGGTCTTGGCGGCGTGGAGGAATTCTAAATATGACCTCAAAGAGTTGTACCAGCGCAAGCTCAAAGAAGCGAAGGAAGCCAAAGAAGCCCGGGACCCACAATCTCAAGCAGGCGATATTGCCATGGACCGCGCGGCGTTCGATCGCCATCACCAGCAGCACCACCACCACCTTCACGCCGACGTTGCGGCTCTGCTATCGCCCAAGTTCGGCAACGAATCGATCGGACACTTCGACGCGCATGGGAAGAGACTGCTGAAGGGCAAGCAGGCATGGCGGCGGAACCACATCGAGGCGGACCTTGACCATCATCCCAACCACGACGAGGAGTTCGAGAGGGCCATCCGGGCGTCGATTCGCGAGACGTCACGGGGCGACCCGGAGGAGGACCTCATGGTCGAGCGGGCGGTGCGCGCTAGCGTGTCAGAGTTCCAGAGACGTGGCGCCCCTCTCCCGCATCCGCAGATGGTGGATGTGAAGAGGCCTGAAGGCCCATCTGGGACGGGGGCAGATGCGGAGGAGGTGGATCTCGAGATTACGGATGAGGAGTATCAGGCGCTTATTGAGAAGGCGATACAGCAGAGCATGGCGATGCATGCGGCCGGATTTACTGGGGGGGATCATGGCGATCACGGTGCGAGTGATAGCGAGGACGAGGAGCTGAGACGGGTTCTCGAGCGATCGAAGACGGACCTGTCTGTTCACGGGGGAGAAGAGATCTCGGACGACGAAGACTTCAAGAAAGCGATTGAAGAATCCAAGACGAACGTTTCGGAGCAGCCGCCGCAGCAGGACGAGGACGAAGAGATGAAGAAGGCCATCGAGGCGTCCAAGGAGGCGGCGGCGCAACACACGGACGCCCACGCCGAAGAAGAAGAAATGCTCCGGCGAGCCATCGAGGAGTCCAAGGCGGCGCACCAGCAGGAGGCGAACCGGGCGGCGGTGGCTAGGACGGAGGAGGAGATTATCCTCGAGTTTGTGCGGAAGCAGAGTCTTGCGGAGGAGGAGTTTCGGAAGCTGAAGGCGAAGGAGAAGGGGAAGATGAAGGAGGAACCGAAGCAGGAAGAAGAGGAGGAGGAGGATGATGATGATGAGGAGCTGAAGAGGGCGTTGGAGATGAGTTTGGGGATTGATGAGGAGGGATCCAGTAGGGCGGGACCTTCGAATTTGGGTTGATCAAGATGTTTTTCCTTTTGGAGATTGTTGAGTTTTGTTAGATATACCCTGATTTTGGTTTAGAGGTAGGATGCGATGGATACTGATACGAGCTGCGGGTTTGCGAACTTTTTTGAATACTTTTGAATTTGGGGAGAATCGACATGAGATTTGATATACAAGTCGAATAGAAATCACAAATACGCCACAGAACGCCCCCGAATTCCTTCTCAAAAGGGTGGATACATATGTACGATCTAAGATACCGGGCCCATCCGTATATACAAACAACAACACTGATCATCACAGTCATAATCCAACAAAACCCGAAACGAAAAAAAAGCAAAGAAAATGGTTCCTTAACGACCCTTCAACCTCGAAAACAACTTAGACACAGCGCCTTGACGCCCAGCCTCTGCCGACGGAGGCGGAGGACCAGTCGGCGGCGCGAACCCGCTAACGGGCCTGTGACCGGCTTCTACATCGGCCGGGAGGAACTGCGAGGGATCGGCTTTGGTGGCTCCGGTGGGGGGTTCGTAGACGGGGGGCGGCGCGACGGGATACATGGAGTATTGGGGAGGAGGAGGGTAGTAAGGGCGGAAGGTAGACTGCGGGTATGCGTAGCGGGGGTCGACGGAGGCGAGTTCGGCCTTGCTGACGAGCCACTGTTTTTGTGTGTTATTTCTTTGTTAGTTGTCTTCTTCTTTTTATTATTCCCCATCGTTTTTTCTCATTCATCTTTCTTCTGGA